>CM072887.1:72915502-73178002 GCA_037013685.1 Acridotheres tristis | reverse complement strand
AGCACCAATACAAATATTTTACACCTCAAAATTGTGGATAGTCTTTTTTTTTTTTCCTTGCTTGCTTGCTTGTTAGCATGTTAAACACAGTTGTAATTTCAAGTGCTATTGGTATTTCCTTAGAGAAGCCAGTATGTCTTTTCTTGCAGCATCATAAAATCTATAATGGCTTTGAGTTTATTTTGCCAATAGTCATTATAGTTGCTAATTGTTACTGCCAGAAAGGCAAAAACATAGGCACTATAATTAGTGTATAGATAGGGTGAATTCTGGAGTTTTTATGTAGGTACCAGGTTTTTGGGTCTAGATTAAACAAAACCTGAGTAAAGGTGTTAGAATTGTGTTAATAAGTATACAGATGTGTACTGGTCTCATACATGGAAGTTTCTGTCTGCCATATGTTGATGAGAGTTATATTTGCCTCCTTTGCACTGAAGAAAAGTTAGAGCTGTGTTACAGTCCACCAGGGACTACTTCTACTGCAAGTGAAAGACTTGTGTGGGAATTCAGTTTTCTTTCTTTTGAACTTTTTCAGCCCTCCAATAGCTGCTAGTGTTCACCCACACCCAATTTTCTTCCATGCCTCCATAGTGTGAGACATCATGTTCTGCTACAGGACATGGTATGTGCTGCAAAACCACTGTAGAAGCCTAAGGCTCAGTTGGTGAGTGTTCCTGAAACCAGACAACCTGTTCCATTGTGTCACCATTGTGTCACCATTTAGGAGTTTGTCCATTATTCTCTAAATATAGATATCTACATTTTTACGTTAAATTCCTAGTACTTATTTTTAAGTAATGACCCAAAATGAATTTTAGAACAGTATTTTTTATCACAAATGTCAAGACAAGGTAATAAAAACAATATAGCTTTTAGCTCTTAAGGCCTTTTTCTGCCTTGGAGTGTCACAGATTAGGTGTGCCCTGGGTCACACAGGGCACTGTAGTCAGATTGTGTTCAAACAGTAGCATGAGTTGATTTGGACAGGAGCTTCTAAACACATTGTGATTCACAGAGCTCTGTTGCTTCCCTAAGACTCACTGAAGCCTCTCTGCATTCTGTCAAATGCCTACAGAGCATCCAGGTGGTGTGCAGGATTCTTAGCCCTGCTTTCTAAACTCATACAATAAAATGAAATCTACTACAGACTGACCTCAGACATAGGCTGGTAAGAGCCAGTAGCAACCTACACAAGAGACAGCCCGGGATTCACACTGCCCTCCCCATTGCTGCTGCAGCTGCTTGTCAGAGGGGAAAGGTGGAAGTAATGTAGGCCAAAGATACTTTGAGGTGCAGCATGCAGAGAATCCCAAGCAGGCTGCAATAAACTTAGTTTGGGGAGGTTCAAAGGTTTTCATAAAAAAGATGCAGGACAGATGAGTGGAGATAAAATAGTGTGCAATTAATAAAGAAGGTTTAGGTTCAAGACTCAGATTAGACTGGTCATCTCATGAGTGCCAGCAGAATCTTTGTATCACTTTGCAACCATTAATGTAGTGGTTTAGAGAAAAGTTAAATATTATTGGTTTCAGTGGAACATTTTTTTACAACTCCGGCACTAGTCTCAGTAGAGACCTAACTCAGTATGGACCAAGTTGCATATGCCAAATTTCCTACAGCAGAGAAAATGTATTGTAACAGATCATCACACATCCCATATCCAGAAATTAATGCAGGCACCATTTCTTTGAAGTTATGAATGTACATGGTGTTGCTCGTGTGTTTATACAGTATTTATTGGGGGACCAAAGGCAGGACAATAAAGGAAAGCAGATGGATGAAGTTCTAAGATATTAATAAGGCATTAATATTAAACTTCCTCTAAAAGACTTGTGGTTACCAAGTCCTGGTTTACATTAGTGCCTGTCTTTTACAGAGTCTGTAATGTCTGTCATTGCAGCCCGAGTGATACCTCTGTGATGCCATTTTAGATGTGAGCAAAGGCATGGACTTACAGTTCCAAAAGTAAGCAGTTTGTTGGGTGCAAGTGCTGACAGATAATAATTCAGTTTTGTAAATTCTTCTGTCTCAACATAGTAACCCACATATCATTTAGTTGATATATGCTGAAGATAGCCTGAATTTCTCCTCAATTTCAAGTGCCTGAATGATGAGAGCTAAGTGCCTTTCAGGAATCATTCACGTGGTTAAAAACACGGAATAGGAAGCTGCCTGATACAAATCGGTAGGAGACACCTGACACATGGATTTGGTGGACTTAGAACACCTGACTATTGAAAGCTTAGTGATTTCAAATCCAAAAACATTTTCAAATGCATTTAATTGCTGTCTTTTTTACTAGCAGGTCAAAGTACCAAATGCCTGTATTTGAAACTTGATACACATTTAAGTGACTGAACTATTGTTGCATTTTTGATGCCCTTCACTGATTCTTTGTTTCACAGGAGTTCAGAGTGAGGAAAAAGTGTTTCAAATTAATCTTAACAAGAAGTGGCGTTGGTTTTTCATCTTTCCTGTCTGCCGGAATATATAAAAAGTAAAAAATTTAATACATCATATATAAAAGCTATGAATAAGAGCAGCCTTTATTTTCAGCTCCTTTATGTGACATTCCCAACAACAGTATAAGGCCATAAGATTTAGCTGAATTTTTTTTTTTATCATTCAGCTTGTTAGAAACACCCACTCCATGAGTTCTGTGTCAAAATGATTTGAAGTATCAAGTAGAGTTAGTCTTTATCCAGGACTAGTCAATGGCTTTGATAATGACTTAGATGAAATAATAATAAGGGATTTATGTTCTCAGAAAATGAGAAGGTGAAATGGTTTTCTAGCACTTTTGAAAATACAATTTAGATTGAGAATCATTTTGACTGGAGCAGTGGCCTAAAGTAATAGTAGAGAGTTTGGTAATGACAGAGAAAGCATGACACTTTGTGGTAGATCTCCAAAAAAAAAACCAAAAACCAAAACCAACCCTAGACAAACCAAAAAACCAACCCCCCCCCCAAAAAAAAGTGAGAGTAGTACTCATAAGCTTAAATATGGATCAGCAACACCATAGTGCACTGACAGTCTTAGACAGTGATGAACAAGCAAGAATGCATAGATTGTTACAATCAAAGAGATTCTTCCAACCTATTCACTGCCACTACAGCCTTAAGAGGAAGATTATGTCCAGTTTTGAACATTAAACATTAAAGATTTCAATAACAGAAAACTGTGAGCCAAGCAACAGAGATTTAGAAAATATGACCTAAGATGCATTGAAATGCATTTTTCGTTCACTGAAGAGGAAACTCACACCAATATTAAAATGCATCTGAGGTGGAGAAGAAAAAGAAGGTAACAAAATCCTTTTCATTCTGTATGGATGAATCATTTTCAAGGGTTGCTCTGGAATATAAACCCAAAGGTGGAAAATGGAGCAATGAGTTTAAGGGTTTAAAGCTTCTGCATATATAAGAGGAAAATCTGTCTGAGAGGCCATCAGAGCATGGGAATGATTTTCCTGAGGCAGTTTTGGTATCTTCATTGCTGAATGTTTCCAGGAGCAACTTACACAACAATTCTTGAAATAGTTTAGATTGTTCCTAACCTCTTTTTAGGACCAGTTGGATTCAATAACTTTTATGTGATTTGAATGCTGTGTTACATTTTGAATGTTGGTACTAGCTATAATTGCTGAATTGTTGCTTTCTGTCTGCCCCAAACTAGCAGGGCCTCTTCTGTGCTTCTCTCTTTTCTGACTTAATTTTTTTATCCCCTTACACCTTTCTCCACTTAAATATTGAAGGATTCGGTATGAAATGTGTTACAGTTCTTCAATGTTTTGTCATAAATAGGATTAAATAAGGAGGGCAGAAAAGGCTTTTCTTTGTAATCTTCTGACATTAGTCTTCTTTCTAGTGTACCTATGCTATCCAGTGATACCATAGCCCCTATGTTTTTTTTATTTTTCCAGCAGTTTGATTCAGAGATTGTATGGTCTCCAGCAACACTTAACAGATTGCACAATGACAGTATTGCATAGCAGCTGATAATGCTGTGAAAAATGTTTAGGGGAGCTGGTGCAATACAGTGCCTTTGTATATACACTGTATCTTTTTATATGGACTAATAGACTTTCACAGCTGCTTTTTAGATGTATAGATACCATGACTGAGGCAAGTATGTATCTGCTCTTAGAGTGCAAGCCAATGTCAAAAGCCCGTATTTTGACAGAATTGTATGCAAATAACGTGTGTCATCTTTTTCCCTTCCTTCCCCCTCCTACTTTTAGCTGGCTGTGAGGTGGTTGGAACACAACTGCCGCTACCAGTATCTGGATGAACTTCTCCAGTACGTCCGCTTTGGCCTTATGGATGTGGATACGCTGCATACTGTAGCTCTCACTCATCCTCTTGTCCAAGCCAGTGAAACTGCGACAGCGCTCATCAATGAGGCTTTGGCTTACCACCAGAGCGTCTATGCACAGCCAGTGTGGCAAACTGCAAGGACAAAGCCTCGCTTCCAGTCAGACACTCTTTATATTATTGGTGGGAAAAAACGAGAAGTCTGCAAAGTGAAGGAATTGCGGTACTTCAATCCGGTAGACCAGGAGAACGTTCATATCGCGGGGATCGCTAACTGGAGCGAGCTGGCCCCTATGCCCGTGGGGAGGAGCCACCACTGCGTTGCTGTCATGGGAGACTTTCTCTTTGTGGCTGGTGGAGAGGTGGAGCACTCCACAGGGCGCACGTGTGCCGTGAGAACTGTCTGTCGATATGACCCCCGCACTAACTCCTGGGCAGAGATAGCTCCCATGAAGAACTGCCGGGAGCACTTTGTGCTGGGAGCCGTGGACGAGTACCTCTATGCCGTGGGGGGCAGGAACGAGTTGCGCCAAGTGTTGCCCACAGTTGAACGCTACTGCCCCAAGAAGAACAAGTGGACCTTTGTACAGTCCTTTGATCGGTCGCTCTCATGCCATGCAGGATATGTGGTGGATGGTCTTCTTTGGATATCAGGTAGAAAATGTTTCACACAGTTTGAGGTACTAACAAAATACCAAAATACTGGCTTGAATTAAAGTAATAAATCTTTCGTTTATATGTAATGATAGCTTTTTCTCTTCAGAGAGGACAAAGAACTGAAGCCTTATTAGAAGTATAGGGGCGTAATGTGTACATTACACTCGGTGTTTCAGAGCTGCTCATATCATATATGCTATCTCCAGTTGCCATTCATAAATCACAGCGAACTGGAATGATAAGGCACTTTTCCAATGATAAATTCTATGTGCTTCCTAAAAACAAACAAAAACACATTGTTTCTGTAATATGATCTGATACTTTTGACCCGAGGGAATGGCCTGAAGTTGTGTCAGGGGAGGTTTAGGATATGGATATGAGGACAAGATTCTTTACCCACAGATTGATTGGGCACTGGAACAGGTTCCCAAGGGAGGTGGTCATAATACCAGCCTAACAGAGTTCAAGAAGAGTTTGGACAACACTTTCAGGCCCATGGTGTGGTTCCTGAGTCTGTGCAGGGCCTAGAATTGAACTTTGATGATTTTTGTGGGTCCCTTCCCACTCAGAATACTCTACAATTCTATAATTCACTTATTCCTGATGATGAAATGGAAAATTAAGTGCTTGTTAGCTTGTGTTATTCCAGGGCTTGAAGATGAATATGATTTGCTCCCACTTGCTCTTCAGGATATTGCAACATGCCAAGATGACCATTTTTATAAATCATGCATGACTCTGTCCGTAACAAGTGTACAAGGCTGGCTGGATGTAATCACAGCTTTACAGCACAAATAGATGAATCTATAGATCTAAAATAACATGTCATTTGCAACTGAGTCTTCAGTTGTTATGTTCCATTGATGGGGGCGGGAGGACTTAGTTTCCTCAGTCATTGTAGTGGGTATTAGTTATTCTGGAATACAGCCAATGCTGTCTACAGAAGATTTGACAAAAAAATACTTGCCCTTTACTAAGAAGTGTGCTGTGGAAGGTTATGTAGTTATAATATTTATTAAGGAAGCTAATGAGTAAATGGGGCCAGCCCTTGAGGTAAATGTTCAGTGATTGGCATTTTTACCGTAGATACCCTCTGGGGATTTTAATATGGTCTGGAATGCCTCTGGTGAAAAGATGGAATATGAATGGAAGATTAAGTTAGCTTCTAGGCCTTTGCTGTGCTTCTCAAAGTGTGTAGTTTAGGCTAGCAGGTGTACCTTTCTGTCCCTGTGGATTAAGTGCCTCATGGGAATGGATTCCCAAGCATTGGCAGGGGAATTAGCAGATATCTATTTTAATACATACACGCTAAAGTCATGAATGATGGCTTTGGAATTAAAAGCAGGACAGAACACAGAAAATCATCGAGATCCCTGGCAGGTACTTTGGGTCATTTTCTTTAGTGACCATCATTTAGGGAGTCTTGTAGAGTTTTTGCTGTGTGAATCCAGGTGAGACCCAGATACAGTACAGGAACAAGATTTCTGCATTAGACTATCAGCTGGATATATTCAGAGCATTATCCTGTTTATTCACTGCTCTTCCTATTTTATTAGCAGAGAGGGATGTGTGTCTACAGTAGACACTTCAAATACATGGATGTTACTACTGCTATGTCTTGATTGCTGGATTTTTTTTCCTGTTTTGTGGTTTACATTTGTCAGTATTCAGGAAGAATAGGACCTTTTAAAAAACGGTGTTAAGCATTCTCACATAAAATCATTGAATGTGCAGTAAAAATCCATCAGTGTGGTCTTTCCTCCAGTAAATGAAAAATAAGTAATATTTTTGTCTTAATTTCATGAAAAAAACAACAAAACAAAACAATCAAAACTCAAGAAAGTATTTGATAGCAATTTTTAAGTCAAACATGGGGCTGATTCAGGATTAAATTTAATCTTTCCAGATTTGCTAGGAAAGGAGAAATTATCCTGAGGATTAATTCATGTTCTTAGTTATGCAGGGGAAATGCATGCATACCTGTGTGTTCTAAATTCCACTTGTGTTTAGAAAATGATGCAGTGTGATATTGTATTCAAGGATATGCCTCTAACAGAGCTGTAGAATCAGTGGAAGAGGTAAGTGGAAGCCTACTGGATGAATTCTTTAAAACCGGGCAAAAACCCAAAAATATTTTACAAGTATTGTTCCATTTATATTTGAAAATGCTACCAACAGTGGAATAAGGTAGACACTTTCAGCTTTTGAGTTGTATTTTGATAGGTTCTGAGAAAATGCTTAGAAGTTTTGAGTTGCTCAATTATGACAGGTTATTATGAAGTATGAGAGCGTACTTACTGCACTACACTTCAGAAGATATCGATCTGAATTTTTTACTCTCACACTGAAACCTTGTTGTGTATTGAATAGGGTCATTTTTAAAAGAAAAGTGGATGGAGATATAATAACTGTAGCTAGCTTTCTATTATTAATTAATTGCTTAGGACCAGAATGTAGCTTATGGTACATTCAGGGGCAGGGGAGTAGTACAGAGAGATGTTTTATTGTATCGTAGTCACCGCTGGAAAATCCACTGTTCATCATTGAATATAAGATGTTAGCATAAAAGTAATTAATAATGCAGGAGGGAACCTAATTTTGAAGTATGTGGCCTAAAATTAAGTAATTAAAAAATTAGTCTGAGTTAGAAATGTTTCTGAGCTGTATCCCTGCTGCTTTTTCTGGGAAATACAGGTCATCAGCAAAGAGCTCTCAAAGTCAGTCTGCTACTACCAGCTGGCAAGGGAACCATGGAAATGTGCCCAGTATTTTATTGAGGGAATTAATTAAATAGTGATGATATAAGTTTCTAGCCCTTCTATTTGTAGAGAGCGTCATCAAAGCTTGATCTGCACACTGACCATTTACTTACTCAATGCCTCTGCTACAGCCCCATACCCTCTTAAAGGCTTTGCTCATCAAAAGCTAACTACACTTTAAGGGATTTCTGTTATCATTGAGATTCATTTTCAGCTTTACTTTGCTGCTTCTTTGGGACAAATATGACAAGGATCCAAAAAGAATAGATAATAAAATCATGGCAAAGGCAGTAGGAAAGGAAAATGGATAAAACCAACTGCTGTATGAGTTTGCACACTGGCAATAGGAGGTGGGTGGCTGGTGTTCAGGGGACAGAGGGACTCCTAAGCTGCTCTCACCTCTTTGGGATTTTTAACCTGACAGAAGCAGATTAAAAGAGGGAGCCTTTTGCACACTAGTCAGTCCCTCTACTCAGCACAAGTGGGTTCAGCCACTGAGTTTTCTGAACTCCTTATTTTCATATTTATATCATTATTTATTGTTTTCCCCACAGTCCTGATTTTATTTTCTTATTTAAAGGAAAACAAAACATGAGAATTTGTTAAAATAATGTACTGGTTTTGACTGGGATAGAGTTAATTTTCCTCACAGCAGCTAGTCTGGGCAATGCTTTGGATTTGTGCAGGAAACAGTCCTGTTAACACAGGGATGTTTTTGTTATTGCTGAGCAGTGTTTCTACAGAGTGAAGGTGTTTTTTACTTCTCACCCCACCCCACCAGTGAGGAGGCTGGGGATGGGCAAGGGTTTGGGAGGGGACACAGCCAGGACAGCTGACACCCACTGACCAAAGGGATATTCCAGATTAGTGGTGTCATGCTCAGCATATAAAGCTGGAGGAAGAAGGAGGAAATCACCATTAAGCTTGATGGATCCCTGCTCTCCTGGAGATGTCTGAACACCTGCGTGCTTGTAGGAAGCAGTGAATTAATTCCATGTTTTGCTTTGTTTGTGTGCATGGCTTTTGCTTTACCTGTTAAACTCTCTTTATCCCAACCCACAAATTTTCTCAGTTTTACTTTTCCAATTCTCTCCCCCATCCCATGCTGGGGGAGTGAATGAGTGGCTGTGTGAGGCTGAGTTGCTAACTGAGGTTAAACCACAACATGTAAGTTCTTTGTACTGACATTGCATTGGGCAGATGGTTTGGAAATTTTATAGAAAGATGATTCTTCCAGGCCTCAGTTAACATCTGATGCCATGACCAATTTCACAAATGAATTGCATGCCACAGTGCTTGAAAAGTGAAGTATTTCAGTGAAATATAAACAAAGTACACTAAACACTTTGGAGTTCAACATGACTAACAATCACTATCTGTAAAAGCGAGGAAATATTTTCTATAAGAGCAAGGACTTGAACTATGCCCATTTCCCAGCATCCTCTGTGGAGTGCACATGCAAACCTGGAGACCTCCTTTTCTATCCAGGTTAACCTTCCTCCACCAGTATAGGTCTAGTGCCTCTGGGGACATTGAGGGGCAGGGAACCTCTGCCAGGCATTCCAGCTCGGCCATTCCTGCACCTGCATCTTGGGATAATGACACTTCCCCTTGCCTTAGGTGCTTAAGAGATTAGCACATGAAAAGTATTGTTTAAAACAAAGTGATGCTCTGGTGTTTTGCAGAGGCCCGAGTTGTCTGACCTTAAGTGTGTCAGGTAAAATAACATTTTGACATGCACATAAAAACTCAGCTTGGGGGAAGGCGGTAAACAAGCCATCCCTGTAGAGTTACTTTGTACTTAATATAGGAGATACATTTTCTTTTCAAACTTCAAGATTCACTCTTTTGATTTTTAAATTGTTGTTTTTTTTCCCTAATGGTGGAGATTTTGACTAAGGAAATGGTGGTGATAACATATCTTGAAGAATTATTCTGAGTTTGCAAGTGATTTGGGATGAAAAGTATGACCTTACTATCCGTAAGCTGTCGTGAAGTAAAGAATTTTTTCTCAGTAAAAGCCTATAAACTTATTTTATGAAAAATAGATCTGGAATAATAGGAGCTTACAGAATCGATCAAAATCAAGTTTTACGGTGTACCTGGCACAGGATTTACTGGGAATGGGAGGTTAACAAGTGCATAAAAATTGCCTTAGTGGCCCAATCTTAGTCTCTGTATGTTCCATATATATACAGACTTAATTTTTACTGTATTTGAAAGAATGATCGCAATGAATGATGGACATGATTGGTTTGATGCTATTAATTCTCCTTAGACTGAATGTAAACATCCAGCTTTAATGATTTAAACAAACCTAGGGCTTGTGCCCCTCTTGTTTGTGGCTCAATTACATCTGGAGCCAAAGAGACTGGAGCTGCTGTTTGCCTCTTCCAGGGGATTCCTTACCTTGGGAGAAGATGCTCCAGCTCAGCTGTCCTCACTGCACCTGAGCTGGCTGCAGCAGGAGGCAGCAGCTTTGCATGCTGAGGAAGGATTATCTCGTGTTTAACACACAGACACCTAAGAGAGGAGAGATTTCTGTTTTAAAATAGCAGAGCACCTTAGGGTACATGTCGTGGGTTTCTATATATTCCCTGGATTTTCTGGAAGGAGCACGCATGGGAGCTCTTTGCCAACATGTAGTTTTATACGTCTCCCAGTGAACTCGGATTCCTGCACACAGCCCAGCGCCTGGGGACTGTGGAGAGAGTTGTGATATTTCCTGAGGGATTTGGATTGGATTCGATTTCTCAAGTCATATGGGGGCCTTGCTAGGCCACGTTATAAATATGGCTTATAAATTGTCATTTAGGAAAATGTTGAATCCTAAATTAATCAACATTTAGGAAAATGTTAAATGTTGAATGCCTCCTACCCTTCTCGTTTTAGAAGTGTATCTTGAAGGAGTTTCTCAGTGCAGTTTGTGGAGTGTTTGGAGGGACTGTAATAACACAAAATGTTTATCAAGTGTGGGAAAGGGATGGAACAAAATGTTTATCGAGTGTGGGAAAGGGATGCATCAAGTGTGTTTTGGAATCCTTGAGCAATTTCCCCATGTAGAGCGGCACTGTTGCATGAGCTGGAAATTTACAGGTCTTGGAAGGCTTAAAAAGCAACATTTACAACCTACAAGGGAGTAAGGGACAGTTACTGTGGCAGTGTAAAAACATTGTGAGCCCATGGGTTGGATTATGGCCTTTCCAGGAGAGTTTGCTCCTGTCTGTAGGAGCAAGAAAGACAGTCTTGTCCTGAAGGTGCTCCTTGCCTCCCAGGAACTGGAGTCCTCAAAGCAAGCTGCTCATGTTAAAGTGATGTAATCATCACTCTGTTTATAAAAACAGAAAATGCTGACCAAACTGTAAATTTTTTGTCATTTAACCAGACAGACATTTTTTTTCTCCTTCTCTAGCTGTGGGGTTACTACCACATTAGCTGTTACTGCTTGACATCAAATTTAATAGCATAGTTTGTATTTTTAACTACTTTCTCTCATTATGAAGCCTCTCTGTCTTCTCCTTTCCTCATAGAAAACATGACAGAGAACTTTAATAAATTCTCTCAGAATTATCCCATTTCTTTTCTGAGAAAGTAAGTATTATTTTTAGTACCATTTAAACTCTTTCCCTCCTTCTTTTCTTATTTTTAAGAGATATATTGCTGCTCTTTCGCCCTTTCCCAGCTGTCTGTAGTATTTAAAAAAAATAGTTCAAGAGGACATTGCAGACTTGTTAAATCTGAATTTTGGCAGAAAATTTTAAACTTTTGCTATAGCACTTCAAAGTTAGAAGGAACTAGAGTTCGAAAATTGATGCAGATATAAGATGGCATATTTAATGACAGATGTATCTATAGAAACCTGTTAAGATGCAGATTATCCCCCTGGGGAGGGGAGATCAAAACTGCCAATCTATAAAATATACTTGTTAGGGGAAGGCATGGAATCTATCTCTGCGAGCACTTTGATTGCAGGGGACAGTGTAGCAGCATGTGGCATCATAACCTAAGAGCAGACAAATCAGCTTGATGACTTTCAAAGCCAAGAATACTGCTGGAGGCAAGGGTACTCCAGTCTAGAAGAAATTAAAACATATAGAGACTGTTATTAATTCCAGATCTATTTTTGTGTAGTCAAATCTGTATGCAAATCCTTAGCATCTCATTTTGGCAGATTAATCTAAAAGTGAAGAGCGGTATGTGAAGGGAATGTAATGATAAAACACCAGAGATGAGCAGTATTGCAGAGGAAAAGATATAAGCCGTGTACTAGCGGCCCTTTGTGAAGAGAAGGAAATAATTTTGCTTATTTGCTTATTTTATTACTTTATGAGGAAACAATGCTCTTCTTTCTCTTCTTCCTCCACATCTTTGCCCCCCAGATTAAGGTGTCCTTTCAGAATGGAAATGTATGACCAAGCATTGTGTTTCAAATGTGTCTCCTGTAGTTTAACATTCTGGAGGTAATAATCCAAATAACTATGATTTTTATTTTGCAAAATACTGATCTGATGTATCATTTTAGACATTGTGATGGGAGTGAAAATAACAGTACGTAAAAAAAAAAATCAAATTATAAAACAGATATTAGAAAAGATTGTTTTGTCTGTGTGGCTGATGATCACTAGGAATGTGAAGGCTGCACAACAGTGTAGAGACAAATAACAGATTGTGAGATCAGACACAGGAGCAGTCTTTGCTTTCCAATGCCTGTTCTTGTGTGTGTACTTCACATGTGCTGTGTTGGGCAGGGTGTGGCACAGTGTGATGGAAGCAGTTTGGAGAGACTACATCCCAGTTATCCCAGCTATCTCTCAGCCTGTGGGCATCTCTGAGCTGGGGGTTTGGGCTGCTGTCCCTCTGTAGGTGCCCAGTACAGGCTGGTGCTTGCAGAGATGCACCCAAGTAACACCATAATTTCTCCTTGCTGCTGCATTTGAATAAAATACACTAAAATAGATGTACCTGTAGTTTCTGCTATCAATTCTTGGCCCCACTCAAGGTTTTGTGAGTGATCTGAGGGTATTTCTATGTCAGCAAGTAGCTCAGCCCAGTAGGAGCAGATCAGCAGGTAAAACCTTGGCACCAAGTTCTCTGTGTTTACTCCATGTACCCTTCACATTTTTTGCTTTGGACTAGGTTTGTTCTGGTCCTCTGGCTCAAATGTTCCCAGTACTCAGGTGGTACAAAGCCAAAAACCAGTTATTATTTCACACCCTTATGCTGCCATTAGGAACTGGAGCACAGCTGGTGCACATCTGCAGCAGAATTTCTGGTTTAACTTAAATGCACACCAGTCCCAGCCTACAGCCTAAGATGACATGGGGGAGGTGGCAGAGTTGCTTCAAAATCACAATATGGCTCTGAACCAAAATGCTGCCGTTGGCCTAGCTGGAAGATGGCAAAATGAGGATTCCCCGGCGCAGAGCCTGGGGATAAAGGGAAAAAACCGACCCAGCAACCTTAGTGGGACTGGGCCATAGCTCAGACAGCAGGAATGTAAGTCACTGTGCTGCTGTCCTGGCTGAAACAGGGTATGCCCTCACAAAGAGGGAAGCATCAACAGAATTAAATGTAGTAAAATGAAAATCCTTCCTCTCGTTGCTGTGGATTTTGTCCACTATTGGTATGTGCCATTAAAACTGTAATATAAATAGTTTGTCTGTCAGTGAGGGGCCACTGACATGCCCTAGTTGTGCCCAGACCTCATGGCAGGATGAAGGTGAGGTGCAGCTTGCAGGTGTTATGTCTGATTCCATCTTCCCATGGGCCCAGCGTGGTGACAGAGGGGGACTGGGAACTGTGGCAGTGCTGCAGTGTCACCACATCCCCAGAAGGCTGGAGCTCATTCAAAAACATGTTTGGACAAGTAAGATTACAGACTGAAGAAATTTTCCATATTTACTTAGAGAAATCTGCCATTTAAAACAAAACAAGAAGAGGATGATTGGGCATTAAACATCTCTTTACTGTGTTGAGGTGAACAGATGCTTTGCAGCATCTACTTGGGTCAGACTGTTCTGAGCTTTTCTGAGGTGCTTTACACCATGCTTTCTTATTGAAAAGTAAATGGTAGGGATGTTTCTGGTCACCCTGGAGGAACTTTCTAACCTGAGGTTACAACTAAACGAGGAGATGTTCTCTCTAGAGTACAGACTAAGTATAGAATTTCTTTCAAATGTTTAGGTAAGCACATGTTTAGTTGCATAGGCTTGAACTGTGCTTTCTGACTGGCGGTGGTATCCCCTGTCATGCTCCTGGTAAGGCAGAGGTTCTCTCTGACCTCTTCCTTCTCACTGATGCATGCCCACCTCCTCCTCTTTTAAACTGTGTCACACACTGTATGTTCCTTGGAACAGGAATGAGTTTTCTCTTTGTGTCTTGATGAAGGCATAATGCGCAGTTATGTATAAACAGATCAATTTTTAACTCATTTTGGCCCAAGAAATTAGCTCTGTAATTACGGGGAGTGTTTATTGATGCTGTTCTGTGTTTCTGTATGTTTGACAAATGGAGCTGCTTTTCCCCTTGTAACCAGATTAAGAAGTGCAGTGGAATGTAAGCAGAAGTGGTGGCATGTAATGTAATTATTATCTGCAAATGAACTCTAGAATTGCTTATTTTGCTGTACCTGATCTTGCTCCTGGCTTTGCTTATATGAAAAAATGTAACCTGTATAAAATCTTTTATAGGAGGAGTAACAAATACTGCACAATATCAAAATAGACTCATGGTCTATGATCCTAAGCAGGTGAGTGTCTGTGTTATATATATTTTGTTTTGCTTCAAACAGATCTCTTGGCAAATACATACAAAGATTTTGTAAGGCTAAAAGTGCTGACCATTTAAATTAGTGTTGTTTTAAATTCACTTTTTACTGATGTGTGAGTTTAACAGCATAATGGAGACCCTGACAACTTACTATGTTTTTTAAGCCTGTAGGAATTGGAAACATCTTAGATTAAATACAGAAATGTGCTTTAAATCCCCTGTATTTACCAGTATTTATTTTGCTTGTTCTTTTTTTTTTATAATCCAACAGCCCTGGGCAATGTGTACTCAAAGTCAGTGTTCCAAAACCGCTCCTTGTCATTGGCATTTCTGTTTTGAATTGCATATATAGGCCGTTTTGTTTCCTGAATACTTTGAGAACTGTACTACCTCACCATGACTTACTCTGCTGACTGCAAGGGTGCCTATCATTTCATTACCCAAGCACCTAAAATATCTTTTAGGGATTATTTCATACATTATGTATGTGTTTTGATTAGGTTAGTACGGCTCAGTAACCATTTCCGAGGGTTAGGGCATGGTTGTGCCCTCTTGCTTGTATTAGGAATTAAAAGTCCCAAGCTTGCAATCAGAGTTGCATAGCCTGATTTACACCCACGTGGAAGAGTATTGACTTTTCTGATTGTAGGATAGAAGCTTTGATTGCTGTATTTGGAACAGAATTGTTCCGGGAGATACTTCTGTGTGGTTCCCACTGACTTTTTAAAGCATAGCACATATGGGGTCTGAAGCAGAAAGCAGGAGATGACACACCTGCCTCGTTCTTTTCGAGGTGCAGTTTTATCCTTGATTACAGATGCTGACTGTCCCAAATCCAAGTAGCAATTACAGGCAGCAATCTTACTTTGCTTGTGAGGGCGACACCTGTTTGGATACCTTGTCTCTATTGAGTGCCTTTCACCTGGACTCTTCACTTGCTGATGTGAAAGTTGGACCCCAAAATGCTGGTGCTGGGGCGGCCTCAGTGTGCCGTGCTGGCGGCGAGGAACCCGCCCTGGCACGTCAAGAGTTACAGAGGAATTGTGCACTCGCATTCTTCAAAAGACGTCTGCTTCGTGTTTGTACACACAAGCTCTCTTTAAAAATTCTGCTGGCATATTGTTTACGGTGGGTACTGGAAACCATCACATCTGCTCGCCTCTCGCTCGGAATCTCAATAGCTCTATCAGGGAGCCGCGGCGCCTGCTCCTGCGCGAGGCCTTTGTGGCGAGTCGATAATGCCTGCCATCTGCCACCGAGCACACAGCTACCTGCCAGCAAGCCGGCTGCGCTGACCTCTGCTTCCCCACCGCTGATTAGTATTCACACACCGGCTTATTAGAAATGACCCTGCCAGGCCCCTCTGTTCCGCTGCCTTTGCAGTGCTTTGAGGCTCACCTGGCAGGCACTGCAGTGGAGGAAGCTGAAGATATAATCAGGGGATGCAGGCAGGCTTTGCAAAGCAGATGGTGTCTATAGTCTGGTGTTAAGAGACTGGACTACTAATGCGGGCATTAATGCCTAATATTCAACTATTACACATTGAAATGTATAGCTATATATTGTGGAGGTTAAAAGGCAGAAGGCTTAGAGACTCTGGAGTTGCTGCACGTGTATCACAAAAAAATTCCTCACAGATTTTTAACTTCCTCCACTTAAATCAATCCTACCCAGGTTGTTTGATTTGGTAGGCATGGCAGGAGCAATTGTTTTCTCAGGTATATAAAATACTCTGCTTTAAAACTTTATCTTCCATATCTTCCTGCCTCTCCCCATAACAGGTAAAATTCTTGAATATTGTTAAGGAGTAAGAAAAATATGCAAAAGGTTGTAACTTTCTAAGTTGCCACAAATAACGGATTGAAATAAAACCAAATGAATAATTTGAGAAGATTCTTTAGGAAATTATTTTTCCTGTTGCTGTTTTCCCCAAGGATAAGATCAAATAAGCTTCTGAATTACAAAAGGCAGAAGAATCTCTCTTCTCTTGTAACAGAGCTCATTGGTACAGATAATTTTAGCACTGTATACAAAGAATACATTTAATAGTTTGGTTTAAGGAGAATTTGCTAGTGAGTTATAAAGAAAAAAAATCTTTGAAACCTGATGAGCTAGACAAAAAAAAATAGAGCAAGAAATGCCATTAAATTAATGAACTTAAATGTGAGAGCTGTAAACCACATGTGTTGAAAGTCCACAATCCTTATTCAATCCTTATGCCTGGCATATGAACAGAACCAGGACATGCACTTGTGATTCCTGACCAAGGGTAAGAAGAAACCAGCACTGTGCTGCTGTTCATTGCACTATCACTACAGGTGTGTCTGAGCAGTGCTTAGACAAGCTCTCTCTCTTTCCAGAACAAGTGGTTAAGCCGCAGCCCGATGCTGCAGAGGAGGGTGTATCACTCCATGGCTGCTGTCCAAAGGAAGCTCTACGTGTTAGGTGGGAATGACCTGGACTACAACAACGACCGGATCCTGGTCCGTCACATAGACTCCTACAGCATAGACACCGACCAGTGGACCCGCTGCAGCTTCAACATGCTGACAGGTGAGCACTGGACAAAAGGGGAGCTCACTACTCTTGAACTGAAACATCTTTTCCCTTTAGATGCCTTTAGTGTGTGGAATTCCATGAATTTGCTACAAATGCTTCCAATTTAGGGACCACTGTTAGCCAAGAAGACACTTTTTGTTACAGTTCTGGCATTCAGTGGTCTACAGAACATTTGTTTTAGCACACTGTACGTTAAATTTTGAAGAAGGTGGAGATAAATTTTATTTAATTAAGCAGTCAGAAATAATTTGCCATAATACTACCAGTACTGTTTTTTAATTCTCCAAAAGCTTGCCTGTGGTATTGGTTTAGCTGCCTGTTTGAGTGTACAACAGACCGATGTATCTTTGCCACGTAACATCATTTTGTAGTGGTTTCTGCTGGCATTACAGGGCAAAGCTTTCAGTGAAATCTGTTAACTCTTGCTTATTTCTAAGCAGTATCTTCTTAATAAATTACCCAAAAGGATGTGTCCTTGTTGGAATTCCATCAAGTCAGAAATTAATTGAGCACTTAGTTAACTACAGAATCTGTAAAGTTCTTCTTGACTTATTAGGAAGAACTGTTACAGCTGGAACTTAAAAACACTGCAGCTCACTGTCCCTGCCACCCAGTCTACCACCGGATAAAATTCCCAGATGTAGTATCCATTGAATCCCAGGGAAAGACATAGAATCATAGAATGGTTTGGTTTGGAGGACACCTTAATTATCATCTAGTTCCAGCTCCCTGCCGTGGGAAGGGACACCTCCCACTAGATCCAAGTTGCTCAAAGCCCCATCCAACCTTGAGCACTTCCTGGGACTGGGCATCCACAACTTCTCTGGGCAGCCTCACCACCCTCACAGAAAAGACTTTCTTCCTAATATCTAATCTAAACCTACTCACTTCCAGCTTGAAGCAAATCCCCCTTGTCCTATCACTACATGCCCTTTTTAAAAGTCCCTCTCCAGCTTTCTGGTAGGCTCTCTGCTGGTAGTGGAAGGCCACAGTTAGGCCACACTGAAGCATTCTCTTCTTCAGGCTGAACAGACCCCAATTCTCTCAGCCTTACATCATAGGAGAGGTGCTCCATCCCTCTAATCAACTTGGTAGCCTCCTCTGGACTTGCTCCAACAAGTCACTACCTGGACGCCTACCATAGTGAGGTCCCCAGGGCTGGACACTGCAGTCCTGGTGGAGTCTCACCAGAGTGGCATGGAGGGGCAGAATCACCTCCCTAAACCTGCTGGCCAGGCTTCCAGACAGGCATGTGACACATGCTCAGAGAAGCACCAACAGTAGGGTTGCTTGATTTCCAAGCCAAGCCATCAGAATACTTGATGGACACTAGGGAGAGAGGCATAGATTAAAAAGGAATTACACATGGTCAAACATTTTCATGTGTCTTTTGCTCACTAGTTATTTATTTTACTATGTGGAGGAGCTGACAGTCTTTGAGAAGGATGCCACCTGATTTGCATCTGCAAAACCCTGGCACTGCAGGCGCCCTATCATTCCGGAGCTGACCCTGTCCCACTAAATGCTGTGAGGCAGTCTCCTCTCCACTGCCTGCAGGTTGTTTCCACAACCTGTGCCTTAAGAAGGTGTCTAAGCCTTTCTTTCTCTCAGTACAGCTGGCAGTAAATGTGCCTGGTGAACTGTGCAGTGCAGATTTTTTTTAAGGCTGTATTTTTCCTTCAAAACTTCCAAACTTGTTGGGAGGCGGTTGCCATGGAGATGAACCTGCGCAGCAGCTCCTGTGATTTTCTCTGCACTGGTACCTGGAGGAGCGGGGCTGAACAGGTGTGGGCAGCACAGGAGGGGCACTCAGCCTCTGTGGCTGTTTGGGTTTTCTGTCTGATGGAGGCGGAGGGGCAGGTGGGGACTGTGCCTGTCACCTGTGGCACACGGGAGGTGGGAGCAGGTGGTCCCCTGCACAGCTACATTAATGCTCATCTGGGCTTATTGCTCATCTGGGCGGCACCAGGCAGGGCTCCTGCAGAGAGCAAGGAATTGCCCCCACGCCTCACCTTCACTCCAACATGTTGGGAATTCTGAAACCGTCAAATTACTGGCAGGAGTGTTTGCATTCCATTACAGAACTCCAGCACTCGGTGTTAAAAGGGTTAATTAAACACTGAAAGTGGTTTCTATTTCCTTCTTTGCTTTAGGTCAAAATGAGTCTGGAGTTGCTGTCCACAATGGTAGAATATATTTAGTTGGTGGCTATTCGATTTGGACAAATGAGCCTTTGGCATGTATCCAGGTGAGCAATTTAGGTTTCTTTTAAAGTCTTTTCCAATAATTTTGCAAGTATAAGTTTTGCACAGTTTTTATTAAAAAAGGAAAATACATGTGAAGAGGAGAGATTAAGAATATTTCTTATGCAGCCACTGAACCTGCATAAACAGAGAGAAAATACTGTAGATAGTAAAAGTATTTCCAGATGAGCCAATAGATGCAATTCCTCTAAGATATTCCAGTGAACCAGGGTTGAATTGTCTTTCCTTTGGCAAGGTTTGGATAAAATAATGTGTATATATTCACCAGTTACACGAGCAAGTTCAAAATTAAAAGGGTTGCAGAAATGGATGATGAGGCTAAGACTTTTTCAGCCCATATTGGGATTTTTCTTTTCCTTCCAACTTGTGTTTCTGAAGAGCAGCCAGAATTAATGAGCTGTTCATTGACCAAGTGCAGTCAGCCTGCTACCTGCCCTACTGCTTACTTCTTTAAAACTTCAATGGAAGTTTTCTGATCCCTGCCCTAGGCAATGGGCTGTCCAACAAACTCTTCTGCTCTCCCATCTTTTATAAAAGCAGCTCACCCACAGATCCATGGCTTTCAGGTATTTTGGTGCAGAAATTAGGAATCCTTATCTTTCTGCATGTTTCTGAGTGAAGCAGTTCTGTATCACAGCCACTGCTTTGTGACCATCTGGGCAGTTAAAGACAAAAACTCTTGTTTATATCTCAATTTCTGCACTTACGCTGATAAACAAAATTTTTATTAGCTTTCAAATTTTTGGATTTTAGAATTTCACCTCCAAACTGTCTCATAAGACTAGAAGTTGGGCTTACCATAAGAAGGGAGTATATTACATTGCCAAGCTGCTGGTCCTATATTGAACACTTAGTAGCACGAATTTGTAAAGAGTATGATAATGTAAGATAAACAGTTAAAAACATGTTCTGGTCATTGCAATAATCGTGTTTTAGCAAGTTGTTGGATACTATACAAAAAAAAAGTATTGGAAGAAGTGATTCAGGCTGGCTTGGATATAGCTGACATATAATGCTTAGATGGAGTAATAGCACAGTATAGAGGCAGCAGCTGTGCTCCACCGGTGAGCTCGTTTATAATCAACAGGTACTTTGCAGTATTGCACCTGGGTTTTAATACAGCTTAGTGACAAGCAAAAATAATCCTGGGATCTTGCTTTCTTAAATGGACATTTGTCCACATCCCCAGACTGGTCGTCAACTGGCAGCCTGCCTGATGCAGTCCCCACATAAAAGGGAAAAGAAATATAATGAGTGATTTGGCAGAGCTGTGTGTGCTGTCCCTCCTCAGCTGTTGGCAGTGTGCCTGGCTTTAACCAGCAAAACTAGCCCTTTTATCTTCCAACTGAGGAAAACTGAGGTTGCTCTCTCCTTTGGACGAAAAAAAATCCACTTTTTTCAAATACCTTTACTTACTTTAAGTCAGTAATTTATTTGGCATTCCCGTCTTCTATAGAGCTTCTGTGCCCCCTAAATACCTTGAAGCTGACAAACAATTTATGCTGTGTGCTGACAGGAACCCTTCTGTGCACAGTAACATTCTCCTGCCAGGAAGCAGGATCCAATGTCATTGTTTGCTCCTGAGTGCCTGAGCACTCAGGATTTGGGTTGGGATGATGAGAACAGCAAATGGATGACCAGATCCATAAATAATCTAAACATTATCTGAAACTACCTTTGTGCTGGGATTAATAGTAAATACATGAGGTGAGTGCCAGCAAATCTGTTTCAGCTTTCTTCTATGATCCCAAAAATATTTTGTGTCTTTTGCCATGCAGGTGCTGGATGTTAGCAAGGAGGGGAAGGAAGAGGTATTCTACGGACCTACACTCCCCTTCGCTTCCAATGGAATAGCAGCCTGCTTCCTTCCAGCTCCTTATTTCACGTGCCCCAACCTTCAGACTCTGCAAGTGCCTCACCACAGGATCGGCACAATGTGACACATTCCTTGCGCTTCACAGAATCAGAAGTGGAGGGGGAAAACATCAAACCCTGTGCACAGAAGGGTTTCTCTGGGTCAGTGAGAAGAATCAATCCGCTTAGGCTGCTGCTTTACCATCACACATTTGTCTTAAAGTCGGATCACAGCAGGCAGGAAGGGAGTTACAAAGCCTGTGTGTGGTTTCTCTCCTCAGTCTCAGACAGAGAAGCAGATGTGTGAGAGCGTTGTGCATTTCTGCTGGTGACTGACTACTTGCTACATGTCTTCTTCATTTCCTTATGCAACTTTGTCAGGCGTTGTGGATACTCTCAGTTCTTCCTGGGCTGCTGCTCTTTGGAGTCTGCCCATTCTGTTGTTCATCAGTGGCGCTTTCAAAGACAATAAAAAAGCTCTGTTTATGTTGACAAAAATGATATAATACTGTGCTAATTATGCAACTTACACAATACCTTTGGCAAAAAGAATAACAAATATGTTGACTTCCAATTCCAAGCTCCATCGTTTATAGTTTCTCATTTAATAATACTTCATCTGAAATTTAAATACTTCAAAACAGATTAAAACAAAAATAAATAACAGACAAGCCCTATAGGATGTGAGGAATAGATAAAAATTGTCTCAGCTGAAAGGCAAGGAAAATGAGGCCTCATGGTTAAATTCAAGTCTGAACTGAATATGTTTGTCTGAAAACCTAAAGATTGCTTAGGATGTCATTTACCAAGGTCTACTACCAAATAAATGTTACCTTCTGTCATATGATCAATTCTTCCTGACAGCTGCAGTCTTTTAATGGTGGAGATCAACCTCTTTACTGTATAATTAAAATGTGCCATTTACTTAATATTTTTAATATCCAGTTTGCAAGGGGTCACCACATTTAGAATTATCAATGAACAGTCTCATTTTGTTCAACATATGGTCCCACAAATCACTGGTCTCCAGAGGCTAAACAGGTGTAGAACAATGTCAATATTTATTTATTTATTCTTTCAGTTTATATAGTGTGTCTCCATTCCACTTTCCAGGCATATGCCAGCTCACAGCAAATACTCTAACCTGGTATATTTTGGCTTTGCTTGGCTACTGCAGCCCATCTCTTATCTCTGTGTTTTATTTACATATTGAACAAAAATGTCAATGTTTGTAAATATTAACCAAGCATGTAATTAAATCTTTCTCTTTTTCTGATTTATGGATACTCTGCACTTCTCTGCCTTACCTACTGATCAGCTCCCTGCCACTGTGCTGCCTGAGCAGACCTATCAAATTCCTGCTGATGCTCCTGCTAATGCCACATGAAGAATGTGCTGCAGCAGTAGCCCATGCCTGCTGAATGGGAACAGGTCTGACTTTGTCCAGCGAGCAGCACTTTCTCATCAAAACTATCTTTTAACTTTTAAGGGTCTGGTTACAGGGAGGTAACTTTATTATCATTTCTGTCTCCTACTGGGCAATGTAGGTGGAACATCACCTTTCCTTTACCATATTTATCAGGTTAGAATGTTTTATCATTGGGGGTTTTTTTTGCTTTTTTTTTTGTTTGTTTGCTTGGGTTTTTTATTTGTTTGGTTTTGGTTTTTTGTGTTTTGGGGTTTTTTTGCAGAGCTTTCTCACTTTTGTTGCCTCAAGCAGAGCTGCAGCTGCAGTCTTTGCCTGGCACACTGACTTGAATTGCTAACACCATCTCCCTCTGTGCACCAAGCACGCCTATATCTAGGCAGGACTTTATGCTGCGTGGGAGCTGGATAGGCTGTACATCAAGACATATTTTAATTACTTGTTTTAATTTGTTTGATCTGGAAATCTGCGTGAAAGGGACAGCTCTCTGAACAGTCCATTTACGGAAATTGTTTTCCTATGTGGGCTGCAGGTTCCAAGCCAGGCAAGTTTTCAAACTTTGACTTACCTGTGGCTTTCAGGGTCAAAAACGGGGTACATGTCTCATTTTCAAGAGGAGGGTGGCTAAAATAATCAAAACATGTGCAGGAGCTTTGAGTTTCATCCCAGAGGTACCACACCAGGTGAGTGATCTGCTTTTGTTTCCAGGGCAGAACTGACACTTCCTGTTTGTAAAGCCCAGGGCACTTCTGGACAATTGTGCAAAGTGTGTTTTCTTTGTCTCAGCTTAATTTGGAGACTTTTATTCCTAGGTCTTATAGCTTACCAGAGCTGTAGCTATGGGATCATTTCTAAACTGCTGCTTCTGGAGAGCAAGGAGAGGGATTAGGATGGATCAGGGTGACTGCTGAGCAGAAAGTGGCAGCAGTGGCCTGGGTTTGAGAAGCAGAGGGGGGCAGCTTCCTTTGCAAAGCAGCATGTGCCTCTTGGTTCAAGGTCTGAAAGGCAAGAAGGTTATTTATCATGTTTGTTCTGCTCTTTAGACACTTCTGGTGCTCTGGTTGTTGTCAGCAATTGTCTGCGCTGTGAATGGCAGTTTAAAACAGCTGTGCAATTGCATTATATTGGTTGGGGTACCTCTGCCACAGAGCCTCAGGACAACACATATGCTTCTGTTAGTGTCAGGATCCTGCTCTAGTTCTTAATCATTAGGCTCCACTGATTACAGAGGTCTTTCAAAGCAACCTCTCAGTCATTTATGTTTTTGTGTCACGCTTTCCTATCTGGTCTTTCTGCTTTTGTTGCAGGACCTACAGGACAGATGGAGGGTGCTTTGGTGCTTTGCTGCACCTGAAGTCAGAAAATGCCTCATAGCCTTTTCCAGATCAGCAAAATCCAGTTAATTATTGCCAGGTAAGTGAAGGGAACAGCGTGGATGTAAGAGCAGACAGAGAGCACCCCGCTGTGGCTGAGGGGTCTCAGCTGGAAGGAGTGAGGAGGGGAGAACAAGGCTGGCTTCACCTGCCACCTGCAGCTGTGCAGCACTCCTGCAAAGGCTGCCTGGTGAGCTGGTTTCTGAATCACCATGTCCTGTTCTGCCATCCTTCCATTGAATGTCTCTGGCTTCTAAAACTGCCATGGTTGCAGAATCGTGTGCGTGACCTCCTGATCCACCTGTGATGTTTTAAATTTTGTACTGTTTTGGGCAGACATACAACTCAGAACCCAGCCTTCATCCCTAGCCAGCCTACTGGTTTTGGTACATACTGCTGATACACAGTTTAGCTCAGTTTTCCACACAGCCGTAAAACTGTCCAGAACAAGAATATTATTTCCATTCTTGCTGGTTCTGTTGCCAGAGTCTGATCATCACAGTGTGAGAGCAGATGCCAACACAAGTCATTTATTAAGCTGGGAGTGTGCAAGGTAAGGGGACAAGTTGCTATCAGTGAGAACTCAGTACTGCTTCAGGGAAAGAAGTGTTCTTCTTACCAGTGAGTAATGCAGCAGTCACTGACTGTCCCGTTTGGATGGGAGTGCAGTTCTATGCCCTGAACATCTTAGATTTACACATTAAGGCTATTTATATCTGCAGCTAAGACTTTTGGGCCACAAGGTCTTGAAGAGCTGTTCTCTGATCTTTTTCAGGCCACTACCATAAAGAATAATATTCTATCCTTTATATACCTTTAATTACAGTATATAAATATATACTTCACCTTTGAATCCTAAAATGTGTTTTCAGCTTTTAGCTATAAATAACCACAAGTGAATCAGCTTCTTTCTGCTTTTAATCCACAAAATGCCCGATTTTCACAAACAGCAGCACCAGCAGCCTCTTCTGCCACTTTGGTGTCTCTTGAGCATTTCACACCCAAGTGCTGACTAAAGAAACACTCACATGTTATGAGCCAGTGTGCAGCAGTTCTGCTTCTGTAATGTTTTTGGAATCCTTCGACTTTTAGTTGTGGCTTATGATTTTCTCCTTAGTTTAGCAGCTTTTGAGCCAAGTTCCTGACTTTCAGAAGAGCTGAAACTTCTGTAACTCTTTTTCATCTAAATTTTGCCTTCCCCAGTTACCCTCCCCCAAACCTGTACAGACATTTAGTACATCAGTTGCAGAATCGTGGAGAAGCAGATAATTGAATATTCACACATGCAGAAACAACCCAGGCAGAATGTGGAACAATGTGGAAACAAGCACGAAAAGAGGCGGCATCTGTTTATTGAAAATTAAAATGTAGAATAAATTAAGAGGGCAAGGTTAAAACACTTTATCTGCAGGCAGAGTTTGTAGGGGAGGAAGACTGCAGAAAGTTTAGCACATAGACTGTGTATAAAGGACTTAGGCAGTTCTATTTTTACAAAATGAGGGTTTTTTTCTCCCCCAAGGACACGTTATAAAGGGATAAAGTGTCCACATAAATAATGGTTTTCCAATAGAGATGATCATATATAGCAGTTCCACAGTAATGCTGGAATTAAAATGCTTGAAACGTTAATGTTGCAATGCTTCAAGTACTGAAAAACAGAGTAAGTATTTTTAGCGATACCCTCAATTCATGTAAGCAAGTGCTGTGCTAATTTTTCCACCAGTGCCTATGCAGGTCATGCTGGGCCTTTCTAAAACAAATAATGAATTTAGCAAATTTGCATTTTTAATGCCTGTTTTGGTGTCATTCCTCAAGGAGAAGGGTAGAGCCAAGATAATGTTTGATGGACTGACAAATGCAGTGAATTTGGCTGTAATGTGGAATTACTCTGCTGGCATTTCCAAAGGCCTGTAAAGATACCACATCTATGAATAGAGGATCCGAGCTTTTATATTTTTGTTGTTGTTCTGTATATACCTTTGCACTTTGTACATTAAGCTTGCAAAAGGTTTACCACTTTAAAGCTGCTCAAGTAGACAAAAGCCATAGTCTAGTCATTCATCATAAAACAAGTTTAATTATGCTAGGACATATTGACACTGCATCAGATTTTTAATCTTCAACATAATTTTATAACCATTGCTAACAGATGGGCTGATTACACTGAATTTGAGTTTTAAGTAATAGTTAAAAATTCTAAAATATGATTAAACTGGAAATACCCATTGCATACATAATTTTCAAAAGGCTTCTGAAAGAAGGAAAACCAGAGTGCAGTAAAACCTCTGTTTTGTTTCCTGAGGGAACTATATTGCGTATAAGTGCAGAGTTATTAAAGTTCCTTAGATGACCAAGCCGTTTATGCTATTGGCAGCTCCTGCTCTGTGCAATTCCAACAGATAAGCCAGGACCTTATTCTTTCCATAATTCTGCTGCTCTATTCCAGCATAAAAGGTGTGAATTTTTCTATTTCAGAACCTCTTTTATTGAAACATGTACTCCGCCTGCTTTTTTTTTTTCTATTGAAAATGAAAGCAGAGTAATTTAAATTAGTATGTTTCTGTTCTTCAATAACAATGAAAAAAGTAAAATTCTTATGAAACAGAGGGACAGCTTTGTGGGACTAATGGAAGGCAAATGTGAATTCTGAACAGAAGTTTCAGACAGGTTTCCCATCACCAGTATTAGCATTTCCAAATGAAAGGACAGTCTGGTCACAGACTGGGCACCAGGCTTAGGGCAAGAAAAGCATACTGAAATGAAAAAAATTGTTAAAACTCCACTGACAAAGTGATTCTGTAGTTATGAGTAATTAATGAAGATGTCTGCTGGTTTTGGCTAGGGTGGAGTTTATTTTCTTCACAGTTGCTGGTATGGGGCTGTTTTGGACTTGTGCTGAACACAGGGTTAATAATATAGAGATGTTTTTGGTTTTGCTGAGCAGGGCTCACAAAGAGCCAAGGCCTTTTCTGATTTTTGTACTGCCACATTGGGGAGGGGGCTGGGGGTGCTTGGGAGGAGACACAGCCAGGACAGGTGACCCAAACTGACCAAAGGAACATTCCAGCCCATGTGACATCATGCTCAGTACATAAAGTGGAGGGAAGAATAAAGAGACATTTAGTGATGGCATTGTCTTCCCCTGTTACATGCTACAGTGTTACCTGTGGTGAGGCCCTGCTGTCCTGGGGATGGCTGAACACCGGCCTGCCCTTGGGAAGCAGTGAATTCATTCCTTGCTTTGCTTGTCATTCCTATGTCTGGCTTTTGTCTTCCCATTAAACTGCCTTTGTCTCAACCAAGGAGTTTTACCCTTTTACCCTTTCAATTCTCTCCCTGATTCTACTGGTGGGGGAGCAGCTGTATGGGGCTCAACTGCTGGCTGGGGTTAAACCATCACAACTTTCAAAACAGCTTAATACCACCAACTTTTTTTTCATTATACAGATAGGTTTGAATGATGAAATTTCTGTGAATCATGTACTCTAGCTACAATTTTATTTTCAGGATCTTTTCACCATCAGTTGCAGAATTTACAGTTGCAGGAAATGTCCGTCTGTGTGAGCAGTGTTCTTTTTAACCAGCGTACTGGGAGACACCCTTGCCATCCTATAAGTAAAACATCCCTACAATGAATAGCAATCTTCAACTGAGTGAGGTTGCCTAGAGTCTTATCTTACCTGACCTTCAACATTTCCAGGAACAGTGTCTGTCAACTCTTTGAGCAACCTGTCCCCGTGTTTCATCATCCTCATAATAAAAAAATTATTCCATATATCTAGTCTGAATATACCCTTTTTTAAACCAAATCCTTCAATGTAAAATAAGGTAGAAAGGTTTCATTTAAATAATGTTTATTGTCTTAAGCAGCCTTTATACAGACAGCATATAATAAAACATAATGGTTTTTTTTTTTAGCTTTTAGGTTTTTTCTATATTTCAGTTAAAATCAGCATTTTATTCATTCCTCCTAGCTGGTTTTGGACTGCTGTTTTGGTGTATGCTCAGTAGGTCACCATAAACTAATACTCTGCAAGTCTTCCTCTCATTAATATTACTGGAACTATCAGTCACATCTGCAAATGTCCATGCCACCCATCAGATCACCCATTTGGCAGTGGTTGATGACTACGATGCAAAATGCCTTATTTCTGTTTGCATTAATTTTGTGACGAAGAATAATTTCCAAACTGTTTAAATTAGTTTCTCATGCACCAGGAGCTGCTATGCATTTACATAAAGTCCTGTTGCTTTTTCAGAAACTTCCAACCACTACAGATAGTATTAAATATGTCTTTAATAACCTGCTAAACACATCATTAAATGATAATATCTGTTCTATCCTTTAAAATCACAGTTTTTACTTTCAGGAAGTAATACTACAGTCAGACATCTGTTCTGGGATCTACTGTGTGGTAGGACTCAAATTTCAAAGGCATCTCAATTAATTTCTCTTGGAGAGGGGTGGTTTTAATTTTTTTTTAAAAAAGCTTTTCAGAAGCAGAATCCTCCTGGGATGAATAAAACTCCCAGGTATATAAGCTTATGAGAAGCTACAATGCAAGTTCAAGAAGTCACTTTCATAATGAAAAGAACCTCCATGTTCTGCACTATTAAGTAGCCTAAAGAGGCTTTTAGTTACTGCATTATCTGAAGTACTGATAGCCGATTTAGGCAAGGAGATTATCTAGTTCAACTTGATAAGATTACTGTAACGAAAGGGAAGCTGCTCTGAACAGGATTTTAGGGACTTTTGTGGCACTATTAGACATAAAAATAATTTTTCCTTTCCGTTAACATTGTAAAATTAAAATGTGAATAACTTTACAAGTAAGTGCCTGCTCAGTGGTGTTGCCATTACTGGTAAATCCACTCCAAAGTCCAGTAAGTAGTTTCAGAAATTTTCAGAAAGCTTCAGGGTTATTGAGGGAAGTGAAAAGTGTGGCTATCACAGCCATTAATGAAAGTTTCCTTTAGGAAAAAAAAAAATGTAGAAAAAGTTACAGAGCTAGATCCACCCTGGAAAGACCCATACACAGCAAAATATTTGAATGATCCAACTTTCCCAACAAACGGGAATAATTACTAGCCTATCATCAGATGATGAGTATTTTAATTAGCAGTCTATCCTCTCTTTCCCTCCCACCTTTCACACCTAGTCTAAGTGGATACTAAAAATGTCATGACTAATTAAAGACCGTTGGGACCCCTGGAAATTACAGGTCAATTTTAAGAACATAGCATTGAAAAGGAAGGGAACAGAAAGTCTGAACCTCCCTTTTCTTGTATTACCCACAAAGAAAACAGAGAGGTTTTGCAACGGAATGTAAAATACTGAAATGTTTTAATATAGGTGGAAGTTAAAGACAGCTATATACATTCTGTGCAACATAAACATATTTTAAAAAAAGCTCTTTCTTAACACAAGCTTTATCACACTGGCACAACCCCTGGTGAATGCACTGCATTCAACAAGTTGAGTACTAGAGAGCACACATTTTTCCCATTCTACTAAAATAATAAATTAGAAATTACAAAATTATTATTTTCTTAAGAACAGACCGAATAAGATTTTCAAAAGTACATTAAGAGGGACAGGTGTCATTCAAGGTGAACTAAATTGTGAAATTCTTTGAAATCTTGTCTTGTATGTTGCAATATAGGCTCTGTTTATACAGATATTTGAATATGTAATAAATTAGCTTTCAATGTTTCTATTGCTATTCATCAGGATATGGAGTCAATCTTCAAATGTGTGACAATAATAAAATACCACAGATTTTTTTTTTAAATTAATACATAAATTGGGGGAAAAAACAACCACAAAATTGATACATGTATTTCCATTGTAAAGAACTTGTCTAGCGTGTCGTAGTCTGTAGTTTTAAGTACCAGCAATGTCATAACGTCCAAGAGGAAAGGATTAATCACCAGCACACTACTCATCTGCCTCATTTTCCAGTTTTAGTATCTCATTTTGTCCAGCCTCTGCAAGGTGAGATAAGAGTCTCTTATAGGCTTCTCTGTTGGGGGGGAAAAAAACCAAAACATACGTTACTTTAGCCATCTCACATCCTAGGAATAAACGTGTGTAATTTCCAAACACATTGTTTACATATTGGGATATTAAAACATGGTAACTTACCCCCACCTATTCAACTGCTTTGTTTGCTGTGATTCTTTAGCATGGTCAGATCAGAGGAAGAATAAGGACTGCAATGTTTATAACTAGAAGTGTAGTGGAGCTGCTTTGAAGCCTACTTGTTTAGTAAACTTCTGTGAAATGCAAGTTCCTTATTTAAAAACATGGAGTTTCCAAGGCCTAGATGATATTAGCATTCAGATTGGATGATGTTTGCTCTCTCATTTCTGCCTAAGCAACCCCTGTGACTGTCACCACAGCACAGTGACGTGAGCCCTTCACACTTGGGTACAGCCCAGCACTGACAGATTTAGACTACCATCCTCAACCAAGGACAGTGACTGTTTTAAAACAAACCTGGAATTCAGAAGGGAACTGTCACTCAAGTAGATTTTCCAGAAGAGTGCATATGTGTTGATGAGACACTTCACCTTAAGTTCATTCTAATACTCTCCAATCCAGACAATGTAATTATTGTTAAAGTACTACCTCTGACATTTGAGTCTTTTCTAATTACCTATTTTTGCCGTGAAATACTAACTTGAGCAAACAAAACTTCAGTTTTCATACTGGTTTCTTACAATAACAACACTGGACATCACCACTATAAACATTTAATGCAACTTCTAAACCTTAATTCTTTTATAGATATGGATTTGCACTTTAACGTTTACAGTAATTGCACTGAATATGTTAATATCATGTTATTTAGAGTCTGGGACTGAAGAGAGAAAATCAGGTGTTCTTGAAGAGAGAAAAATAGTGTTCTTACAATAAAATGCTCATGTATCACCTCAGGCTGCTGGGTAATGGAGCACATTCTAAATACAAATTACTAATAGGAAACATTGACAACAGATTAGATAATATATATGGTTTAAGTGATGAGGATAAAAGAAATGTAGCTCTTCAGTAATCTCCAAGCATGTATTTCAGGAAGCTGAAATAACCTGCATGCTTTTCAGTATTTTGTAGATAATGGGATTAATGTTACCCTATTAACAGTATTTAACAAAAGAAAACCAAAAATTTTAGCTATGAAACACATTATCAAAGGATGAAAAGCAGGAAATCCTGCATATAATGGTACATCAGGCTGACCCTGAGCCAGCCTTTCCTGGACACCCACAACTCTTCAAAATTTAGATTATGAGAGAGAGAGCTCTTGATGCTAAGTTGGGTGTGTTTATTTTCCAAGATTATATTATAGTTTCACATATGACCCATAAAGTCCTCTAAAACAGGGACTAAGAGGAAAAAATTCTTTGGGTAAGGAATTCTTAATTCTGTTTTGCAACATACAGTGTAGAGCAAACTGGCTTCACATAAATTCTAGTCTGGTCTGTGGACCCTATTATCCAAAAATCTCTGGAAATATTTAGCAAATAGAGATGGCTTAAAACCATGAAAGGCTTGAGTTAAGGGAGATTTCTGGCTGAAAACACCTAAAAGTCATTCCTTTCTGATTGTCTATGCTGCTGTCTTAACACTTCTTTCTTTCAACAGAATAAATCTCTACTATTCATTGTCAAAAAATGACATGAAATGAAAATCAAACCTCTGTGCAGCATTTCTTCCAAGGCCTTGTTTGTGCTCAGAATCCTTCAGAGACTGTGTGATTGTGGGAATCAGGCTCGTAACTAAAGTCTGATCCAAGACTGCCACAGTTTCCAGAATGCTGAAAACACGGTGATCATAGACAGCAGTGTAGTCCTGGATAAACTGCCTGAGGGGGATACAGGGACATTTAATGCAGGGTCAAAATAGATGCAGAGAACATGCCAACAATAACTGAAGAGTCTAATCAGAACAAGCAATCTGCTGCATAGCAATTTTCATATTGTTACACTGGAATACTCTACCTGGAATACTTTAAACAAAGCCATGGTTTTGAAGCCTAATGCGAAAAATTCCACACATTTATTTTCAAGTAATTTGGCAGATTCTGCTGCTGTTTCACCAGGACTGCCTTTTTCCAGAGCACTTTACTTTGTAATGTGTGTGAATGCAAAACTAAACCATATATTTCTCATTTAATAAATAATAATTGTAATAAAAAGACTAACAAAACAAGAGGTTTAGATTCAAATTTGCAGAAACAACGTTTGCATTTCTTATAAAGCTCCCCCAGATCTTAAACAGGGCAGATGATTGGATGGAAGCACATCCATTTGCTGTCCTGAGGATCTGAGGCCTTTAAAGCTCACAGATTACATTAAAATCAAAATTAGCACCCTAGGGATGATACATGCCATGAAAGTGATGTATCACATACAGACTGGCATTCCCACAAACACCCATTCTTTTTCCAGTGAGTCTCTCTCAAGGCTTTCACCTAGACCTAGCCCAATAGAGCAGCAGTGCTTAGGGTTTGCAGAATGTCTTTGAGTGCCAGGCCATGCAGCTCTTCTACTGTATCCACGTGAGATACAGCATTCATTTTGCAGAGCTATAAAATAAGGATAATTTACATTATAATAATCTATTATTGTCACAAAATCAAATAAAAAAAGCTAAGCTTGGTATATGAAGACTATCTGCAGTTCAAATTAGGCGTGCACATCTTTCACAGCACCACGAGCATTCCCGAGGAGTTTTTCCCATTGCAGGAGCAACACACCTCCCTACTATATGCCTCTCAAAACAGTACCTCACCCATGAGGAAGCAGGTATGTCTCTCACTTCTATTTTTCTGCTCTGGCTTTTTGGAAAAGCTGTGTTCAAATCCAGTGCCAAAAGTACCATTACTAAAATACCATAAGCAACAATGCAGCATGTTAGGATAATTAGTTATTTTAAGAAAACATGTTTGCTATCAATTGGCTTGCAGCAGCTTTGCTGCCAGTTGGCATATTTTCTGGTTACCTAAACACAGAAGTCAGCTGGGTGGCATGTTCTCCTCCTGACCCTGCTTGGCAGCCTTCTACCATGTACTGTACAATGTCTGTAGATATTTTTTTAACTGCAAAAGAAAAATCACAAGATTCACACAGAGCTCTTGAACTGACCATCTGGAGAACGTCTTTCATGAAGACAAAAATTTTTAAATGAGAAAAGGTTTCATCTTTCTTTCATGTAAGTGAAATGTTTGAGAGAGCACTTAGATTGGCTATAAAAAACATAATGAGTCACAGGTTTATGCAAAGTCTTATTTTCACCACCATTATCCTTTAAACAGATTTTTAAATACACTATGGTCTTTTTAAAGCCAAGAGATACACATTTAGAGGAAATAGAGGTTTTATTTAACTGTAAGTTCTGTTTATATTCTTTAAACATTCGTATTTGATTCAAAAGAAAGGTAGTCACAACATTATATCCTGCTCAAAGCTATGTGGATCTATTCTGTACTTTCAGTGGTGGAGATTATTCTGAAATGCACCTGAACGCTTTTTTTTTAAGGGAAAAAAACCCTAAAAAACCCAACAACCTCCACCACTATTTTATCAATAATTATTTCCAAAAAAATGCCCAAGTTGCAAGATACAGCTCTTCCTTTATAAAGGTGGAACTGGGCTACAAGGACTTTTCTAGTAGGATGTGGCAGAGCCCTGTCCAGGCAGGCAGGGAGCTGGTGGCTACAGCAGCACAGGACTTCCAGCTCATTACCCAGCACATTGCAAGGTGGGTACTCAGCTTTTAGCAGGTATGGCTGTGATGGCAAGATGGGGAAGAAAATTGGTGATGACTGAGCCAATTTCCTAAGCACATCTTGTCCTTGAAACTATTATAGACCAGAATCCAACAGTATTTTATTAGAGAAAATTCCAAGAGAAGTCAGAGGTGAATCCAAATTTTGCTTAATGCCTCTCTAGCAGCAAAAAATGGAAATTTTGAGCTCAGATACATTTGTTATACAATGGTGGGGTGAAAAGAGTGCTTCATTCTTTAAGTAGCTAAAAATAAAGATGTTCTTGCTATAAAACAAAGCATGCTAAAAGAAGAAAGAAGACTCAAAAATACCTTCAGAGACCAACATGTTACTTTTAATCCATTTATAATGCCTCTATGGGGAGAACATACACTAGAGTCTTATTTGGTCTCAAAATTTTAGGTGGAAAAAAAATTCCACAATGGCTAATGGAGGAGATTATATGGGAAGGATGGGGAAAAACAAAATGCCTTCAGATTCCTGAGAAGTTGATTAGCTTATCAGAGAGTTAAATGAGGCAGGACTTCTCTGCCTGAGAGACAGAAGTCCCAGACCAGTTAATGAAAAAAAAAAAAAAACAACTTAACCAGTTTAGCTGGCCAGATTGTTTTATTCACCTCATCTGAGAGAGAGTCTTAAATACTGGGATCAAAGATGCTCAACAATGCAGAAATCTTGCAGGTGTGGAGAGATGTACTTAAAGCAAACAAACAGCTCACCTTGCAGCTCATTAACCAGTACCAAGCATTTCAACACAGCTGGGAGAACCAAGTCGATGTCACACAGTTCAGTGCTCTGGGTTCTCCGAAGTACTTCAAGAATGAAAGCAAGAACAGAGGCCAAGCGAGGAGGTGGAGCATGGCCTTTGAACTGCAGGTAGTTTTCCCTGGGAAGACATGGCAAGCCAGAACAAAATCTATGATTTGGGGTTTTTTTCCATGCAATGCAAGCACCATATACCTTAAAATAACTGGTATTTCAGCAGGAGGCCTATTACATAGATTTCTATCTTTATCTAGGCTCAAATAATGACTTCTCTTTGTCTTAGTCGTAGCAATGACTCCCAGTTTGTCAGAGGACAGTGCTATCTTCTGACTCTTCAGAGAGGAGTGATAAATAAGAGCCATCATAATTACAGTTAAAAACCCAAGTGTGACTATTAAAAACTGAATAGGTAGCTTCATAATATCATTGAATTCACAAAGGAATCAAGATTCTAAAATCCTAAACCAACATGCATAATACAGCTGTTATTTAATTACATTATTTAGCTTTATGGGCTTTTGCAAACTCACAGTCATACTTGTGGTAACAGCTCTCCTGTTACACTGGTAGTTATTTGATTTTTTTCAACAGTATGTTGTTGTAACAGGACAGCCAATGAATGATTTTGTTCTGTCAGAATTAACACAAACATCTCCAATATAAAATCTGGCACAAGGATAAAAGGTCTCCTGTCAATCTGCAACAAGAGCAAATTTTAACATCACACTCTTGGAGTGTTCCAATTTTAACACCTTGATTTGTTCATTTTCCACAAAAAATACAAGAATATGAACTACTATTGGTTTGACATCACAAATTAATGGAATCTGAAGACAATAAGTTCCACAGATGAAAGAGAACACAGCATTTATTCATCAGTCAGCAAGAGCACTCCCAGAACCTTCAAAGAAACGTTTAAAGATATTTAATATTAGGTACTGTTATCTACTCAAACAAGGCATACATATTGACTGAGCAATTAAAAATCAGCATCCTTATTAAAAACTCAGTAAAGTGCTTCTACAACTTTCAAATGCAACATGACTTTCAGAGCTCTGCGTACTTCAGAGCACTGGTGTGACTTGGCAGATGAAAGCTGTGACACACCCACAGTTCCTGTATCATGTGGTCTTACTTACTTTAATATTAGCAATTCCGAAATCTTGTGTCTCATTAATTACTCTGAAAATTTCCCACAATTTTTTGGGGTGTGTTCTTGCAGTACAACAGCTCTCTGGCCCGGATAATACAATCCTGATGGTGTGGCTCCCTTTCCTCTCTGCAGCAGCAACACATTCACTGCTTTCATATGGCAAAGTGGTGAACAAACTGCACCTATTTCTGCACAGACCCCCCTGACTGCCTCATGACCACCCAGCAGTTTGCAAACCAGAGTGCTACTCTGTTCTAATACATTCTTCCTAGATCACTAAGGAATGTTTCACATCTTAAAAATCACCAAATGCCATTACACCTTCAGAACTTTCCACTCTCAATCTCCATATTCACACATGCATGCACGCATTCAAAATAATATGACGAAGTTTGTCAGAACTAAGATTGTGAAATCTTAATTCACTCCATTAATATGTGATAATACAGGCTTTACCTACAGGACTGCCTATCATATTTACCCAATATCAGCACTGACATTCTTTTTCTGATCAACATGTATACCCACTCTTTACCAAATAAAGATCCAATTACCGTGGATATAAGCCTGTATTTGAGGGGGTTTAAATCCTTTCCCAATGTGGACAAAAAGTACAGGTTGTCCACTATTCTCCAGTACATAAAACCAAGTGCCAGCCTCTCAGCAGCAGGAACACAGATTTGTAGCTGCTGTTGACATCGTGCAAGCGGTGACAGTGCAGTGAACAAATACTGTCTCCCTGCCTCTCTGTCTTTCTCTTCCCATACCTGCAGTTTTCCATGTCCCCAGGGCAGTTGGCACACCTGTGTATGTCCTGACACTTAGAGAGCAACAAGGCCCCACATGCACAGGTAACTGAGGCAGCTCTAAGCACAGCTCTGTGCCCCTAAATACACCTGAGACATACACATGATGATGTCTGTTGGAGCGTAATTTTTCTAGAAAATTTCTTGCTTTCCATGTGACCTCCTGCAACATTTTTTGTTGTGGCCTAGACCTTTATCCTTAATTCCTCTCTCACAAATCTTTCCAATTTTACTCTCCTGATATATAAACTGTGTTCTTCCTTTGCTCTATGCCCAGCAACTCCCAGGCTCTTCCAAGAGCCCTACCATCAGCTGGGAGGAAAGCAGAGCCTTAGGCTCATCAGCTATATGTGAAATGTGAATCTGAAACCTAAGTTATGTTTTAAATTCCACTGGTCCTTACCTTATGACATGCGAAGTGGTCTTCCGGAGGCGGAGCAGCTGGGGGGCTGTGATGGAGCTGCCTAAAGCAGTGAGCAGAGGATGCTGCCCAGCACCGGGCACAGTCGGGGAGGAAGGGAGAAATCGGCCAAAATAATGTCGAATAACACTCCCAAGGAGTTGATTTAAATAGGCACCCTGTGTTTGGGACTGACAACATATGAAGGACAGACCCTGTAGAAGAAAATTTTAGAAAGGAATTGAATAAATTTTTATCAATACAGTTGAATAAATCTTTAACAACTGTAGGCTAAATACTCACTACAGTGAGTAATGCTGTGTAAACTGCTGTACACAGAGTAACTACGCCTAACAAATAAGCATCACTGATTTGCTGCATATATGATGATCTGCAGATGAAAACAGAAGCAGGCAAGGCTTGCAAAGGAGAGAAAAATCTTTCACTAGACTAATATATTGGAAGATAAGCTTTGGGACATGCAAGTTCCCCTTCAAATTCAAAATAACTGGCATTTCAGACCTGAGAAAGCTTCTGCATCTAAAAGCTTCTCATTTCTGTTTTCAATCCTGTGCATGGTCTAACAAAGTATGTAAGTCAGGTAAGATTTAAGATGGGACAGAAAGAATAAATACATCTGCTTCTAAAGGACCGTATGAAATTTTTGTATAAAATATATAGCAGAATAATGAGCACTTAGAATTGAGCACCAACAAGAAAAGATTTGCTCATAGTATGAACAAATTAGGGTAAATTAGGCACCATTTATAAGGGATTTAGAGGAGGTTTTAAACTCTGTTTAAGATAAGGCTAAAACTGCTGTGATTTATCCAATATAAGCTATATTGATCCAGAGAAAAATCTATAATGAAAGTACTTGCCCAGAAAGTGCTTATCTGAACTCTACCTGTAGTTATAGAATGTATATACGGTCAATCCCTGAAAAAAAGAGTCACATTCTTACGGGAGTAGGTTCCCATAAGAGAGAGTTAAGATCTTGTTTCCTTCCCCCTCCTCTGATTACGGAGAGCAAGAAGAACAAATCACTAAGAAAAAAATAAAAAGGTCCCATGATCGCCTGTCTCAAGGGTCACAGTCAGCAGCACAAACAGAAGCCTCTTGAGAACTCAGGTTTCACAATAGTTTTGTCCAACAAGAATAATGGTGTAAAACAAGGTCAAGCACAGAGCTCCCTAGACAGCAATTTCAACAGTACTTCAAACTTCCATTAGCATTGCAATCCAGACTCCAGTTTCAGTAGGAGGAGTATCTGTCTGAATATTTATGGTTGCTGAGGTAAACTAATGCCCCTAATATAGGAATGAACAGATAAAGTCAAGTCGCTTTTGTTCCCCAGCTATAGAAAAACTGTATTTCTGTTGCTTTTTGTATAGAGGTCCCTCCCCAAAAACATGTTCATCTATACCTGTCTGTGTGAATGTGACAGAACATTCAGGGGAAAAAAACTGGGCTGACGCATAGCTGAGGATCTTGAAATGGGGAGTTCCCACTTTTGGTTCCACAAGAAACAAATACAGGAAACATGAGATTTCAAGAAATTAGGTGCCTGAAGATTTGCTGTTGGTCTCTCTTGAATGCAGATTTGGGTTAAGGGTTTCACCTCTCATACTTCTAAGATTCCTTGATAATTCTGGCAAGTGTCAGTGATAAACACTTTCTGAACTGAGGCTTTGAGTAAAATTTTGGATTTTCTCCTTTTGTAAAGAGTAAGAGAGTAAATATGTATGTAAAGAATAATAGAGTAAATTACTGTAGGAAAAAGCAGCTGCTGCTGTATCAGAATTCATAAAAAAAGAAGTCTGCTACTTCTTGGCAAGTAGCAGACTCAGAGACTGTTAGAGATGACAGACTATTTCGTGTGTAAACTTAAATGTTTGATGTTTTCAGTAAGATACTGCAGAAGGCATAAAGAAGAGTTGCCTATGCTTTCTGTAGTAAAGTTCATACAAAAAGACAGAATGTATCCCCTAATCCAAATATCGGAACTGGCACTCTTAAGACTCTAGACTGTTTTATCACTAAAAGAACCCAAACATCTATGACAGAGTGTATTAATTTATCTGATAAAAGGGACACAAAGAACATCACAACTTTACAGAAGATACCTGCAGGAATACATGAAGAACACAGCACCTCTGAAGAACTAGCAAGACAGTTGCTAAAATGAGACAGTTCTTCAAACCGAGGGTCAACATATGATACACAGTATCAAGAAAAGAACACATCTGTTATTAACGAGTAAGAATTATTGTTTTTAAGAATGATCCTAGGGTTATTAAATAGATGCAATAAAAAGAAACTAATATTAGAATTTAGATATTTGAAGGAATGCTGACTAATTTTTGCAGGTCTAATAATTTCATTTGAAAGCGAGCCAACAAACCTAGCCTGATCCTTCATAAAAGCATCTTCATCTTTCAGGTTGAAATAATATGATTTGGAAACAGCATCCCAAAAAATTAAAAAATAACTTGGAATTCTCTCTTGGACAAAAAGGACTACTGACTTCAGGTCAACACTGTGTTCTTTATTTTGGACTCCTTTTCCTTACAAAGTGCAGAGAGCAATAGACCTAGCACAAGGTCTGACAACACCATATCCCAAATGGCACAAGGCATAAATTACCAACGCTGTACAGTTAGCTGCAAATCTCCAGCTACAATGGCAAAACCTCCTAGGTAGTGCTGGCCAAGGATGTGATTGCAAGGTAATCAGACAGAAATTTCTTCTTTTAAATCCTACTAGCAATTAAGAGAGATGAAGGAAGCTACCATTCAAAGGAGAGAAAAAAGAAAAACATGTGCAACTGGACTGCAATTCTGGACCAGAGATTTGAAATCAATCACATCAGACCCCTAGGACAATCCCTACAAAGCAGATGGACTTTAAAGGGTTGACAGAGCTGCTTTCCTTTCCTTAACTATGTTCTTTAGCCATCTTCTGAGGTTAAGATTTTAAAAAAGGACATAATAAGGCGAGCAGAGAAGTATGACATCATCTACTCTTCATTTTAGCAAAAAGGCAACTGATTCCTGTGTGTGTTCACTGCAGGAGCCTTTTGTGGCCAGAGCTGCCTCTTCTGATTTATCTGTATATCTGTAAATCACCTGTGGAGAGCAAAGAACCGATTAGTGTGGATTACTGGAACTATTCACTGCAGAAATGCCAAGCTACCTAATGATGACTTACACTGTAAGTCCTGCTGTTGGAATAAATCTTCTGCTGTCCACCAATTAATGTTGTACAATTCCTATTAAATACATATTATTATTATTCACAAAATGTATTAATAAGCTTGCTCAAATATCAGACCACAGATGTGGCTCATGGGAGGGCTTTTAAGGTCTGATCTCTGACAAATGCTGAGCCTGCACAGAGCCATTAAAATCACTGGGAAGCGTATGTGCCAAGCACTACTCAGAATGAAGCTCTTTTGCCTTTCTCAGTATTCAGACAGAAATCAACAAATCTTCCGTATTTGGACAGGATTAACACAGATAAATCAAGCAGGGGATCTTACCTTCCCTATCATTATGCATACAGTGGTTATTCCATGCACCCACACTGTATTCTGCAATATATATTTAGACTAATACTTCTCCAAAACAAGTTTCTTCCACTGCTTCTGTTCTTTCCCATATTATTGGTAAATGTGTACTAAAATTCCTCCAAATCATTCTCCAAGAAATCCATCAATATTGGTCTGAAACTTCCTGTGGTTGACTTTAGCAATCCACTACCACAGAAATCAACTCCTTTTTGCAGCAGTGAAATACCTACAGTTAAATTTTATTCACTATCTTGTAATTAGGAACAGTCCCATACAATTGTAAAATTGCTGTTCATTCACATTTTTCATGCTTTACTTTCCAAAGTCAGCCATTCGAACAATTCTGAGGGCAATTTTAACTTACATCTCAATAAAAATCTTTCTTAGGTCATCAGATATTATCAAAACACATGTGCAGTGAAAGAAATAGACAGTAACCCTTTAGGCAAGATTAAAAAAAACAAACTGAAAAATTACTTTAATAGTTGCTAGAGCTAAGCTATTTGACAAGGCAGCATCAGTGACTGAGTTTGAAAGAAAACGTCTTGATAAGCTCCCTGTACAGTAGAGACCAGACCAGCTGCCCAAAAACTGTCAAAAGGCAGGGGTATAGCTCAAAGTTCTATATAAGCACAAACATAACAAATAAACACAGTCAGTCAGAACTGAGGAGAGAGAAATGCAACATCCAGTCTTAATTAGTGCCTTTGACAATTATGTGTGTTTGTGTAAAATTAAACAAATAAATTTGTAGGTTTGGGGTGGTGAGATACAGTCATTGGTTCTGACTAATCATGTAGCAATAAACTACATTCTGTGGAGAGAAGGAGCTTCATATGTTGTCCTAAAAGATTAAAATATTCAGGAATTCTATAGGATTTCATAAAATTGCTGCATCAGTGGATATGTAAAATAAACTATTACTAGGATTGACTTCAAACCCCTTTAAAACCCACAGAAAGGATCAAGAAAACCAAATTAAGAGTATCTGCTAAAAACTCTGCAAAGAGGGAAGTTTTATCAGGTCATTGCTAGCAAAACTAAAATGTTTTCTGAGATCTGAAATAGTTTTTTTGAGCAAAGCAGGAGAAGGCCACACTGTAGGAACTGAAGAAGAAAAAGAAGATGGAGCCTGGAACTTTTCAGAAGACTAAAGAAAAAAAATTAAAAAAGGAAAGGCTGCTGAATAGAAATTCCACTCAAGGGCATTTATACTTTGGCTATGAATAGACAATTCATATGTATAAGATGCTTTGCATGGTCTCCAAATTCCTGTTTCTTTATTTTCATGTAACCTCCAAAGAATTAAGTTGTAAGCTGGAATATTAACAGGGACAGATCGACAGAACAATATTTGTCTAACATTAAGGTGAATTGAGGCTCCTGCACTAAAATACCAGTGCTCTACCTCCACAAATGAGCACCAGGCACAGGGCAGCTACCCAAGAGGAGCATCATTTCACCTGCAGTTTAGGTTAGTCAAAGTGAGGTTATTCCCAAAGAATTCTGTTTCTCCATCTTCCTTCCCACATAAAATCTTTAACTACTTTTTTCATATGTCCATTTGGGTTTTTGGGTTTTGTTTGTTTTGAGAGGCTAGTTACTAATTGATTACAGTCACAAATTGCTAGTCACAGAATCATTAAAGCAAATTAAATGGGAATGCATATGGTGGTAGAAGGGAATGAATGTAGCCTTAAGCCAACTGTGAAACAATAACCTGATATGCCAGAGAGTGCCTAGAATCTATTCAATCTCAAATGATTTCAGAAGAGATAATTTTTTTTTGTTATTGTTGTTTTTAAACTGAACTTGAAATATTTTTGGTTTGACTTGATTCTAAATCAGCATTTTTCCACCTTTCCACATAAAAGAGAAGAAAATATTTTTGAATAAATGAAGCATTTTGAAACACTTGAAAATACTGGAACCTTGTAAATACAAAAGTCTCATATTGAAACAGGAAAAATAACTCACGAATTTTCCTCTTTTCTCCCCCAAAGTGTTGATCAAGTTAAAGAATTACATGTTTTCTAGAAGCAGTGTTTTGTCTTAAAAAAAAATTTGGTCAAACAAGGTCATCTAGTATAGCTGGAAAGCACAAGGACAATGCAGCAGACTGATGAATAGTACAAAAGTGAGGTCTGGAAGTCAGAATCTGGCAAATAAAACAGGAAACAAGAGTACACAACACTCAAGACTTCAAAACCAACTCAACTGGTGTCATCTAAAGACTACATCCATCTGTGCAGGCTTCAGAGAAACTGGCTCCTCAACTGACATACCAAATTAGCAAACAGACACTCACACTCCATGCTAATACCATTGTCCAGATGGCCCTACATGTACACAGCTTCTGAAAATACCTACACAGAGCAATAAAGCAAAACATACTGTGCACAGCATTACATAACCATATTCACTTCCATATGACCTGCCTTCGATCACAATGAACTGCCTCTGAAACTAACAAATTCAAGTGATGTTTACAATGTCACCACTGCATTGTTCCACAATACAATCCTGCAAAGTAGTGAGTTAAGACTGCAATCAAGATGAAGACTAGGAGAGAAGGGAAAACGGTAAGCAAAAAAGACACAAAGATTTACAAGGAAAACATGTCAACTTATTTATTTTCAAAATACAGTCTTTTCTTTTTCTCACCAGCAGAAATTAGTCTCTTTCTACAGCATCAACAAGCCTGACAGAGTTTCAAGAGTGACAGGGCAACTGAGGGAAGAGTAGGAGGAATAATGGGAAGAAGGTTTTAGACATGTAATCATAAACAGCAGGAATCTGATTTAACAAAACATATTCTCCAAGTATTAAGACAAATCAGTGGCATGATACACCAAGGATTTTCTTTTGTTCATAAGAGCAATAAAACAAAGGGCATCTCATCTATAACTATCTACAGTTAGCCAAGTCAAGGATGATTTAAATTAGTTGTTTTCTCTGTCATCTTAACAATTTTCTCACTACATATTATGATTACTTGATGCACTGTTTGAGAAATCTGTTACATTGGAGACCAGTATAACCAGCAGGCTGGCTAAAGGTTTTCTATATGCAGTGATGAGACCAGAAGCTCTGGAATGTACCACAGCACAGCTGCCTGCAATGAGGAAAGCTAAAGGGGTGGCAATTTTCCTTCCACTTCTATAAGAAGAAAATAACTTCTCTTACTGCTCTGGTAAATTCAGTCAATACTTGTTCCAACTAGGGAAAAAGAAAACATCCTCTGCAATATGAAATTTTCTTTTCCTGAAGATTCATTTGTGTGCTGATAATAGAGCTGAGATATTTACCTGGAGATAAAGAGGTAGGCTTTCCTGAATGGCAGACAGCAAAGCCACAGGCAGCTCCTTGTCCTGCTGGAGCACAGCGTGTGGCAGCAGTAAGCAATCCACAATGCGAAACAAGAGTTGCTGTGCCTTGGAAGTAGCCAGTATTGGTGCACAGAACTTTACTAGACATCCTGTTGAAAAAAATTTAAAAATCCCAAACCAATTTACAGTTAGGAAAAAAATTAAGACAGCCTAAAGAAGCAATTATGTTAAATTAGATAATAGGAGGGTAACAAGAGCAATTCATTCTATGGCATCCCATTAAAAAATCTCAGTCAAAACAACTCAAAAGTCCATTTACAATTCATCAAAATAAAATACTAAACTGATTCAACACATTGCAGTTAGAAATTTTTAGGCAAGTGAAAATACTTTAGGAAAAGGACAGCAAAGCTTAAGAAAGAATGAGTCTCTTAGATCCCTGCAGAAAACTTAACTAAACTTGATCCATAACCCTACTGCAATCAGCACACGTGCACTTAAACATTTACCTTGCTCTGTGCATTCATCCCTTTTGCAGAGAAATGCTGCCTTTGACTTCCCTTCACATTTGTCTAACACCACCGTGGCAACACCACCATCAGCAACTACTCACACAGCAATTTAATGTTAGCAAAACATTAAATATCCTTCAAATTGCATTTAATTTCAGCAGATTAAGAAGAACAAGGGGCAGCCAGCTCCATTAAGCCAGCACAGTCTTGCCAGATCTTTGTGGGCTCTCAGTTCACAAACTGAGAGCCTCAGAGAACACCTTTCGTGTTTTCAGCACAATATTCTATCACTTGCTCAGCTTTGAGCGAGTTTTAAGATTGTCCTTTTGACTTGCAAAAAAAATAAAATGTAAAATTATGTTGATGTGTAAATACCCTAGCTTTGAGAAATATCTTTATTGCAGGTGAGGTGTAATTTTTCTTGAAAAACTAACTCCATATTCAGAAGTGTTAATACTCAAAACACACATTAAAAAAACAAGATTCATATGCAGACATTTTCAACTTTACATTTTATTAGATGCAAGAAAAAGTTTGCTGGGTTGAAAATACAGGAATATCCCAAGGAAACATGTTTAAGACTTTGAAAATAATGGAAAATCAAAAGTAGGCTGTTACAAGATATTATTAATCTATAAAAGTCATTCATTATCATCTCTAAAAACAACACAAAACAACATTAATCTTGTGGCATGAAAGAAAACACAATGATCAATCATAGAGAAAGAGAACGATCACCTAACAATACTTCTAATAATGTTGTCTAAGCTTCCTGCTTTGAAAGAAACATGGTCATTCCAGCTAAAAGTACTCCTTCTATTATCACTGCTGTGATGTATGGGACAGTACAAGACACAATCTGACTACAGACAGGAGGTGTTTAGATTTGTTAATTTTTGTGCTTTGTCCTTATAATTTAACAAGCCCACAGAATGTGAAGCAGTGATCGAAATACACTTGAATTTTTTTTTCTTTTAAACCTTCTTTATGTTCTCTTAAATAAAAAGAAAGGACATTTTCTTGCACACAACAGCATGACTGAAGATTAATCATTTCCTACTGCAAAGAACAAAAAGGACAATACCAATCTAAAAAGGAAAATACCAATCTAAAATTACTTTCCAAGGCTCCAACCCACATCTGGGTATTGGAAAATGTTTAATTTTATACACATCTTGTGTATCAAAGTATGCTGATCTCGTGATATAAAAAATAAGTATTTCATAAAACTCTAATTCCAGTACATTTGATGCACCATCTGCATCTTGGTCATGCTTTTCCTATGCTCCTTAGAATCATGATGTAAACTGTGTGTGCATGCAAATCATTATCTCTGTTTTAAGAGATAATAAGGTATTATAATAAGAGATACCTAAGGTATTTAAGGTAAGTGGGTCAGACTGGCACATTTATTGATAATTAAAGCACTCTTCTTTTTCCATCCTATCAGTGGTTGCACACTTAATGAATAAATGTTAGAATTGCATTTTAGTGAAGTACGGAGTGCATGTCAGAAAAGCAGTTCCAAAAAAGAAGTGAAGTACATACCTAAGCCAATTTGGCCACTAATGTAACTCCACTACATACCATGTAGCCTGACCTAATACTGCTTATCACAGAATATCCTCAGTTGAAAGGAAAGGGACCTACAAGGATCACCAAGTCCAACTCCCAGCCCTGCACAGGACACCCCCCAAATCACATGTGCTGGAGAGCACTGTTCAAATCCTTCTTGAACTCTGTCAGGCTGGTACTGTGACCACTTCCCTGGGGAGTCTGGTCCAGTGCCCAATCTCCTTTGGGTGAAAAACCTTTTCCTAAACTCCCTAAAGCCACAGTTTTAAACTCCACCCTACCCCTCCGCATTAGCCCTAACAAAATGTGCCTACAGCTTGCTGAATTCTCTGACTTCCTGGCTGCATTTCCACTTCTACCTTAACTATACAATGATTGGAAAAAAAATTCAAATTACTGATTACTTTATAATAAGCGTTTTCTTTGGTGAGTCAGGCTATACTCCATAGCATGGATACCTAACACCAAAGCTGCATGTTGTCTCAATCCACATGCTTCAAAACTTGGAATTCTTTCAGAAGGGTGTACACCTACCTTTATGTTCTACAGGAAGAACTCAGAGCTCATCACTTCTGTTTAAAATGAGCGGGCAGAGGAAGGAAACAACAAAAGCCCTCATACAAAAAGATGTCGTAGCCCTCTATGGGAAGAGCAGATCCTCTGTGGGTATAAATTGCTGTAACTTCAGGAACTGCTATGACTTGTGACAATCCTCACTACAGCTAAATGGCCAGAATCCAGCTCTTGTAACTGTTTCTGAGTTTGTTTAGGTAAAAGAGATGGTTTTCAGTAATGGAAGATTCGAAAACATCTTACTTTTGAAACTAATGATTTGCAGGGATAATAAAAAAACATTAAAAAACCACAAGGAGGTTAGACATCAGGATCTAAAGAAAATCTGGGGGGGGGAAAAAAAAAATCTAACTGTAGCATCTTAGTGACTTTCTTTTTTCAAACATTAAATAGTATATAGAAAATATATATGGATAGTATAGAAAGGGAAAAAAGTATTATAAGTTTATTTTACTGATTCTTTAAAACTATTTCCTAAAATAAAATAGGTGTAAAATAATTACCTATGATCCAATATGTAAGCTGCAGACCTTCTGGAGGTCCTTTCGCCTTCAGATAGGGTTTTACATACTTTAACACATCACCCAAATACTCCAGAGTCTTTGCTACCATGGCAGATTTCTCTGTGAGTGTCTGAAGACCACTGTAAGTTCTACCAACAGCCTAGAAAAGAAGAACCCAGAAATAAATATAAATAATCAGCTTACTAAATCTCTCATGAGACTTTTGCAATTTCTTTTTCAGCACTCTAAATCTGATAGTCTCTTTTAACTAAAATTGTCCTCTGAAACTAACACAAGGTCGTTGTACAGTACCTTAATGAACTGGACGAGAGCATTTTTGGGGTCTTGCTTGAAAATTGACTGTCCAACATTAGCCTTTAAAAGAATGTCTTCTACTTCTGAGAGTTTAAAAATCAGTCTTGTCATTTCAGTTAGCTGCTCCATGTAGGCTTTTCCTGATTATTACAAGAGAGTACATCAGTAAATACAATATACAGTTACGCTTTTAGATTTAAATTAGTCCCAAAATGATGTGAAACATTTTTTAAAATATCTGAAACACAAGTATTTAGCAACCAATTGCATCTCTCTAGACAGATAAAAGAAGTCCAAACCAGCTATTTTTCTAATAAAATTTATAAGAGAATAAAGAGTTTTAAGTAGGGATAACCAAGCTGATGGTTTTTTTTTTTCCTCGAAATCTGCAAAACGTGTATGAGAAACAGTAACTGGAAGACATGTTCTACAAATAATGAGAACTGCAGTGGTTTTAGAAGAAGGGATGAAGGATTGCTCTAAGAAAGCAAAATATTCAGTGTAAAAAAGGGGAAAATTAATTGCAGCTAGATTCCCCCACCCATCCCATTTTTTTTTTTCTTTTAGGCCATTCACAGCATGATTTCTGACTATTTACTTCAGATTTTCACTTTTTTTAGAGCAGTTTCTCCATGGGGGAAAAATAACTTGTCTCCTTGGGAGCAAGTTTTTATTCTTTGCTTCCAAGGAAACAAGCTCTTTTATCTTTGTTTGTGATAAATTTGTCATATGCAGAGCAGGCAAACTATCAATAAATAGCACAAGCAGTGTAAAGAAACACATTTTGTAATTAGGTAAAAGTAAAGGAATACAAACAAAAATACATTTTGTAATTAGCTGAAAATGTTTGCCAGCTTTGCAATATAGCCCCGTTACTGCAAACATGAGGGAAATGTGAGCACTTACCAACTGTTCTCTCAGCATCTGTCTTGGCCAAGGCACCACTTGGTTGATCGAGGAACATTTGCAAAACGCAGCGAAACCACGAACGTACTGTCAAAGCTTCGTAGGATGTATAGCCCATGCTAGAAAAAGCTTCACACAGTGAACTGCATAGGTGGAAGAGGAAGAAAAAAGGTAGCAAGATCTAATAAAAGTAGGCAGAAAGGTGACAGAGTATCTCATTTGGCTGTGGATGCACATATACAAGTGTACATATGTTTTTGCTACAAAAAACAGAAGGAGGAAAATTCACACAATAGGAAATGCCTTAGTGTAACAATGGATGATTTGATTATTATCTAAACTGGCAACGTACAATGCAGGAAATAGTTTATCTGAATCATCTGGGAACATCATATTGACACTACTCATGCTGCTCCAGCCTTTCATATAAAGCCAGCCCAGGTGTTCCACGCTACTCTGAAGTCTGCTTAGATCTAAGTACATTAACGATGGAAAAGAGAAGGTCTGCTTCAGCAAATAAAGATATGCCATGTTCAAAACAGATCCAAAAGGGAAACAAAAAAACACCTTAGAGATGAGAAACTGCTGTACTTGGCAGTACTTATAGACATATTCATTTAGGTATGTATACACACACAAGTATATCCATTCCCACACAGGCTTGCTAGATATACTTTCAAACACTTGCTACTATTCTACCAGTCAGGTGCCAGACCAGAGTCACTCAATGTACAGTCCCTGTACTCTACTGCTCTGTATTCCCACAGTTTTATTTGCCACACTATCATGAGTAGCTGCTGTAGTCGTTTTTCCCAAGCATATCAACCTTGCATCATTAATTCTGGAGAAATTCCTTGCTAAAAGACAGCAGGTGTGTGCTGCACTCTGTTCCCAATTACTATCAAATGAGGTGCATGTGTGCTTCATGTCAGGGATATTTCTTGAAAATAGTCACACTTTTTATTTGAGAGACTTCCTCCCTGGTCAGTCCTAGATACTTCAACTTTAATGAAAAACATTTGTACTTTCTTGGTATGTGTTCATGTAAATCTACTTATTTTCTACCGATTTTTTACTCACACTTGCAAAAGAATGTCAACAAAGGTCCAGATGGAAACCAAACTGGATTATACTTCTCACTAAACAACATTAATGAAGTTGAAGGGTTTTCCTGTTCATTTACTTAAAACCAGTGATACCTGCATATTTTGTCTGAACACCTCTGCTGAACTATTACTGACAAAATAAGTAAGGGGACCAAATGAAAGCAAATAAAATTTTAAAAAATTAACACTGAATTCCAGAACCACAAGAGAACAAATAGGTTTCCTATGGACTTAATGCTCCTTGCAGCAACATGTAAAGAAGTTCAGTCTCATGCAATTTTGATGTACACAGCTAGTCTACCTGGCTCACAAAATGCCTTTCTGCTGTAGTCTCACTCTTGGTTCTCTTGCTTGCTGGTAGGTGGGCCACCTAGACATCTTCCTAGAACTGGAAAGGCATAAGCTCCTAATCCTTAAAAAGGAAGGAACAATAACTACCTGCTAGAAGGATGGCAAGTGGTCCTTTCAAAACAGTGAGCTTATTCACATGCTCAGAGTTAGACAGGTTACAGCACTATCATGCACTACACAACATGGATCTGGAGAGAAAAGTTTAGGCTCTACTGCAGAAGCAATTCCAAAGTTGTTCCTGTGTATGTTGCCAGAGCTTGCAGGGTATAACAGTATTGAAAACAAAAGAATCTTTTTTACTTTTTAACTGAGAATGTTTGAGTGAAAATTATCAGAGCACAGTAACCATGAAGTCTTCAGATCCCAGCATTTAGATACTTTGATAACTTTTGCTACAAAACTGCATAAGGTAAATAAGTACATGAATCATGCTACAAAAAAAGTGCTTTCAAGACAACAGTGATACCTCTATATTCTACTAAAAATATATCACCTTAGGTACTCACTGTCCTTTCACAAGGAAGATGAGCTAGGATAACAATTTATTTATGTATACATTGTAAACGATATGTCAGGTGCCTAATGAATATCAGTAACAAATACTTAAGCAACTGCTTTCAAACACCTACTTGAGTGAAGAGAATTGATAATTAACCTTAAGACCTAAATAATAACAAAATTCAAGTTTAGGAACCAAATTTTTTTTCTTGATCTCACGCAAAGAGCAGCAAAATTCAAAATCATAAAATCCAAATTATAAAAGGAATTTATGTGCCTCTTACTTCATTCAGTACAGGCTAGGTATCTGCAACCTTGAATGAAACTCACCCTATAAAAATCATAAAAGAGAAATATACCAGAGGACTAAACACTCTCAAGTTCCAAACTCACACACAAGGAACTAAATTCAACCTTTTCTAACACCTCCCTGCAAGAAGGCCATAGCCTCATCTTTGTCAATCACACTTAAATAATCTTTACCATATCCTGATTTACAGTTACTGTCCTTAGTACACTATGTACCCTAAAAATGTGCAACATTTTTCACTTTCAAATACAGTCCAACACAGAAATATTCCCTCTTTCTCTCCCATTTCTCACCTCCCCTGCTTCCAAAACCTGATTCAGAAGCAGGCAAGGCAGGCAAAAAAAAGCACACAACAAAAACAACCACCACCCATCCATCTTAGGTTCACAGAGGCTTACTTGTGAAAATAAAATTTCTCAGGTATATAAAAATTTGACTGGATTGTCCTGGGCAATCTGCACTAGCTGACCCTCTTTGAGAAGATGTAAAGAATCTGGACCATTTTAATGAAACATTACAACCTGAAGCAAGATTTTCCTCAAGTCCAATAAAGGATGAAAAGGTAAATGGAAGACCAGTCTCTATTTTTCACCTGTTTTGAATTAGATGACTTAGATATCTTGACACCAGCTGAGGCCACACCATGTCATCCCATCCAAACAGCCGCATCATTGACAGAACAGGCTGTGGCTGGAGATCTGATAGGGCTTTGCTGGGTATATCCAAAGCTAAGAGAGTAAAACCTGTTTTTAAAGAGAGAAAAACATGGCACCATTTTAATAATTTCTCAGTATAATCCTCACTCCACAAAAAGTACTGAAAATTAATTACAATTACTTATATGCAGTCTGGAAGTATGAGAAATCTCAAAACTGGACAACTATTCTAACAGCAATTGTTTGTATCCATGTTAAAAATGTAGTCTCTATCTCATGCAGTTTGTAAATCATCAAGACATACGGGCAGCAAAGGAGGAAAAATGGATCCTAACATATGTAATTTAAAATAGATTCACAAAACCACAGTTTATAAATCCTGCAGGCATAGTTTTACCACCTCTGCAATGTCTTAAAACCTGCTTTTTCGTCTTCTTGACTTCCTTTCTTACCTCCATTCACTATATCTTGCCCTGTACACTTAAGTATTACAGTGCTTTACAGGGTTGAGTTTTATTTATTTGTTTTGTTGTTTTAACACACTTCTCACAGTGAAAAACTGCATCTGGAAAGAATTCAGTCAGTAAAAGCTGGTACCTCTCTATTTTTAGAAGACTTTAATGTATCAAAAGATACCATATAAATAAAGCACTACAGAAAAAATTTACTCTCGAAAAGCATCTCCACAGAACTGCTGTAGATCTAGAAACTGGGGCAGTACTTTGTGCAGAATTTTGTTAATGAAGCATAACCTTTTGCTGTTTCTGTTAAGTCTGCTGTAGAATCTGTATCTAATGCTACCAGAATAAAAAATAAATGCATTCTTAATACCGCAAATGACAAATGCATTAAAACTCAGAATTAGATGTAATCTTAAATGCTGAGCAGTTACTGGATTATAGAAAATCAGAAGCATCACATAAGTCAGGAAAGTTGACCTTGGAGGGCAATGAAAAAGAGGCTCATTAGTTCCCAAATTCTCCAATTCAAATAAATATATAAACCTGCATGCATTGATAAACTGACTTTGAATTAGACAGAAAAGACTAGTTTTCAGAAACAACAATAATATCGTTTTAATTAACAGTACAGGGACAGACTATCTCAAGCCGTGAAGGACTTTGCATTTTCTTATGTGCCTCAGAATAAACAATAAGGTCACACAGAGTCCCCACTCTGCCTTAGGTGAGGAAACAATTTGTGCCAGCCTTCTTCCAGATTATCATCTGCAGCATCAGCCATAAGGGAGGTTGGGGAGAACTGGGAGGCAGAACAGTGCAGTGAGGCCCAGGCAGTTTGCCTGGCAGGGGGAGCAGGAGAGCTGTGACAGCTGCTCTGTCTCCTCTGGGCTGCAACTTTAAGGCAAGAAACTCAAACAGCGTGGGAAAGGTTTGCCTGTCTCTGTAGTGCTACCTAACATATCTCTATAAAGCAGGTCACAACTGCACTCCCCTCCTTCTCAGAGGAGTTTATAATAGCTTGCTGCTCTTGCTATTCCACTGTGATAATATAAAATAGAAAAAAAAATCTATGTCACTGTAGGAAATGAATGAAAGTTTTGACATTAACAACCTCCTCCTTTGATTTGTATTGCTGTTTCTCACACGCTTCAGCAGTGTGAGACCACTACTGTTGCACACTGCCTCTTTCATTAATACTGCCTCCTAACTACCACAGAGCTGCTTCAAATGAAGGGTCTTTTAGCTTTTCTATTACCAACTCGGTACTCCTGAGCTTGTAACTTTATCTAATTCATACCACGATGGGAAAAAATATTTTATGTTTCACTCCTCTGAATTTTAGTTAACTGGATACAAGATTTCATTGTAACTACAGAACACCATGTTAGCTACTGATGTGAAAGATCAAACTGGGATATCTTTCTATTCACTGCCAAGCTGACTCGTTGCATGTGGAGTTCACACACATATGGAATGTTGTACTTCAAGATGAAAAGCTTTCAGTGTAAAGCAGGACAAATAATTAGAATGAATTATGAAATAGTTTTACGACCGTGAACATACGACTTTGGCAAAAAGCAACAGTCAAGTAAACAACCTTTTAAAAATTGCTTTCAAATGAAAAACATTTTTAAAAATTTGGTTTGAATCTCAACCATTATGAACCGTTCAACACAAATTAACTTCTATAAAAACAAGCAAACTCTGAATATCATAAAAAACAGTATTCTTATTTATATGTTGATTATAATCTGTGACTAGTAGTGAAAAAGAAGTCAGGTTTGTATAGCTTCAAACCCCTTTGGCGTTCTCAATGTGTTTGTACCCTATTAAGGAATTTAACACTACAACATTTCTTTGTGTCAAAACATTTAGCACAGATTCTACTTTTTTCATTTATACACACTTAAGTTAGTACATGGAAGGAGAAATATCCCAAACTCCTTGAAAGTTTATGACCCAAAGAATAGCACCAAATCCAGTAGGTTGCAGGCAGGATCAGTGCTAACCTGCAGCTGTATCAGCAAGCTGTGGGGAAGGCAGAGTCTGTGACATTCTCTGGCTCTTCAAGTAGGGAAAGAAATTTCTCCAGAGAGCACTGGCGACAGCAAGGTGGTGCTCTTTAGCCACTAATGGAAGCTGTGCGTCTGGGGCTGCGTTTCCCACTTGAAGTGCCCGGCTTACACGTTCGTGCACGCTCCTGGGGAGAAACAAAAACAATGTTTACGTTCAATAAATGAAAAATTCACATCTTTTTAAAACGCATTTACAACTACTTTAAACCGCAGGCTCTGAGAACTGAAGGATCATTTTGAGCAATTAAAACCTTTATGCAAAGACATTATGCATACCGGTTATTTGATGGATGAATGATGGCATATTAAGCACCATAAAGTTAATGTTAATTACTAATGTCAACCATTAATTATATGCTTTTTAATATCTCAGATCAAAATGAGAAATTGGCAGCTTTAAAATTACTATCTGCATTTTGCAACTGTTAGCATGACAAGCAAGTCTGCTTCCAAACCAAAGCCAGGTGGTTCTTTAAAATTTTTGTCACTAGGATTTTTAGGATAGAGTTGTGTACAGCAAATAATGGCAAATAATTCTGATCAATTGTAAAGCTTCCTTCTGAAATCTACTTTTCACTTGTAAAATCTCACTAGGAACGAGTTTAGATAAAAGATTCATTTTATCCTGATGCACTGCAGACAATTAGGTTTGACAGCAATGCCCACAGCTTTGTTAGTACAGTAAAGACAAAAGTTACCACTACACATAACTCCCATCTCTTCCTCAGACAACGTGGCATGAATTCAATAACACACTCAATTTTCTTTGATTCTTCTAGTACCATTCCTGCTACTTAATCTAATTTGGAAGTTGTGACTTTCTAGAGGTTTAATAGAGATATGTCTGCAGGGAATCAATGTTCATCGAGAAATGGGGAGGGGGGGACATTAATAAATTTGTCTGGTAGAGCAGGATAGGAGGCATTACAGTACCGGGCTGATCAACTAAATAACATGCTTATTAAAAAGAATCTGTAGGAACGCACTATCATTCCTGTTCCTATTTATCTTCTGGTCAACCCAATTGAGATTGTGCATTAAAGCACAGGCAGCATTATTACATTTGCTTTATTAAATTCTATAAACAGCACTGTAAAGTCAGAGTCAAGATATTTATAAGATAATGGCAAACCGCAGAGGCATTGAGAACTGCTGTAACACTAACATTTCTAGACTGCAATGTTTTTTTCTTAACTGCCACTCTCACAACAGCAACTGTTTCACAAAAATCTTCCCCTAGATCTTTATTTTATGCTTATCCTAATTTGAAATACACCAAAACAAAAATAGAAAAATCTCCAGCTCCTAGTTCCCTTCTGGGAACGGAGGAAAATTATGAAAGAATTACACAACTCACAGCACTCATTAGGACATCTGAAATGGAATAATTTTAAATAAAGAGTAGGTTGGCTGCAAGGCCTTCCCGTACTATGGTTGATATTAGAAGCGCATCTCATTATATCAAATTAGTATCCAAAAATTCTGCCCAACACATAATTTAAAACATAAAACATACTGGCTGTCAAAGGTAACGATACCTTATGCCTGCCTGCAGGCATTCATTAGTTTCAATAGGACAGACAGAGAGAATTGAGTACCAGCTACTTTTCGAATGGCTACATTTAACAGACAAGGAAAGGTATGCAGCATTAGGAGGAATCAAGGATTTCTTTGAGAGATGGCATGAGTCCAAACACAGGAATAGAAGCCAGGAATTCTAAACCCAACATTTATTCCCTCTGTGGCTTCACATAAATCATAAAGCCTTTGTTAGCCTCAGTTTCCCAGCCATGATATTTGGATAGTGAGACAGCTTACCCTTTAAGGATGCTGTGAAAACAATCAATGCTTAGAAACTGAGGATTATATTCAGTATGTCAGTTGGTATTCCTATTTACAAGGCATATTCTCCAAGTCAACATGAACTGAAATAGAAGCAAGATTAGCATAAAAAGTCAAGCAACACTTCTTTGGGAGCATCCCCTTATGAAAAAAAAGACAAAGAAAAGGGTGTAGAAACAGTGAGGTCTAGGGGTCAAATGATGAAAAGGTAAAAGCAAGGCTAAAGACAAAAGTTAAAAAATTATTTTTGCCTATTTTCTTCTATTACAAGAAGAAAAAGTTTAACAGGAAAAACAAAGAGCTTTTCTATTCTATTTTGTTAGGAAAGGAAAGCATGATGCTCCATAATACAGAGAATAAAACTTCTGGGACCAAATTCTGTCCTACTTACACCCAGACTATGCTGTAAAATTACACAAAGACCTTTTTCTCTCCTCTAAATTGCCTCTCCAAAGACGGGGGCCTTGCATCTCCTTTAGCCATCTATGCAAAGTAGAAGGGTGTACAGACTTCCAAAGTAAGGTAATATATCTCTGTGTCAGTGGAAGGGCAACACGTACAAATCAGTGTTTATGTTTATTCATAGTAACCTACACAAATGCTGGCAATAAGGTAAATGCTTGGAATCGATGGAGCATCAATATATGCTGCAGATGATGTAGCCAGCTACTTCTACCACCTAGCACATTTTTTAACTACAAAAATATGAATAAATGCAATTTTACTTTTTATTCAGGTTTATATTTTTTTTCTAACACTAGACAACTATACATCAAACATCACTCAATTTCTAAAACTTTATACATTTAATTTTCTATTCTGTTCAGACGTCTGGAACCACCAGATGTCTTATTACTTTGGCAATAACTTGGTGTGGTTTTTACTTCTTTTAAATAATGAATTTCCTATTTCTTTAAAAAATATGTGTTTTTTTAAAGTTTTGCCATCAGATCAGATAAACCCAGGGTATATTAAAGAAGGGAAGCTTGTGCTACCTGAATGAGGATTGTGCTAGATGTGTAGGTATAATAGTAGCATACAGGATTATTTTCTGTATCCTACACCTAGGGTAAGGAATTGCAGCCATTTATCTGGATGTAGATAGTGTAATCACAAAATATGCTCTTTCAAGCCTGCATTACTAAAACAGAGCTAAACTTTAGGTCAAACCAGAGGAGTAAAACACAAAACTCATCAGCCTACCTATGTAATGGAAATTTTCAAGTCACTACTAGTCTATAATCTGTATTGGATGCATAATAGCATCCAGACTTAATGCAATGTCATTTAATTTGATCTACAAGGGTTCAGAAACCCCCAACATGAGAGAAGACCTCTCTCTTACCAGCATTGCCGGGGCTACCACCCTCAGGGTCTCACAGGCTATGAATACAGATACTGGTTTCTTCACAGATGGCATTCCCAGCTCCTCAATTCCCAGTCCAAGGCAGGCCAGCCACGGCATCTACAAATCTCAGCTGCCCAGTACAGCCAAGATTAAGCTCAAGAAAGTATTTTTAAAGGACCTGAATGACCTTTTGATGTTGAAACAAATAAATAATTAAAAAACACCACCTGAAGGACCAACATGCCTGGATAAAACTAGGGAGATTGGGAAGAGATATATGAGTATTTCCAAAACGGTAAATGGTTTTGATGCATAGAATTTCAACTACAGTCATCAGTTATTTCCAGAAAAACTCAGGCAAAGTGAAAGGAAGCAAAGCACCATCACAATCAGATTCAAGGAGATGTAATAAGTGCTTTGTGCCCTGCACAAATAAACAGATCTTGCACAGTATTTAGATTTTGAGATTTCCCTTACAAACATTCTCCCTCTTTTACAATATTATTAGTACAGTTCATGGATCATAGAATTGTTTCAGTTGGCAGGGACATTAAAGATGACATATATCTCACATCCCTCCATGAACAGGGACATCTCCCACTAGACCAGGTTGCTCAAAGCCCCATCCAACTTGGCCTTGAATACTTGTAGGGCATCCACAACTTTTCTGGGCAACCTTTGCCAGTGTCTCACCACCCTCACAATAAAGAATTTCTTCCTAGCAGGTAACCTAAATTTCCCCTCTTTCAGTTTGTACCCATTCCTCCTTGTCCTATCACAACAGCTCCGGATGCAGAATCCCTCTCCAGCTTCACTGTCAGACCCTTCAGATATTGGAAGGTTGCCATGAGGTCTCCATGCAACCTTCTCTTCTCCAGGTAAACAGACACAACTTTTTCAGCCTTTGTTGGGGAGGTGTTCCAGTCCTCTTGTCAACTCTGTCAAGGCCTGTTGTCAGAGGCCGCCTCTGCCCTTGCTCCAACAGGTCCATATCTATCCTCTGCTCAGGTCCCCAGATGATGCCATGATTGACAGCTCAACCTGGGCTTGGAGAGGTCCTGGAGGTGGAGCAGGGCACTGCCTCACCTTTAGCAAAGCCTGGCCTGCCCCTCTCACCAGATACAGACACTGGGATTTCCAAAGTGTTTCAAGACATGAAACATCCAGTCTCTGACAAGCAGTACACTCAACTGAACAATATTTAGCAAACAGCACTGCATAATTACTTAAAAACTACTCATTCAATTTCACTTTCTTCAAATGCCATAAAAACACCAATACTTCTTTAATACCTCTACCAATTTCTTCCTGTCATACAACCAGAACTGCTGTTTACAGCGACCAGAACTGCAAGCAAGGTTTCAGCAGAAGCCACACGCATTTCCAGTAACTAAATCTATCCAAGATTCAGCTGAAAAAGTTCCTTCTGTGCCCTCCATAAGCCTGTAAAAATCCAGTCTGAGTATTCAACTAGTTGACTATTACATCACTTAACTGCATGTTATAGCAACTATAGCACTTATTTCATTGATCCCTATGGATACCAACTCCCATGTTGACAAATTCACCGTTCAACTTTTACTTAGTAATTTGCTAATAGGCATTTATTATTTTTTTGTCTGTGCTTCAAATAGGCAGTTAACACTAAATACATGTAACATTTCTGAATTGCAACCACTTCAAATACCATAAAATATCATACAAAGTGTAAAGGAAAACACACTTTTAGAGTGAGTTAAATACTTTCCTACAGGATTTTTAAAAACATTAAAGAAGAAAAGTTAGTTTCAGTCTGAACTATAGTACTGGCACTCACAAAGGTAAAACCAAAATGGTTGCATCTAGGTTCAAGTCTGATTTCAATGGAGTATCATCACTGTGCCAAGATAGAAGTAACAAACTGTATGATACTACCTCTTACAAATGCAGATTCATACAAAAGAAATGGATCTGGATTCACAGAAAAGGCACACTAACTGCGTGGTGATGCAGCTTAGAGAGTGGTGTCAAGTCACAGATGTGGGTTTCAGGCATCTCATGATAAAGGCTTTTGGCTTTCTTTTCACTGGTGAATAATTGTGACCATCTGAGTAACGTGTGAAAAGGTGAACCTCCTTTCTCTTGGCCCCAGTTATGAATGCAGGTGTGCCAAGTGGCAGAGCTCCACACTGAACTCCTGGTTATCAGCACGTTTAGTAAGGGCACTGACAGCATGCTTACAAGAATTTTAAGTGCTAGAACATCTACTTCGTGGCCTCAAAACGCCTAAGCTGGACGCTAAACGGCTAAGGCCTATGAAAACAGCCTTAATGTCTCTGGGCACACGTTTTTGTACCTAGGGAAGTTGAGTGCTTAAAACAGAGTCACCTACACACTGTCAGACACTTCCACATTGAGTCTGTTTCAGTGAGACATGCATGAAGGAAGGTGACTAAATTCTACCCCAGTCTGACTCAAATATCCAAGCCTTCTTTTCAATCTGTTTCTAAGATCTCTGGGATACAATTTCTTCTTTATATCCCTTTATATAGCACCCAGTATATTGAGACTGGTATGACTGCAGTAGGAACTCTCAAAGTGCACAGAATTTTTACCCACTTTTGTGGAATTAAAAACTACATTTCAAAAAGCTAAGTAAGATGAGAAACTTAAGACCAAAAACAAATTTTCCCTTCCATTAAAGGAAACATTTGGAAAAAGATCCCACAGCTTATAATGTGTCAGCACTGTAAGCTATAACCATAGCACCACCACAGAGCTGCACTCCTGTACAGCAGAGTGTATAAGGAGAAGTGGAAAAATCATGCCACAATATTATCAAACATCAACTTACCCTTATCAGCAGAGCATTTATTAAATGATGTTTTAGTGTTCTCCCTTAATTTTAATTTGCGTCAATAAACCATTTGTTTAAATGTTTACTCAAAAAAGGAAGTCCAAATAACATGCCTGGTTATGAATGTGTATGATGATTACTGACTTAGGCAATGGAGTAGAGAGGGCTAACAAGGGAAGAGGGCTGTTTCTCAGCACTCTAATATATAGGATTTTTATCAAAGGCTTAAATTCACCCATGGTGCATAAGTTCTTTATAGTGGACTTGCACAACCTACTAGTATCATTGTTACAGTATACCTTCATCAGGAACAACATGAAGCATACAGAAAGTGATGTCTCTTAGATGTTGGATGAGATCCAAAGGAATACAAGGATGTATTAGTTAAAAAGCAGAGCACAAACAGATATCAGACTCCTGAACAATAATTCTCAAACTGCTCATTTAGTCAGATCACCTTCTTTTGACCAGAAACTTCCCTAGGTGCCTGCAACTAATCTACACAAAAGCTTGACCTGAGCATCTGATTCACAATCTGTCTACTGGGGTCTAGAAATTTGATCATGACTAATCCACACCAAAAAAAAGCAAGTTGCATAAGGTGCAGCAGTAGCTACTTGCACTTTCAAACAGAATACACTTTTCTTTATGTAACAACCAATGAATCACAGCATCAGGATGGAGGGAGCTGGGTCCAATTTTGATACTATTTTGGGATCTCTTCTTGATTGTGAGTTCTACATTAAGTCAGTTGCTGGATAAAAATGTGAAATCCCAGAACAAGGAATGGACCCCATGACACTCTTCTCTCCCAATATTACATACTAACCGCTAGCAAGCGGATATTTAAGCATTCCAGCTGCTGCCTGTGATTTAAATGACAAATGAACAACAAAACAAAACCCCAAGACACTTAAGCACACATCTTCAGTTGGGCTCTACAAGTGGTTACAAACACACAGATTTCTGTCTTCATGACACTAAATCACATGTCTCTGGGGCCACCGGACACACACTGGATTCAATCCTTTACATTTTCTGTAAGTTAACAGGAGACAAAATCTTAGAGAGGGGGCAAGAGCAGTTTGTTGTACAAGACATATGCTGCATGTGTCAAACAAGCTCCTGCTGAGCTGGACCTGTTACTGTAGGTCATCAGACCACTGTATCTTGGAAGATTCCTGCACCATTTAAGATCAGGGTTCTTCCAAGTGCTGCTAACCTTTAAGCTCATCTGAATAGAGCTGTCAGGCAGAGAAATACCCAGGAATAAAAGATCAAAAGAATCCAACATCACCACAACATTGTAAACACTGTAGAAAGAAACTGATGTACAGGAAGTTCCACCTGAGCATAAAGAAGAACTTCCTTATTGTATGGGTGACTGAGTACTGGATCAGGTTGCCCAGAGAGGTGGTGGAGTCTCCTTCACTGGGAATATTCAAGAATTGCCTGCACACAGTCCTGTGCCATAGTGATGAATAGAGGAGCTGGAACAGAGGCTACACAGAGAGTTGAGGGGAATAAAATGGGTATTTATTGAGAGGCCTACAAAAGACATACAAAACGCCACACCCTAGCAGTATGAGTGCCACAGTTGTGATCCCTGCCTGGATGGCTCCAAGATGGAAGCAAAAGAGGGCTTGGTCACAACATCTCACACTTTATAGGTTTTGGTTCATTTGCATGAACTCGCCCTCTCTTTCCATGTTGTTTATGCTTAGGGCCTGAAGTTTGAAGAAACTGTCCTTGAGTTCTCCACTGGAATAGGACTGTTTTGTCTTCATCACCCTAGCACATCAGAAAAGCACATCCAAGAATAGAAAAACATAAAACTAAAGGCATCAAAAGGCTCTACGATCATAGGCTCTGCTTGAGCAGGGAGGCTGGACCAGACGCCCCCACTGTGGTCCCTTCCAACCTGACCAATTTTATGATTTCAATTACTACAGCTTCTCTGTAAAACCCTAGCTAATCATTGCTAAAAGATACCCTACCTTCCTCCACCCAAAACTTCTACTCAGACTGTGTTTATTTGGTTTTTTGCCACACGCACATTAGGAATATATCACCCCCCAAACATCTTGAAACATATTTTGCATTGTGTTGCCTTAATTGAAAAAATGCCTTATAAAAAAATAAAAAAAGGCTACAGATGCTCTCAATTTACCACACATCAATCGTTGCCTGGGTAGAAGCAGATCACATACTCTTTCCTACTGAAGATACAGGAGGTTTAAATAGAGCCATTCCAGTTCTTTCATTGGTGGCATAAATCTTCAAATCTCAGTGGAAGAGCCTAGTATATTCCTATTGTTAGTGAATCATTGACAGAACAGACTCAACAGTTAAGAAGATTCTAATGTGACAATTTATATAAGCAGAGTAATTAAAGTATATTAGAAATCCAGATAATCTCTCCCAATCAAGCCAATGAAGGGCAGCCCATGGGCATTCAAATTACACATTGCAATTTAGCTCAGGGTCACCTTCCCAAGTTAAATAGTACCAACAGAAAATGCCTTCAACAAAATGATCCTTACTCATAACTAAACCTATTCAGGAAATTGCATAAAGCTCTTTGAAGATATACACGTTTTAAGAAGTTAACCACTTTAAACCACTACATTTTTCCTTCTACTGATTTGAAGACCAGGGCCAAATTTAATTTCTCAGACATTACTTGAAATATTCACTAAAACATAGGAAAGAGAAGAGAAAATGTTTCAGATCTCTTTAAATGTTATAGTGAAGTATGGTAGCAATATTTTCTCACATTACCTGAGAGGGTGTTAAAACAGATGATGCAAGATGTAGTAATTAAAGAATTATACTACCAACAGACAGGGAATCTAGTGCTTATGATTTTTTTAATATTCTCATAAGCAATTTTTTTACTGCTTTTGTTTAAATGGTTTTGTTTGTTTCATGTATCTTCTGCAAATCAGTCTATGGACTGCACAATTAAAAGCAATTGATTACATTTTGACATAAAATTAAATCAAAACCAGTATATATAGTTTTCCAGCTTTAAGGTTATATTAAAAACAAAACAAAGCAAACAAAAAACTCCTCCAAAAAACATAACCATTGCAACTGACCCCATAAGACACAAAAACGGCAAATGTAAACTATTTTAAATTTACTTTAAATTTTATATCCAAGTTCCAAAATTTTTTCATACACAACTGCTACTTCTTTTCAGAAATACAATTCAAGAAATAGAGCTTTTTGTCTGAAACTAATACAAAGGAATTTGCTAGATTTATATTCTTCACTGAATTATTTAGATTTGAATGTAAGAGAGCAAATAGTATGTACCACAGAAAAAAACTGAAGTGAAAGTCTCAGGCTTTTAAGAAAGCCATTTTCCCCACAGCAATATGGAAATAATGTGTCTATGATATATAACCAGCAAAGTTCTCACTGATTAAATGATTTTCCCAATCAAGGAATCACTAAAACTGGCAAAAGCAGCCGTGACCTAATCCTCTTCAAAGTTTTTAAACCAAGCATTCAGAATAAGGGATGTTAGTTCGTCAAGCTGCAACATTTCTGAACACAGCTATCCCTTGAAACTTTAAATATTCTTTGAGAATTCACCTTCTGGACTTTTAGAAGGAAATCACACATTGTTGTGACAACGACTCAAAATCTAGGTGTAATTCACATATACTCCTTTACTTTTTTTTAGTACTGGATGGCAGATGTTGCACAAAGGCCAAAGTGGTACTAGCCTGAGTATTCCTGCCCTTCACTGAAGAGCAGAGAAAGTTCCCAAGATACCACCTACAGACTTGGCAGAGACAAGAGAATAGAAAAAGACAGTGTTTTAAAACTCATGAAATTGAAGGAAGAAATGTGGATATCCTTCAAAGAGGAAAATGGGCACACACCAAATTCTGTAGAATTTAACTAAGAAAGAAAAAAAAAGTAAAATACACAAATGAAGTGTCAAGCAGAGCCAGTTCTCCCTACTACATTATACCACTTCTTTTACCCCATTCCTCCTGCAGTGACCCCCCATGCATTTACAACAGAAGAGAGACTTGGCTCCTCAGTGAGACTTGCAAAGATGCAGGCCAAAGAGATGATATAATCATGAGATCCAAATGAACACTCCATACCAACACTTACAAGAACTTTCCACTGATTGCTTGATGAAAGTCTTACATAAATGGAGAAATAGGTCAGCAGTCTACCTGAAGCAACTCCTACTAAATTACAAGAAACAGCAAGGATTTGTAAAAGAACTAGCATATAATATAATCACGGACAAAATAAAGGAAATCAAACTTGGAATTCTTTTCTACTGACTCGATTCTCTTTACTTTAAAGAGAAATGTGTAAGTATGACCAAAATTCTGATTTTATGATGTGCAATATTGAAGATGGGGCAATAAGTTTCAGTGATTTTTCTATGCATTTAACATCAGATTTTAGAAGAAAGCTGTTCATTACTAGGTCTGCATTAATGACAGAAAATGTCAACAAATCTTATGTTGCTCCTTCGGTCCACTGATTCACAGATAATTTGTGGATGGGGAACATTAGGAAACACTTTTCTTAATTACTCCAAAATGTTCTTGTGTATTTCTTTCAAAACACATATATTATACAAAATCATTCACGATTTTGTAAACAGTTAAACAGCATAAGGGCCTCTTAGTTAACCACTAATTAATTCATCAATAAATTGTTTTACCCATTTTGAATGGCTAGGCTTGATGATTATTCTCTCTATATGCCTAAATGAAGAAATGTCTGAGGCAACAGTTGCAAAACCACACTAATGAATAAATTTTTAAAAATTAGAAAAATTATCTGCCCATTGACGCACTCATCTCCTGAAATCAAATATTCTAATCCTCACTGAGATGGAAAGTGTTAATGCTGTGAATAAAATATTTTCAACTGTAACTGAATCATGTGAAGATTATCAATACAGCAGCAATGTACAGAGGTGCTCCAGCAAGGTTACAGAGTTTAATATAATCCTCTCTATAGCTAAGCACAGTAATAGAGAACCCTGCGTTCCCTGTGACAGCATGTTGTGTGCGCTCAGTAATACTTTTAAAATACATGGGGAGAACAAGAAATCCCCAACATCCTTACCATTCTCAAAGACAAAGTAAAGATATTAACAAGAACAGACACACAACCCTAAAACACAAAGGTATGGAAAAGCCAAATGTTCAAAGCTGCAGAATATTACTTAGCACTTTCTCCTTAACCCTTCTCAGTAGGTTTAACTGCATCACTGAAAAGACAAGTTGTTATGACCGCAATTTAAATGCAAGCAACAGAGTTTGAGCTTGCTTTGTCTAGGTCTGCTGTGGGGGAATATTACATCTGCCACAGCCACCCTAGCAAATTTGTGTTCGAGAGCTGTTTTCTTTTCCTAATCACATTTAGAAAAGATAAGGTTGCAAGAGCAGCAAAGACAACACAACCTATGTTAATTCAGTGCAACTAGTTCACATTTCAGTTTGTGGAAAACTGCTGGGAAAAACAGACACTTGATTTAAGCCCAACTGCAATTTTCCTTCATTACTTTCATTGGCGTTCAGCCATGCTAGCTTCTCCCCTGTACTATGCAGGCATATGCTAAAACTGCACTTTCCTTGTGTCCATAATGCAAAATACAAACTGGAAGGCACAAACACACAAAGTGTGTCCCAAAATCAGAAGTCCTAGGAGAGCATCCAGGTACTCACTTAAGCACAAGGGCTCAGCCATTCACAAATCTCAGCCAAGTAGTCTCTCCTAGATTCTGCACTACTCAAGGCACTTGGAGTCATCTTGTTGCTTTGAACAGGTGGCTGCTCAGTTCTTTTGATGAAATAACAGAAAAAGTAAAGAGATAAAGAGACATTTGGTTTCCCTAACAAAACTTCCAGTATATGTCAGATAAAGAATTTTTTAACTCATTGAAAGAACAAAGAGAAAAATAAAGAAAAAAATTTAACAAGCTGTATTGAAATTGATACTATTCTAGGCCGCTGTATTCCACATTTTTAGTTCACATATATGCAAAAATCCCCACCTAAACCAAATTTAATAAGTCATTGCCATATCAGAGAACTTAAAAGAGCTGCATTTCATTTTTTAAAAGCCTTATTTTGAATAGAAATCTTTTGCAACATTACAATTAGTTTTGATCAAATTAAGACAAAATTCCCCAATAAATTCCCTGTCACTTCACAAAATTACAGTTTAAAAGAAAAATACAAAATATACTCATTCACCACTGATGGGAATGAGGAGGCTTACAGAAATCATTGGAAGTTCTGTGATCTGCCCTGACCATGATACACTTCAGCCTTTGGTTTTGAATATTTTATTAATTTGTTCGTTTTAAAAAACACCAGTAATCTTTTATCTAAAATATTTCTTAGAGAACTGAGAAGCTGTCATTACACTTGTGTAACTTTAAGTTATCAGGGACCAAAGTTTTGGGTTTTTTTTAACAGGAGATTTTGCTTCCAAACTATTTTATATTTGAAAGAACAGGGAGTCCAGATCACTTTGGGTTGTATTTATTCAAGTTCAGACTTTATTAGGAATATAAATGCTAATATCTGTCACATAGGAAACAGAAAGTATCAACTGTTAGGTATTTATATGAGAACAACACATCACTGCTGGTACCATGATTCTTCCTTCTTGCCATGACAGCAGAACACTTACAACCAAAGACTCATAGCTAATAAGTTAAGCACCATTTGTTTCCCTATTAAAGAGTATCTTCCTTCAAAATAATCAAAAGAAAGATCCACTCAACCCCATCAAGACCTTCTGAGCGAACTCCTTGCTTGCAAAAGCTGACTGCCCACAACCACGTCCAGATGGCTTTTGAATAGTCCCAAGTATGGAGACTCCACAATGTCCCTAGAAAGCCTGTATCAGTGTTAGGTGACCCTCACAATGAAACAAAGTGTTTGCTGATGTTCAGAGGGACTCACCTGTGCCTCTGGTCTTGACAATAGGCACCAGTAATAGCCTGGCTCTGTTCTCTCTGTTCCCTCAAATAGTTCTATTTCTGGATAAAATCCCCCTTTCTCCTGTCCAGGCTGAACAGTCCTAGCTCTCTCAACCTTTCCTCACAAAAGAGATGCTCCAGTCCCAAAATCATCTCTGTGCCCTATCCAATAAGTCCATGTCTTTCTTGTATTGAGTAGCCCATAACTGGACACAGCACTCCGAGCTGCAGCCTCACCATAAGCAGAGGGGAAGGATTCCCACCTTGAACCAGCTGGTAATTCTCTGCCTACTGCAGCACAAGATGCCATCAGGATTCTTCTGGCAAGGGCACATTCCTTGCTGAAATCCCTGATGAAGGTATATGGAAACCTTCCACATCACTAAAAAATGGCTCATACCTGAATATAATTTATAGTGAGAATCAGAATGCCAGATTATCTGAGAAACTGAATTGCTGAAGTGAGGAGCAAGTGCTTTTATAAGTAATGTTACTTAACAAACAGACAAACTGCAGATTGCAAATAGGTATCTTTCACAAAACTCTTCCATTTGACCAGAACTTCTAAAATTCATCATACTCAAGACATTATGCGTTAAACAGGATTTCCACTTTTATTTTGTTTGTCACTTGTTGGTTTTGTTCTGTGTATTTTTTATTAAATGTTAAAGTAATAGAAAAAACCCCTTTTGGAAGGGACCTGCAGACGTACAACCCTTAGTTCCAAGCATTGCCAAACTTCAATAAACTAAGGATGGATATTCTACAACCTATCCTAGAAATTTGTTCAAATGCTAGTGAAAATTTTATCCTTATTTCTAATAAAAATTTATTTCCTCACAATCTCAGTCCATTGATTCCTACAGTCTTTGTGATGAGTGTGATTCTATCTTATCTATAAGCTTCCTCCAGTTAGACTCCTCTACAAATCAATAAAATGCCTTCCAACCACCACCTCCCATCCAAACTCTCTTTTCCTAAGGATGAAAACCTCATCTTTCTCTGTCTCTCCTTGTAACAGCATTTGCTCCTGCTCCCTAATCATCTTGTTCATCCCCTGCTCAACTTAAATCGGTATTTCAATGCTTTGCTTTTACTGGGAACCCAATATACTGCTTACTTGTACAACATAATTTATTCGAACCATATTCTTGTCGACACCAATGAAATGTAGCTGTCTACAGCTACACAATAGCCCAGACTCAGACACAACAAATTTTCTGAATATGTGTAAGTCTTTTTTACCAATTCCTTACCGTCTTTTTTTCTCAGAAAAAATTTCATGAGAAACAAGAACTATATAGTGTGACTGGAATGCCAAGTAATAGTTCTGAAAGGCCAGCATTGAAATCCAGTTTTAGGTATAGTAATTTCAAATTTTCCTGCCTTTAGCTCTTTTGTGGGACTCTGAGATCAGGATAACAGCAGCTGACAGAGAATTATAATGATGAGACACGTAAGCCATTTTTCAGGCAGCAGGCCTGAAAAATACTTTAAAAATACTCTTAATTTAAAACAAGACTCTAACAGAGGGACGTACTGTAGTTTAAATAAAGTTTCTCTTTTCTAAAATAAAACTCTCTTGCTCCAGTTTCTCTAGCTGTCTTTGCAGAAAACCAAAACCTATATGCATATGATACTCTCTAGCAAGCTGCTTGGAGTCATATACCGTAAGTGGTTTAGGAAAGTCTTTCTCTCAAGAGAGAAAATAAATTGTGGAAGGCAGGCAAACTTGTACTCAAGATAATGAACTAACTTGTTTCCAAATTCCAAAACAAAGTATTTCATTTCTTTCCTGCAAAATCAATTTTGTTCTTAATGGAGTATCTGTTGCAGGAAAGGATGCTGTTTGTGTAATATATATTTTTAGTGAAGATGATTACTTTGGGTACAAAACATCCCATACTAACATTGTTCCCAACACTGGGTAATACAGACAGTAGAGCTAATCTTCTGTCATCCAGGAAGAATGGCAGGCTTGCTAAAGTTAAATCATCATCCTCTCTGAAACACAGTAAAAATCACTGTTAGAACTGATAGTTTATTAGATCAAAGGTACTATCAACAATATCAATTTTGCCTGGTAGTGTTAACAGGAAAATGTTTTACAAGTTCTACCACTGGGCATCCATTTAACTTCCAGCACCAGCTACGCTGTAAAACTGTGCACATAATTTATCTTGCGACCTGTGTGTGTGGGAAGCATTATCCAGGCAAAACTTCTCACAGTCTGACAAAATACTGTGATTTGCACTGTTCAGATGATTGAACAAACAGACTTCAGGCAATCATTGACAGTACTTTTTATCTTCAAACATGCTAAAGTGTAATATTACATAAGAGCAACCTATTGCTTTAAGACCAGATTTGATAGAATACAAGTAAATGAACAATTGCTACATTTTAAACTTGCCCACATTTTATTCATTAGGCTTAAGTATTATTGAAGTTCACATTTATCTTTCAGATTTTTAGCAATTTCTCCACAAAACACTTCTAATGTTTCCATAGTGTCCATGGTAACATCATTGCTTACATATAGCTTAAATAGACATTCATTCCAATTAGGTGAAGTAAACAGAAAACAGCCATTCATAATTCCTCAACTTACTGTCATCTTTTCTTTTACAGAGCAATCAACAGTCTTCAAACAGTTTCCAGTTTAAGTCTGTTGCATGCAGCTGATGACAGATAGGTGTGCCAGCAAACTCTTTTCTGCATCATGGCAAAACCAATTTAATTACTCCCAATAATACGCAAAATATACAAAGGAGATATTTAATAATAATTCCAACAATGTAGATTCGATAACTTACCATGTTTCTTTTCAGTGTAAATGTATTGCTACTACTCTGCAAGGCTTCCTAAAGTTTAATCTAATATTTTTCTATACTATAAAAAACATTTGATTATAATGACACATGCTGTAATGCCTTCCAAAAGACTCATTTCAGATAGAAAATATGCTCAATAAAATAGGATTGCATGAAATTGTGCTGGTTTTACAATATTGTATTGTATTTAATATCAAAACAGAAAGGGATGTTGTTTAAAAACTTGCAGCACATATTTTTTAAAATATTCTGATTTTATGTGCCTGTTTGTTACTTAATTTCTTAAGAGACACTTGCCTAGCTTGCAATATTTGTTTTTTCACTGAGAAAGTAGATGATGAAGGTGTTTTCTGATGCTTTTTACATAAAAACCATTATAGTGAAAAACCAGCATGAGTCTTGGGACACCTACCAGCTCCTACTTCTCTGCCTATGTTCAGCATGTCATGTCCTTGCCATGCAGCATCACCTACCACAATAATGTTAATAATTTCACAATTTTTGTTAAGAATGTCACAAATAACTTTTAAAGTTGTTTATGCAGCTGCTGAAAGAATTCAGAGACAACTTTAAGTGACAGAGTTAAATGTTGAAACCGTTTTTTCTATTTTTGCTCTCCAAATCCCTTGAGTGAAAAGTCAGAGAAAGGCTACCATCCATTCTAGGGTTAAAAGATGCTTTTGTAAGATTTTTAGGTCAGATTAACCTTTTGCTCACAATAGGGCTGGCTATTGGTTTTATTTTTTAGTGTCTTTAACACAGGTAAAAAAATCAATATGAAGCGAGACAAAGGGCTCTGGAGGCCCTGGCTGCACCAGCTTTTGGTTTGGCTCATACACAATCCTACAACATGCTGAGGCTGGGAAGGATTAGCCTGCTTGTGTTGAGTAAACCGATGATACTCAATAAACAGTTTCTGTTGTAAACCCCTTAGGACGTGCAAAGCCACACTAGTTGGCATTAGACCAGATAAGCTGCCGAACCAGCTGTAATCTCATTTAGACCTGAGCTGATCCTCCTGTCCTTTCATTCCACAGGATCAAAGCAAACCACTGAGGAGGCAGCTGTATTATAGCAGCAGTGCTTGCTGGATGCGGCAAACATTTCATAAATTCCTCTCCTTGAAGCAAGCCTGAATAATCTACCCAGAGCCAGTTCAATCAATGGATTTCTGAATTCATTAGTCTTATTATTACAGGATAACTGTTTTCTCCATATAGTGTTGTAGCTGTTGCAAGCCAGCTTTGCAAAACAGCTCTTATTGCTGACCATTTCTTTCTGGTAAAGTGCCTTTGCATCTTTGCAGTGCCACATGAAACTGATTTAAATCACTTCAACGCAGTATTTTTTTTAAAGACTAGAAATAAACCAATTCACGAATATTCAAGTAGGAAGCCTTGAAATATAGTACACTCTTCCAAGTATAATTACTGGCTACCTGTTTGAATGCTTCCATGCATCAGTAATAATGACCAATGTTTTCTGAGCTCAAATTATAACAACAAAAGTAGAGATTATATCATTGTAGCAGCATACATACAGACAAAAAAATACAGATGTGAAAGGAGTAATTCTAAGAAAGAGATTTCTATTTGCCTTTTACTCTTTGTGTTCTCTGGAATTAAAAAGAAGAAATATTTTCACTGTTGATGAAATGAATATCACAACTTAGGAAAACTGGAAAAACACATAAGAAACAAGTCTTTTTAAACTAAGCAAAAATGAAAACCAAGGCACTGGATCAAGTAAGACTAGAGGGTGCAACATTTGATTTCCGCATCACATTTGGAATTTTCACTCCAGTTGCAATTATAGATAAAAAAATATTATAGTATAATCTTAGAGCTTTAGAAGAACAGAACGTGTAATTCAGAAAATGTATCAACTGATCCATTTCCCACCAGTGAACTCTGCAATACAGCACATATTCACAGATAAAGTAAAATTTGATTTTTTTATTTACAATGGAATAAGGAAAATATTATTTACAATATCTTCCAGTCCTTTTAATTGCTAATTATATTAATCATTAGTGTAAAGACATAAGTTTTCTGATACAGCTGCATTAGAAAAATAAAATTAAAAAAAAGAAAATGGATGTAATAAGAATGATGCAACACAGCAGCAATTTTTTTAGGTCATATACAAGTAACATTACTGATTTCTGGATCACTCCTTGAGTAATGAGTAGTAGCCAGAGAAAAAAGTTTGGTCTGAAAAATAAGGAAGGCCAGGTAACCCTTACAATTAAGGCAAAAGTAGTGGTGTTTGTGACTTACTTTATTTGCAGCCAGTATTAATATGCAGCACATTCATGCACAAACTGAAAAGTCAGGAAGATCCCTCAGAGAATTGCTCTGAGTTTAGAGAGCACAAGAGAAAGATATGTATCATCTTTGCAGGCACACCCTACCCCTCACTGCACAGAGCTATTGAACATCTGTATCTGGCTGCTCATGTTTTTATATGAGTATTAAAAAAATTCTTGTAATAGAAAGATTCAATGAAGTACAATAAAATCAAAGTTTAACACATGCAAATGATTTTTAACAGATTACAGATAGATGTTTAGTATGAAACTTTTTCAAGCACTACAGCACAGATGTGCTAGAGCATGTCACAGGCAGCTGGCAAAGATGAAAAGGTATTTGTACCTATCATCTACAGATGTGTAAAAAACTCACCACACATCTCTTCCTCAATCACTTAGAAACCATCTGATGTGCTAGTTAATGATTCCCCTCTCTCCACTTCATTCTTCAGACATAAAGGGGTCCCATTTAACATAATCACTTAATAACAGCAAAGTGATGGGTATCAGAACTCTAATTCTTCTAATATTTGCAAAATCCAGCTCTTTGTAATAATAATAACACCATGATAGCAAACTGTAAAACTGTGTAATTATACTTTAATTGTATTGTGAGGCATGCATTAATCACAAAGTTTAAGTACCAAGGATGGAATTATAATAATTCGGTAAAACAAATTTAAGCTAGCTAAGTAGGTCAGAACCACTAGCATGCAACAGGAGACCTCTGGGAATTTATCAGTTAATGGCTATTTATGTGCAAATGAGTGCCCTCCAACCCTCCCAAATCCTGTGTAGCTGAAGGGTATTTCTGTTAACCAGGAGCATGCTTAACTGCTGAGGCATAAATTAAACCATTTATTGGAATGATTTTAATTCTTCTCTCCCCCCACCCCCTCTTACTACTTCCCTCCACCATCACTAGCAGCACAATTTACAGTATTAATTTACATGGAGATAGGAATGCTGAAGAGTTTTCAGAAATTACTGTGTTTCAAGAAAGAGCAGGAAAAAAGAGAACAGGAAAAAAAAAAAGAGCAAGAGACAAACTTTTAGTAAGAGAGAGTAGCAATGCTACACTTCATCTTCAAATCTTGGCAGGTTGAGCTATAGAAATTCCAGAGGTTCAGTATCACAGCAGTGCAGTGGAAACAGTTTCATAATGAACTTTAATGAAATGCAATTCTGTTTTACATCCTCACAGAATCATAGAACCTTTTACGTCGGAAAAGACCTTTAAGATCATCAAGTCCAAATATTAACCCAGCACTGCCAAGTCCACCACTAAACCACGTCCCCAAGTGCCACATCTCATCCTTTTTAAATACCTCCTGGGCAGCCTGTCCCAGTGCTTGACAGCCCTTTCCATGAAAAATTTTTTCCTAATATCCAATCAAAACTTTCCCTGGTGCAACCTGATGCCACCTTCTTATCAAACATTCTAAATTTGGAGAAGACAATGAAGCTCAAGAGGGACTGCATCCACTGTATTTTCTGTCGTAATGTTCAGACTGTACACATATCAAAGGTTTTCTTTCAGGAAAGAAAACAATAAAAATTTCTTGGCTGCAAGAAAAGAACACCTTCAATTTTTGAGTTTGACTTGGAAAAAGCTAGTCATTTTTCATTTCTTAGGAAAACAGATACCTTTACAAACTACTCGGAATCAAGATGTATTGAATTTTCTCTGTGATGTAAAATAGGGATGATTTACAGACAATATAAATGATTTCTCAATACTTATAATCATAGCAGTAATTCATACAGTGAGGCAAGATAATATAAGCATATTTAGATTTGCTTTTATGCTTCTAATTTCATATGCTTGGGGTTTCTTTTTTTTCTAAGTGCACACACACATATTCTTGCAAAGCCTAGGGTCCCAGAACAATAAAACAGCAAAAATCTGATTATCCTAGCATCAATTAACCACAGCTCCCCATTACCCTAAACAGGGTCACATCTCCCCAGTGCCAAATAATTATATTGTAAAATCCCTTGATTGCCTGAATGTATTCACATTCTCCTATGATGTTTGTATGATCATGGTTGTGTTACAGTTAATTATTATTTAAGAGATGATCACAGTACATCACTCCTTCTGATGTCATCTTTATACCTAATACGAAAGTCCACATAAATGTAACACACTGGATAAATACACACAGTTTTTCCTGACCAATTCAAGTTGTTGTAGAATACCCCTTAATATAAATAGATGTGGTGTGAATCAGAGGAATTCCCTGGGAGCAAATCCTTAGCAGCTCTAAAATGTTTTTAATAGGCAGATACGTGGAACACTTACTAAAGTATTTCCAAAGGCACATCTCCAATAGCTAAACAATATATTCCTGTCCAGAAAAACAAAAGAATATAAATGAAAATATTCCGTTTTATTCTCATGGTTGACTTTTTGCAAGGAAAACAAGGCGACAAAATGCAGTAGAAGGAAACCTCATTGTCCTGGCAAGCACATCTGTACTCGCCTGTTCTTCCCTTCTCCTGCCCCTCAGTAAAGGTTGACACATCCCTGGCAGCAGGACGCTCCTGCTGCGTGCATAATGGCTGCTGTGGCTGCCTGTGCAGCCCCTGCATTACCACAAAGAGAACAAGGAGCTTTCTGCCTCTTAACACAGATTCACAAGCACGCACATTAAACCAGACACTTCATACAACTTCTTTGATAACAGCCAGAAATTAATGAACAGAACTATCTGACCAAAAATAAGTTCACTCCTGTATTTTCAGAAGCAATAGCACACCTGCATTATCAGAGCCTGCGACAAGCCCACGGTTACCTCCCCCTTCCCTACAGTGAGGGGCTGCAGTCTGGATTATGTCTGTACCTTACAGCCATTGGCAGGGGCTCAGTACTGCCCTCAGGCTTTAATTAACCCCAATTAGAGATAAACAGGGCCTTCTGGCTGTGAAAGAGGGAATAGACAGTACCTTCAGCTCATGAGACAACTAAATAAACCACAAACTGCTTTTACCTTTCTCTACTCGCTCCTCCCAAAAAAAGAAATGTTAGGAAGAGGCCCCCACAAGACCCTGAGATGATGCACAATGAACATGTTTCAGAGCATGCTTTCCTCTTTCCAGTTTGTTTTTAGGGAGGATATATATGGTGGCCTACTATTTTGGGCTCATTTCCCATTAGACACATTTTCACTGTCCCTGTTTTAGTGCCATTGTAAAGAAAGCTGGAGCATTTAGCCACCGGCAATTAGTGACACTTGGACTTGCTCCAAGCCAAATAAAACATGGCAATGCACATCTACATGCCCTGTATCAACGCCTAGAAAAGCATTTGCAAAGTGATTTTCTAGACAGATTTCAAGCCTCAAGCACAACCACCAAAAACCCATCACCTTTTCTGGCAGGGCCACTGTCCAGTGCATACAGTAGAAGCCATCTTTACACTCCCACCCCAGAAATTCCAAGAAAAAGTAGGCTACAGCAGTACTAAACAGGTTCAATTTTTCTCCCCCAACAGAACAGGGAAATTAAAAATAAGAAAATAAGTTTAATTCCACAAGTCTCTCTTGAAGCCTGCAAGAGTGCAACATTTGCAGCCTCTTCTAAATAACCACTTTAAACTTCTGTCCAAAATTAACCAATTAACCACTAGCATGAAGAACAGCAGAAAACCTGTAACATCCTTTTACATACTGGGTAACTCTTCCTGGCTGAAATCACTTCCATCAAACGTATACAAACTGCCTACTCTAGTCTCGTTTCTGTGACTCTCTCCCATTTTCAATTTATTCATAAATATTTTGTAAAATAACATATCCAGAACTGCAGACAGAACACTGCAGCTAAAGACAGAATAAGCAGCTCTTTTCACTTGCAGGAGTTTTATTGACACACTTTACAATTTTTCTTGTTTTTTCCTAAAGTAGAGTCACAATTAGGTCCTGCTTTGTAATATCATACAGGCTGTGTGCATAAAAAAGTCACTGTTAAAGTTAGCCAATAGATTTCAGTCAAATTTCAGATTTTCTTGCAGATACCATAGTCTTAGAAACTCACATAAACATCCTGCAAACAGAGGTGAAAGCTTAGGTACCAGGTTCACTTCCCATTCTTTGTAAGTTACATGGGAATCCAATTCATAAACAATTCCAGTTTTTTCCCCTGCATTAGGTGGCAACTGTGCTAGTGAAGGGACAGTACTGGACCTTGCAGGAATCTGTGCTGAGCAGGCAGCAAAGTCTACAAGCAAGGGCAGAAATGGGGTAACAGCAATGGCAGCTACCTCACTTCAACCAACCCCAGATGTGGAGATACCCTGTTCCTCTCACTTCTCCATACTTTGACAATATGGCTGCAACTCAAGCATTCCATGTTGTATTTCTATGTGCTCTTCCTAACTTCAGTACTTGGCCTTGACTATTTCCTCTTGTTGATGGTAACTTATTTGAAAATATCAAAGTAATTTTGAATTCTGGTTTTGTTTTCCATTTGAACACAGAGAAATACCCTCTAATTTCTGACTACATAGAAACTCAAACTGTAATTTTTTTTCATCTAGTACAACTACTTGTGCTAAACAGTTCCTCATTTTCAATTATCTGAACAAATGCCATTAAATAATGATAATACTAAGATTATACAAGTAATACTGAAGCCTTACACTTCCGATGATTTTAATGAAAATTTTCTCTCTCATTCCCATAGACTTTATTTCACAAAAAGACACCACTTCACAGAAAAACCGTGCTTTTAAGGCTGCTATTTTCTTTTTTTGGACTTTTTTTTTGTTAGGCTATCCAGGAATGTGTATGATGCATAAACACTAGAATTTGTTTATGTCCAAGAAGAAATCCAATCATAAGCAAAAGCATCCTAGGGGATGAAGAATCAAACAATATATACCCAGAAAACAGAAAAACACTAAAGAGTAAACAGAAAACACAATGTATTGAGATTCATCCCTTCTATTCACTTGGTCATTGCTTTTAAGAGAACACACCAAATTGTTTTTGCTGATTAGACAGTCCCAGAAGTTGGTAGCAAGAGGTGATGCTGGTAGGTTACAGATGTCAGTAACAGAATCTGAAACAAATTTGGAAAAAATTAAGCAAGTGGCTATTTCTCATCACTGTAGCTATTACCCAGTTTCTGAAGCATGAGTGTGGTGGGGGGGGAACAAAACCCAAAAGCTTGTTCTACTGAACCCTGAACTGAATCTTTTAGAACTGCACAAAGTGCTTCAATCTGTGTTGTGTCCAGCATCCAGCAGGTGCTTTCCTTGCTTTTCATTTTCCTCCATTAAGACAAGCACATTCATCTGTTTGGTTAGCATAAGGATTTTCCTTGGAGTTGGTTCAGATCTTTTCCTCCACTTTAAAGGTCAATTTTCTTTAAAACACATAGGCATAAATTAATTCTCCTCTCCAGAGATATCAACTCCCATCTCAGGGGCTGGCAATGGAGACAAGAGCGCAAAGGGAAATATTCTGGGTAAAGCAGAGCCAGATGTGTCTGGTTCAGTGCACATAATTGACTCATCTAAACATTCTTGACATATCCAAGACAGTGGCTTGCCGTTGTCCCAAAATGTACACTTGCTATTTAATCAGTCAGGTTTCTGATTCTCTGCTGAGAGCCCAGAAACCCCGGGCACAGCTGGGCACTCGGGCAGGCAGAGGTCCCCGCGGCTCCTCCATCCTCTCGCGCAGGCTGTCAGTAGGAGGCAGCATTGGCTCTGCCAGCAGCAGCTCCACACTGCAAAGTACTTGGGAGCGGGCTTCATTCTTCTGTCATTATATAAGCAAGATGACACTGTTCTCTAATCCAGCCAAAGCTGATAAGTACCATCAACCTGTCACTTCCTACATTTCAAATTCTAACATTGCAGCATCAAAGAGTTTTTACATTTCGATTTCTTTTGCTGGCAGCGGTCGGTAGCCTCTCATTCTCCCACGGTGTTCTAATGCAGCATTTGCACACCGGGGTTACTCCCAGCCTGAATAGCAGGTCATCCCCTACTCACTGAGCTCATCTGCGGCCCATGTGCTAGGCAATTTAGATCCAATCAGCCCTTATTTAGCTCAAGAGTAATGAGCAGCATAGTGACACAGACTTAAGCCTGACCCTCAGGACACTGCTCATCAAGCAGTAAAACTGTGACAAAATCATTCATCTTCCACCCGCTGGCAAGAAATAATACTCGCACTCACTGTATTACTTTTTCAAGACATAGAAAAAAAAAAGGTCCTGAATTTTCATGATGTGAGACATTAATTTGCAGAAAGCTGAATTCCCTTAAACCCCCCTGTTGCTATGAGCTCACCAGGGGGAAATAGGCCTTAGGAGACTGAAATGGAATAAAGAAAATTGCTTCAGCTTTCTGTTCATTTTAAATAAGCCTTAAATCTGACATGAGATATCCTAAAGAGAGAAGAAATATAGATCTTGTAAGGTAACGAAGAAACAATCAAAATTAAGAGATTAGAAGGCTACTTGCATATAATGATTTTATTGGCAAAAATATTTCTTTTGTTTAACATCCACAACAAAAAAAATCCACTCCATATGAAAAGCCATTCTCACACCTCATGTGAGGAATAAAAGGAAAACCAAGAGGAAAGTTAATTTAGGGAAAATAGTTTCAGAAGTGAGACACTTCCATCAGAAAACAAATCTGTGCTTTACGTCCTTCAGGGAGCACATATTTTTCTAAACAACTGCAGGGTCTCAAGCAGCAGGTTCTCAGTACACCTAGATATGATTTTACTCTTTTTTCATGAATTTACTCTTTCACAACAGAAGTCTTGTACTGTTGTCCAGTAGACTACAGAAAGCTCATGGGGATTAATTTTTGGAAGATAAAATGGATACAATGGAACACAAAAAGTGTTTCCATCTATACATAGGAGATTGAACTATGTATCTTCATGATTCATGTCTGAGTACTAGACTTGAGTGAGTTTTTTTAGCTTTGGGTGTGTACCAAGAATTACTTTTTTTGGGCATCAACAACTACAAGGTTTTTTGATAGCTTTTAATATTTGAGTTTGCTCCAAAGTGATTCTAAAATAGAACAGTAGAAGAGAATATTGCAGTAAGAAGGTATGTAGAATGACCATCTAGTCCAGATACCTAAGTAATTCAGAGCTGATCAATACCTAAAGCAAATTATTAAGGGCATTGTCCAATTGCCTCTTAAACATTGATAGGGTTGGGGTAACAACCACTTCTCTAGAAAGTTTGTTCCAGTGCTTGACCATTCTCTCAGTAGAGAAATGCTTCCTAATGTCCAGTCTAAGCCTCCTCTGATGCAGCTTTGAACAACTGCCACATGTCCTATTAGTGGAGCCCAGGGAGAAGAGTTCAGCACCTTCTTCTGCACTTCCCTTTCTCAGGAATCTTTAGAGAGCGATAGGATCATGCCTCAGCCTCCTTTTCTCCAAACCAGACAAGCCCCAAAACCTCAGCCACTCCTCACAGGACATGCCTTCTAGCCTTGTTGCCCCCTCCTAAGCCAGATGCTCTCTATTACATCCCAAACATCAATGTGAAATTCATGTTTAGCAATTGTTCAACTTTCACATGCCCACCTAATGATTCAAGAAAATGGGCACTGAGAAGGGGAAGTGAATTTCTTGCAACCTGAACCAGTGACAGACATATACAAGAACTTTCTATATGCAAAGTATTAGGTACACATTTCCAGTGCATGCTGTTGTCTCATTTCATTTCTTTACACAGTAATACTCTCAGAGCAGAGGAGAAACAATTGAAACACACATTAGTTTTAGCTAGTCAACTTTGAAGGTCAGAATACAAGGGACACATTTGTAAAACATTACTTTAGTCTCCAATAAAAACCTGAAAAACACTGTCAAATCCCACAAAGAAAGAGGAAGAAAACTCCGTGTTAATTACCAGAGCCACACCTTAAGGCAACAGCTGTAGCTAAGAACACACTGTATTCCCTCAGAAGGTGGTAACAGATTATTTTTAAGGATTTAGATATAGGAAACCTCTCAAAATGCTGCTATATTCTAAAGAAGTGCTTGCTTCTCATGCATTAGAGCATTCAGAGACTAGATTTTCATTACACTCATTTAAACACCAATTTTGTTAATGGAATACCCGAACTTAAAAAAAACCAAACAGTAAAAATACTTTAAAAGATAGATCAAGTTAGCATAGCAAGGCATGCTTGCTCCCCAAGCAAAAGGTACTTGTTGTAAAGTGAAAAAGAAAGTATTTATTTCCTTTTTTTCACACAGGTGAACAAAGTTCACAGCAACTTTTAGTGGTCATTCATTCAGCCTGGGAGTTCTTAGAGCTAAACTAACACCTTCTGACTCTCAGTTCAGCAGCTTAGTCACAGAGTTGCCTTCTGTGCTTATCGGGGCATCACAGCTGGTAGCTCTAAATATCCTCACAGGACGGGATGGGTAAGCAAAGACTCATGATCTTCCAAACTCTTCTGAATACAGTTTTCAGAAGCTCAACATCAGAAAAAAGATTTTACAAAGACTAACACTATAACCCCTGAAGGGGAAGAAAAAAAGGAGGGAGGACCTTTCTATTCTCCTCCTGAGCTTATCTACTGACTTACACAGTAATAGAGAGGGGGAGAGATGCTTCTCTTGGTCTCGAAAAAGCTTCCCACAGGCTGTTTTGATGGCAAGTATAACTAAAAAAAAAATTACAAACGACTGTATATTTCCATAGCAAAGATATACTGGATAATCCATTCCTATTGTGGTTTCTCTCACAACCTCAAGGCTAAACACACTCAAAACAGATAGAAACATCCAGTTCTCCTGTTACCCGTGGCCCAATTATTATTGTCACTTTCTACTAGAGACAGGTTTACTTGGTCAATATTGCTAAAAGAGCTTATAAAATTTACACACCGGAATTTTAAAAAATTAGCAAAAATGTATAAATGGGCACAAATACACAGGAATTGTTTTCAAAGTAAAATTACCATTTATTATGGTATTAGGTTAGTGGCACATCTCATTTCTCCTATGGGAATTAGTACCAAGCCTCCCTGAAAATAGGCAAAGATGTTTGGAACACAGCAGTGATTTTACACCTGGGCATATATTCACATTTTATAGTCCTGTAACTCTGTGCTAACACTCAACAAAACCCAAATGCCAGGATGAAAATAATAAGAGAAAGCTCATGTCAAAGCAATACCCCATTACAATACAAGACATTTTAGCATGTTTCAAACACTTCTTTTAAGAATAACATATTTCAGCGCCAGCACCTACAGCCGATTTGTCTGAGTCTTGTATCCATTTTTACAGCAAGTTCTGTCAAATCTATTTAATGCCTGTATTTTTACTAACCTAGGGCTTCTTTATGTGCCATGAGGCACTTAGATGACAGATAGTGCTAGAGATTTGGAACAAATGAAAGCACACATGGCAATATCCTGCATTTACCTTTCAATGAAAGAAAAGAAAAAAAACCAAAATAATCAGGATTTTAAATCATTGTTTAAAAACAGAAAAAAAAACCAAAACCAGAAAAAACTTGTGTCTGAGCTGGAAGTGGAATAAGTAAACAGGAAGGAAGGACTTCATGTTTTGATTTAGAGGAGTTTCTTGATTATTTACTGTTCATTTTGCATGCTTTTTAAAAGGAGACAGTATTAAAATACAATCTTACACTTCACAGTGAATCTTACTATGAAGATCAAATACTTGCAAGTGCCAGCAAGTAGCATCTTGATTCCAATTACCTACTCACCACCTGTCAAAAACTGATAAAAATGAGTTCTCCTGCCTAGACATAGTTCTAGTTAATTTAAATATATGGATCCCAAAATAATCATAATGGTAACAATCAATAAAAAAGCAGTTTAAGAAGCCTTATTTAAAATAGTCTAACCATACATAAATACAACAATCAAAAGCTACCAGTACTTTTCTAGCAACAAGAAAAATACAAGGAAGACCTGGAAAGGTTATTTTAAAACACTGTTGTGTGAAAACAGTGAAGATGGGGGTCTCTTTTCAGATGTCTTCTTAGAAAAAAGAAAGAAAACAAGTGCACTTTCAAATCCTTGTATGCCAAGTTTTAGCCCAGAGCAAGTTCTCACTGCTATGTTACAAACCCTTGAAAATAAAGGTTTATAATGGAAATGCTGACAGACCCTTAACCACAGCAGCATGAATAGCTATAATTAAAGAAGAGCTTTTGGCTACACCTTACTCTTACAATGAAAGACTAGAATTTTTACAGTATCCTCCAATAAAAACAACTGGGAAACCTGGAATGAGATTCCAGCAATCCAACAAGATATGTTAAAAGGGACTGCTAAAACTATTTGCCATTTTAAGCTTTAAATATTGAGGCTCTTAGTTAACACAACCAAGTCAGTATTTTCATAATGTTACTTAATCAGCAATAAAGAATGCTCCCGTGAGCCATCATCTGGGGTTAGCAGAAAGTAGCACATGAAGTTATTAGTTCCTAACAGCCTAGAGGGAGCTGCTTGTCTCTTTAATCAGTGATCTCACTTCCTTCCTACCTGTAAATTCCCTGTCATACAGTTATAAAATTATTAAGAGTGCAGTGTGCAGAAAAATTACATTTATGAAAGGCCTACTATCTTATATCAGCCTGGATTTTAAAAGCAAGCATTTCACCCTTTTCTGAGTTTAAAAATCGATCACGCCAAATCAGTCAGGTCAAGTCAGTAACATTTTAGCATCTGGTTAGCACAAAGTCATCCATATCTTCTGAACCAAAAAAATGGTTTCAGTGTTGTTTTATTTGAATGGCAACAGAGGATTGACTGTTTTCACTGAGTCTATCAAAGCAGGAAAATCACTAACATTTCCTATTCCATACAACCTGAAGATCAAAGTGTTTTATAAGTGTTCCTCAGTAGATGGGATAAATAGGTTGGAAACAGTAACCAAATGTATGAATACAGAAACTGAAATAAAGAACTGTTAAAATAAAGACTCTAAAAATCTCTCTCATACCAATTACTCCTTGAGCATGTTGGTAATTCAAACATTTCAGCAGAACTATGTTTTGTAAAAAAATGTACTAATACTGTCCTGTACCTTGCTGTGATGACCTGAGAAGTCTAGATTGAACTTCCACGCCCTCTGCTCTGTGTTACAAGAGGGCCACATAATCCCCCGTCCTGGAAAGCTTAAAGATAATGCCAAGTTATAAAATAGGCAATTTTTTCACCAGTCTCAAATTTCTCCCTATTTCATCTTTAAAAGCAACACAACAAATGCTGTGTATTAGCTAATAGAGAAAATGTCAAAGCATTTTTGAAGTCTCCAATTTATTCCAGGAAATACATTCAGTTGAACTGAAATAATAAATAATAAATCAACTAAACTTAGTTTTGTGCTTCATCTCTTTTCAAAAGACTGCCTGAAAAACAGTTGTCTTTGGATTTATAAGCTATTGACAGCTGCAGTCAAACTACTAGACAATAACAAAGAATCTAGTTAAAGAGAGATCTTGCATATGGGCCTCAGTATTCCTATTATGCACTCTTCCACAGTTCTTTACACATATTTCAGTCTTGCACATTTGAAGTAATGGCAGATCAATAGCTGCCTCTTAATATCTTATGAAAAAAAAACAGTTTGGGCTTCAAACTGGAGAACTGCTTCTCAAAGGCATCAGTAGACAAAAAATATGCTTATTGAAGGGCACTGTAGATGTTGAAAAATGAACTAGTACATCAAAGAAAAACTACTTGAAAGTGGTAAAATATTATTTCCTTCTTTCCTATCGAACCCCAGATAAGTATTTAAATCTCCATAACTGTAGTATTTGAATGCAATCTTGGTAAAAGAGCACAAAAAAAATAGAATGAAAAGTCTGAAAACCACAATACATTCAATGAAGAAACAAATACAAAGAAACAACACCCCTCCAATTAATGCAAGTAACACAGACAATTTCCAAATTTCCTGTATAAGAGATGATATTGTCTTAAATTGAAGCGAGTGGATTACTTTCTAAAGAGACCCTAACTCCTAACAAAACATCAGGATGTCAAACCTAATCTCCTGAAATAGTAAGGAAACATTTCAAAGATTCTATATGCATTGTGAATATGAAGTACTGGTGGATTTTGGAATTCAACATATCATTCACAGCCCTTCAGTGAATGATTTCTTTCTCTTCAGGAAAGATTTCTTTCCATTTACTCAATTTCAGTAAAAAAAATTGATAGGAACTACAGTTCAACCCAAAAAACAAAATGCTAGTCTATATCCACAACTTAACTAAATAACTTACCGAAGTCTTGCTAGAACAACCTGAAGAAAATTCAGGACCATGCTCAGCTCTGCTCCTCGACATGCAGGCAGCAGCATAGTAAAGCCATCATTTAGCAACTTTTCCTCAGAAAGGCTCAAGTAGCAGCTGGTCTCAAACACTTCCTGGACACCATCAATGTAGGTTGATAGCAGAGTCCAGAGATTTTGTCTCTGTGTGTAGTCATTTTTGGTTACTAGAAACTCCTTTGCCTTCTCATGGAAAGCATTTGAGATTTTCTCAGCCAGGGCACCAATATCCATATTCTTCTCAACATAAATTAAAAGGAAAGCAAAATGACCTCTCCAGATGAGAGCTCTCCGAGATGCAGTGATGGAGGATGGAGTCAGGAAATCCAAAAGATCCAACATACGACTCACTATATCTTCTGTCTCCGTAACGATTGCCAGCATGAGGAACAGGTTAAAAAAGTTCTGCAGCCCCACTTCTGTCAGCTCCTGCATTCTTTTCCGATGGAACTTGGAATAAATTCTACATTAGAAAAACATACAAAAAAAACGAGGAAAGAGAAAGTTTCTTAAAGTATGCAATTTTCTAACTTCTTGAGTGACTAAAATTGTATTTTCATGCTTCTAGTTTATGGTTATCTGCTTCCAGCAACCCTTAAATTTTAAATATTCTTTTTTCTCATTAGTCTTACGGCTACTGGAACAAATGCTCTTTCAGTTTCTGCTCTTGGTTTAAAGCACACATTGTTTCCAATTGGAGGTGCAGCCTAACCCTCTCCCCTTACCTAACCTCTAGTACCAAGCTGAGCACAATGTTATGAGTAGACTCTGTCTGTGATGGATGTCCTCCATACTGTGCCTTCAAATCAATCAAATTTAGCCCATAAGGGCTCCTAGGAAAGGAAGCTGTCAAATGGTTTCTCTTTGCCAGAGCAAACCATTCCTGTACACCGGCTTCTCCCCTGGAAACTTCTTCATTTCCACATGGAAATCAGCTACTGGTCTCTGCTATTATGTTATAGTGCTGCAGCGATCAAAGCCTCACCTACCAAACCATCCCTGCAGTAAAAGGAAGATTTCTGATGAAGAATTCTTTTTCTCCACAGTGCTTTGCCAAAGTCTTTATCAACTTATACTGCACACCTATGGTATAGACAGGTTTGAAAGAAAACAGAAACTGAGGCATTTGGATGAGAAACCTCTCTTCTAGGCAGGAAGATGTTAAGAAACTTTATCTGCATTGCTTACAGGCCAATGCTTAAGTCAAGCTGCTGGTGGCAAACATGGCGACTTTGAAACTTGAAAGTGGTTGACAAAAAGGAAGAAGTTATACAAAGACATCTTTCTTGGGACCTTTGCTTGGAAGTGGACTTTTACTTAAAAATCAGCATTCCTACAACAGAGGAGTAAGATGAAAATGGCAGAACTTTTTGATTTTTGTGTTTAAAACTTTGGGTATATCCTTCACATTTAATTTAAAATAAGTTTCACCTACAGTAGTTAAACATCCATAAGTGCTGTTTTCCTATTCTGTCACCTGGAAAATAGTTGGAAGTGGTGTTGAGGTTATCAAATCTAGCCACCAAAAATTACAGCAAATCCAATTAATGTTGTTTAGTAGTAAATTACTACCGACAGGCATTTATGTTTTTCATGCATCAATTAATGCTTGGTTAGCTGCTGAACACAGAGTTCATCCCAAAATCATAGCTGTAGGCTGTTAAATTTTGCTACTTGTGTAATTGATTTTTCCAAGGTAGAAATGAAGGAAAGCAGTTAAGCAGACTGATGCACTGTGTGTTGTGTGTTATTATTCCCCCTCTTAAATTAGGGAAAGTAACAAACTATAAGAGCACAAAAATGTAAGTATCATTTCATTTCGGTAAGAACAAATTAGGCTAATTAAAATTTTTAAAAAAAGCAAGACACTGATACAGAATCCAACAACATATTTGTTCCTACATAACTGCACTCCTTTATAAACCCAAACTTCAGTGACTGTAATAACTTCTGAAGTGTACATAGATATTAGGCATACTGTTCTTTTCTGATAGCCAAGATAACCCTTCTTTCCTGGAGGAAAAACATCACAACTTTGGAAGGTGTGTATACACATGGGCATTTTAAAATGCTTATTACTTGCATACATGACAATCGTAAGTCGCAATGCTTAATAATATTTTAATTAATATGAATGCTTAATAAAATATTTTTAAGAAAATCAAAACCCTAAACCAAAACTATTTGTTTTCTCTATCTAATGAAAAAAATTTAACAAGACTGTACTACTCATTACAAGTGCTATCTCATTACTATAAGAAGAGTCTCATGGATTCAGTAAGCATCTAAAGCACTTAGTTTCATTTAGAGCATATATATTTTATGTTTTATTATATCATAATTTTGAAACATACTAATTAAGTCAAGTGAAAAATTAAAAACAAAAATATTATGAGAAATTTTAAAAACCACTGAAAAGGAATCAAATATTTAAATGAAAGTGCAGGTCTATCAAGTGTCAGTCTGCAAGTTCTTGAACAACACATGGCTTACATGCAGCTCAAACACAATTTCTATGCTTTAATTACATTATCTGTCTGGCAACTGGGCTGTACCACTGCACTGGTTGCCAGTCTACCAAATTCCTGGCCAGTGGGAGGAGGTAAATCATCCCATGCAACGGATGCCAAGTTGATTCTTGGACCCACTTACAGCCTCAGCTGGCAACATAAACTTCAGGGGACAACTGCTTTCTTCAAATTATGAGTTATCCTGGATGCCTCACCCCCTTTACTTTGTCATGAGCAGAGTGCCCTCTGCCTTATATGTGGCTGGAATGGCCCCTGACCCACTACACTTGTTACAAAATGAGACAAACTAAATAGCATCCATACCGTCCTTTAAGTTGTTTCCAAGGATGCACACCATTGTTTTCTTCTTTCATGATCTGTGCCAAAATGCTGAGGAAAATGAAGTAACTGTTGCTGGAGTTGAACAGAGAAGGGATCTGCTGTTCACAGCAGCAGCGTTTCACCAACTCAAGCATTGCCAAAGAGGTCTTACTAACATTTGCCAAATCCTTCAGACCAAGCCAAGGAACAGTAAAGCAGCTATTCTAAAAGAATAAATGAAAACAAAATGTTATAAATAACAATAAATGCCAATATTACAAAGGCAGTAAGATGCACTCCTTCACAGGAACAAAAGGATATGTTCCTACCACAGCTAAAGCAATAAAAATTCATTGTAACCATGTGCAAAGTATTTTACAAGATCCTAAGCTGAGTAGTCCTGATGAAAAATAAGACCTAAAATATATTATCATATGCTATAATTTCATTACGTAATGGATCATAACAAATTTAAACGTGATTTCTTTAAACCAATATAGCAAATTTAAGGATACTGGTATTGACTAGGTAGTTTTACAGTATAGCAATCAAGCTTGGCTGTAGGAAAATCAGAAATAATCAGCAAAAATCAAGGACTGTCTATATGCAATTGTACATTTTTATATATTCATATACTTACCAGATTCTTGCTGTAATAATCCCAGAGTATGGTGACAATAGATAAGTTCAAATCCCAGAAACTACACAAAGTCAAGCAGCACTGAAGATGCATTCGTAAGTGTTCCTCTAACACACGAGTCTTGGAAAGGAAGTAAGACATTAACATGTAGGATACATAAAACTAGCACTACCAGACTATTCAAAGTAATTTCCTACTATAAAAAATATTTTTAATGATATACTGTTGAGTAACTGCATCTGCTAATACAAGCAATGAACTCGAAGATAAAAGCTGACAATGGCACCCTGCAAACCAGCCAATGCTGGTTCACCCCAGGATCATAAAATCACAGAATCATTTAGGTTGGAAAAGACTTCTGAAAAGGTTCATAGGAAAGAAAATAGGAAATACCACACATTTGAACACAGTGACACATTTAGGTTGCAATTGTGGGATAATGAAAGTGGAATTCTTCTCATCCACCTTTTGGTGACAACCAAAACTGAACTTTCATGGGAGATAGGACATTAAGAGCTCCATGCTCTGACTAAAATCATGAGTCTAACCCAGCCTATTTTAGGCATCTACTTTAGGATGATAATTTCTGTAAGGGCTTTATTGACTTCACTGCCTGCAAAAGCGGTTTAATGGACTGACTTGTGTGCAGTTGTCTTAAGAGTAGACTTTTACATGTGTGAGTCTAACACCTCTACCCCATGGCAGAGGTAATAAAATGTAATAAAATGCCTATAAATGAAAGTATTTTTTTTATACATATGACATAACTATTAATTCAATAGACTTCCCAAAAAACAATGATCTTGCTCCAACAACAAGGGACAGAACAAGTGCTGGGTTTTTTTCCCAAATAAAAGCAGGAGTCTTGATGTAAAACAAAAAAACCTGCAGCTGAACATACCTATTTCTCTGGAGGGATCTACCCAGTTACAAGGATGTAAAAAAATCAAACCAAACCAAACAAAAACACACACACAAAAAAAAAACCATTCAGAAAGGGAATGCTTAGTCTTGAAGTTGTATTTTGAGTCTAGGGTTACATTTAGGATCTAATTCAACAAACAATGACTGCTTCAGTTAAATTAATTCAACAATAAATACAGCAGTTGAGCAGCTTAAATTTGAATCATTATTTATCTGTCCAACAATAGTGTTAGAACAGTTTCCAAAACCAAGATAGCACTGAAGGCTTTATCTCAAATTTAATATCAAAGAGTTATCCAGAAGTCAAATATCCCTGGGATTAATGGATTCTCTCATAGCTCTTTTGCTTAAAATGGTCTCTTGCACTGCTGGAAATACTATCAGAACTCTTGAGGTAGTCAGCTTTTAATTTATCACAGAAGGGAAGAACACCTGATACTATCAAAATGATAGTATTATCTAAACATAACATTTTTCTCTTATGACCTCCTACTGTAGTAACAAAATTGGTTTTCCTAGAAACCTAAGAAATACTTCTCCATCTCTCAAGGTAGAATTAAACAAAAAAATACAGTGAAAGTATGACAAAATTGAGGCAGAAATGAAACAGCACAAAGCATTTCTTTTCTAAAATGAGAAGTCTAATAAGACAGACTGCTATTAGTTCTTGTGAACTAAAAAGCTTTTGATTCTCACACTAAAACTTCATAAACACAAATTCCTCTTATACTGACAATCCACAAATTTAGTCAGTTTGATGTTGCCAAGAAGACAAATACAGTGTGATAATATTACTACTACAACAATATTCATTTTGTAGTACAAAAAGAATTGTAAACCAGCTTTTTGTATTCTTTTGGAAGAGAATTCCAAATTACAAAAAAGGCAGAAACATCTCATATAACTAGTTTCCCCAAGAATGTCCTTTTTATGTGATAGAACTGGGAGTTTTTTCACATGAGTAATTTTCTTCAACTCTTACCCATCTAGAATTTAAGAGAGTGATTTGTGGCTAAGAAGTCAGCTGTTGGTCAGCTGTTAGAAGCTGAAAGGACATATCCAAGGAAGAAGCACACTACACTTGCCCAGGTATCCATGACTGCTCTTATCTTCTCACAAGGTACTTTTACCTCCCTTTACTATTGATCCCATGAAATGAACAGCACCTTCACATCTTTTCCTTGCTCAGCAGGAGGCTGATTGAATTTTAAAGGAGTTCCTATCTGGAACAGGGCACTGCAGCACCCCTCTACCACCTTCACCTGGACATGCAACACCTTCTTCTGGAGGTCTCCATTACACCCAAAATCCAGCATATCCTGGATTAACGTGCCTTAGGCTCTCTACTGCCTGCATGTGGACCACTAAATGCAACAGTATTACTGAAACTACCAAAATGCTGCAGATTTAACACTGGTTAGGCATTTTTGCATCCCAATATTTAGCTGTCCTAAGGATGTTAAAAGCTAACTCCAGCTTCTCCTGCTTCATGATGCTGTTACCCTCAATGGCTGCAACAGTGCCTATTGAATCATCTTTTCACAGCATAGAATTTGAAGCTCACATGAAGAGATATTAACAGTCAGTGGTAGGAGAGAGATTATCAATTTACCTTACAAATATATGTTCTGCACCTTTTTCAGATGCTTTTGAACACACAAAACTACATATACTTGATTTCTTCTTCATTTCCCCCCATTCAGTGTAAATTGTCATTCTTCTGAGCAAATGCAGTCTACAAGCTATAGGGAAATTAGGGAGTAAGAAGCACAAGATTATGAGGTTGATGAACATAGTACTAAATATGGTTAGTTTTTAAGTTCCCATACACCTAAAAATGAAGTTTTTAACTACCAACTCCTGCCGTCTCTAGCAAACGGGTGATTCAGCACTATTATCTCTTTTAATTTATTTTGCACAGTTATTGCTGTGCATCTTTGGTAGATAACAGGCTATATGCTCAAAGGGATGGCTCAGAGAGGAGTAGCTAACAAAGTCATGCCAAGTGTTAATAGGCAGTATCATCAGTTCTGTCCTGCTGTTCATTCAAAGAGTACTATTATCACTTTTGCTTTTCCCCATTTTTCCATGTTCTATTTCATAACAGATTTCTTCATATCTCATTGTGCTTCTCATTACTACATTTTCTGGACTCAAAACTTCTTAAGAGATGCAAAAGGGTAAGATAAAAGGTAGGAGTGGCCACTTGGAGTTGACAGATCAACAGAGGAGACAGACATGTCTACTGGTAAAAGACTTCTCCTTCCTAGACACTGTCAAGAAGGCTGCTGTGCAGGGATAGGGAGCAGGATCGTGTTTTAATAAAGCACTACATTCACTCGTGCATGCACATACGGGAATTAGTGTTCCCCAAGGAGCACTTCCCTTGGGCAGCTAACTCCATAATGCAAGAAAAAAATAATGAACAAATTAAAAAAGGAAATAAACTAGATGGCTTCTTAGATGCTTGGTAATAGTTACAACCACGTCTTTGGCAAATGAGGGTTAGTTTTAATCCCAACAGTGGTTGCCTTTGGAAATCAAAACACATATTTGCTCCATATTACTGTGTCATGACTGACTCAATACACAAGTCTTCTGAGCTTGGCCACTTAGCTGCCTTTCTAAACTGTCTACAGTTCAATACTTTTTTAACAGAAGCATCAAAAACTGTGTATTTTATGCATATTCTGCTTCAAAGTAGTCTTTATTCAAAATAATAAACATTCACAAGAAAAGGATTATTTTGAAGAAAAGAACATAAACTACAAATATGTGTCTCAGGTTGCTGCCATACAGAAGATGCAAATAGGAAGGCAGCTAATAAGCTACTCAGTTTTTATGCATCTTATCTAAATCTCTCCAATTTCTCTCACAGTATGGTAAGCATCCAATAAGTAATGTCATCACTTGTGGTTTTAATGTATATGCACACTTTGTATTTTCCGTCTCATACTGTAAAATCATTCAAAAAGACTTAATCTTTTACACTGGGAGACTACATAGCCAAGTATTAGAGTTTATGTTTAGAGTATTAAAAACCTGAAAAATCATGCTATCATTTCAATTCTCCTAAAAGCCACAAATATTTTCTGGTCAAAAAGTTGTAACAAGTGTTTTTCCACATTCCAGCTTTAACAACAGTTGTTGCTACTCCATGAGCAAGACAGTTATAATTTAAAAAACGGAAAGGAGGAACTCCCCTTCGGCTTTCAACAATAGAACTTTGCAGGATTTTTCTTTATTTCATATACCAAATGAAAAAATAAATATGTTTATTCTTGTCTTAAACATACATAAATAAATTATTTTTACAGGTATTGCCAATACAACATTTGCAATTTGTACCATGCAACTTCAGAATGAATTTACAGAGTTACAATATAACTTATTATAAAAACTTGATGAACAGCATATTTAAAAGCATATTAAAAGGAGGTCAATTCTGACCTCTGGGCCATGAAGCATTGCATTAACAGTTCTGCAGAAAGAAAAATGATAAGGTATGAAATGAGTGCTCAGAAACTAGAACCTTATCAGTAAGAGTTTGATTCAAGCCTGTAAGACAAATTGCTCAGCAAGGCAAGTCACCTTCCCGCTGTGATGAGGATATAGCTGAATTTTCAATGCAACTGACTATCTCCTTCATCATGTCTCCTCAACCTGATATCCTTACATTCAGTATCTGATTTACATTTTCTAAGCATCCAGTTCTTATTCTGAATACATCTTGTCTGAGAAGCCATATACTACCCTTCCAGGATAATTATCTTTTTTCTTTATCTGACAATTTAGCATCAAGCACAAGCGATTTAAAGCAAGTGGAACTGCTAACAAGGAGGGAACTGTACACTGTCATAGTTTAGCTATGTCAAGGTTGTTCATTTACCAGTGATAAAAACACTACAACTCCAAAAATACACTTGTTAGTTGGACTTTGTTTCATGCACTGTCTTTTCCTGAAAGCACCCCTGACATTTTCCTTGTTCATTATTCTTTTCTTTATACACTTACTTGAGTATCAGTGGATTTTTTAAGGAGTTCCTCCACAAATTTCCAATTGGATTCCTTCTGTTTCTGAAAAATAATTATCAACATGAAAAAGCATTTGTATCCCTTACAGGAAGCACTAACATAAAAATAAGTATACTTAAAAGTAAGAAACATAACATGAAAGTAAGCAGGCAAAATATTTTCAGAAATATTTAATTTCATAACAGAATACTGCAGCCATCACCAGAAAGTTTTGTTATAAATGTAATTAATATCTGTCCTAAAAATTAGCCCTCACAAAAAAGCCAAAATAAAAAGTATGCAACTTGAACCACTTTAAGTGACTTATTTGCAATCCCAACCTTCACTTTTAATGGAGACACAAAACATTCAGGCATTTTTTATTAGTCCAAGCAGCATGCCTTACAGTTTCTTTCTTTAATGTTCTGTAAAAAGGAAGCTATAAAGGGTAAGAAGGAAGAAAAGGTAAAATCTCACATTTTCTTGCTTTTTTCTTTTCCATCTATTTATGCAAAGTGGGAAAGAAAAGGGTAGAAGGCTTTGCAACTAAGGCCATTTTCGCAGAGAAAAAAAGGCAACAAGGCCAACATACTTACACTTCTAGCAGATCCAACAATCATCTCTTACATACAGCTACATATATAGCCTCTGTAGATAAGTAGATGTGTGAACATAGTACTTCCTCCATTGTCCTGCCTTACTTGTTTCCTCCACCACAGCTGTTAAGCCTTGTACATTATTCTGTAGATAGCTGTCCTTTAAACATCAGTTTACAATTTACAAGAAAGAGCATTTTATGCTTTGGTAATTGAAATGTAACGACTTTCCAGCATTGTGCTCCCTCCTCCTCTGCTACTGATAAAACTGGTCAATGGTGTGGCTTGGTAACAAAATTGTGCCAGAACAGCAGAGGGTATATAATGCCTAGGGTGGTGAACAGGATTTAAGCTGTTACTGATGCCAAAGGGTCTGTATCATGAAACCAGAGCCATCGGGTCAGGAGAGGACATTGCATCAACAGATAGTCAAGGAGTAAAGGCAGCACTTCAATAACCCAGGAAGTGAACAACCAGCATTTGCAGACAGATCTGGTCAGTATTTACAGATTTTTGACTGTATTTTAGAGCCTGATGTTATGTGAATAACCACACACTGGCAACATCCTACTGCAGATTTCAAGTAAAGCTAAGGAACTACTAAAAGGCTGGTTTTGGCAGCAGTAAGTAGATATTAGAGTTATGTTAAATGTCTATGAGAGCACTGAATGTTTGGATCAGTCTGCTTAGAACATGTTTTTAGCAGTACTATAGACCAAAGACACATGTTTTATACAGCAGGTGTTTATTGCCAAAGTTCCAGCTCGACTACAGTAAGCAGATCACCTTACAAGATCTTGGAGTAATACAGGGCAAACTCCCGACACCAACTGGGATTGATTACGAGAGTGCACCCAAGTTTAGCCCAAACTCAGGAAAGGACACCAACCACCTGCTGCACTCTTTTTAGGTCCAAATGTATCTATATTTTAACAGACTTGCTTCATGCAAATCCCTATAGACTTATATCCAAACAGTATTCCCTACTGCACTGGCAATATGGCACAGCACCTGTTTACCATTGTTTACAATCTGTCCTTTTCAAAGCATATGCAGAACCTACATCTTTGACTCCAAACTGTGTGCCTTAAAACATCCTCCTTCCACCCCCAGAGAGCCCTAAAAATCAACAGAACCCAGAGACCTCACAGTGCATAGAAGTGCTGCTGAACCAAAAACTTGAGCTGAGTTTGCAGGAAGAAACTTTTGCAAGGATTAACAGTTGAGTACCTGAAAAAGCCATATTAGGTTCTTAGCTGGAAGTCTATGTTTGCATATCTAGCCACATAGTCATTTCAAATTATTCTATTCAAAGGCAAGAATTCTTAGCCTCAAGTAACGCTACCTACATTACCTTAGCCCAGAGGATATTAAAATTGACCCCTGCAATGTTCAGAAGTAGCAAATTTTCTCATCAGGTCCCATCTGAGTTTTAAATATACAAATCCTGCTTAAGAGTGAAGTGGGACCTGAACAAGGGAATATGTAAGAGACATACTGTACATCCCTCACACCAGTCTCCAAGAAACGTGTCCAAAATTTTCTAGCTAAAAATGTGGTTTCATGTATGTGAAATATATATTCAATATATATGAATCACTGCATATTTGAAATTGCTTTTTATGAGCTAAGGGGGAAAAAATAAAAAGAAGCAAGTCTGAAACCTATTTAGAATTTTAAAAGCTTTCATAACAACCTTACAGCCATGCAGACCACATTAAAAAACTGAAAATCTTACACAGATGACATAGGTTTAGAGGCAATTTTTGCTACAGAGCACATGAATAGTCATCATTATGACACATCACCCTCCCACCTCTGATCATAGTTAATTAAAAGAAAGCACGTGTCACAAAGTCATTGCATCATATGTTTAATCAACCAAACAGGACTACAGAGTCCTCATGTAATTCTACTGACTTCACAAATTCATATCACAGACTGTTTCACCTTACTGTTTTGAGGTTGGAATTCAAGGAGGGGAACAGAACCTAAAGGGATGGTTACCATCAACTGTCTACAACAGATTATATTACTGGGGTGGGTGAGAAGGCCCTGATGTTACTGGGAAGATTTTTTTGTATGAGAACAAGCATCCCTGGACAAACTCATAGTAACTCAGATATGCAAAGCAGAGCTAACAGTTTGAATGTAAAGACTACTGGAAACATCAGGAAAAGCATGCACAGGATGGTCTCATGATTTACAAATCAAGACTTGGAAATTCTCTTCTCCTAAGTGGGGTCTAAGGAAAAAATATTATTTACTCTTGGGCAAGCCACTTCCTGCCACTGTGTCTCAGATTCCTATTTTAAAATAAGAACAACAGGAACCTTTTCTTCCATTCTACATATTATTTTGCCTTATGTAAATAATATAGTGCCTGGGGCGCAAAAAAAAAAAAAAAAAAAACAACTCTCATGATGCTAAATACATAGTATTTATCAGAGTGAGATAAAGGAAAAAAGCCTCAATGATAAAAATATCACTGTATTTGGATTAGGGCATTAAATATAACAAACCCAGTATAAATGTGTGCTTCACACCAATTTCTGTATTTAACCTGGGAATAACCTTCTCACTTTCTAAATTCCTCTAAGAAGCAGGAAGTGTACTAATTCTATTTTTCAAGGTCCCTCTATAATACCCTCTGAACTGCATCCCTCTCCCCCACCCAGTAATAAGGGGGCAAAAATCAAGGGAAGCTTGAGACAACCTTTAGTGTAACAGTCAGACCTGGTATGCAACTTTACAGAGTATAAATGTGCCAGAAGTTGTTTCATTTTGCCACATAGTAACAAGTAGCCTGCCATGGCCTCCTAAAGGATTTGTCAACTGGCAAACAGAAGAAGCGTAAGTATCCCACATGGGCCAGGTCCTCTAGCAAACAGGTAGAGTCATGAGTTTTTCAATGAAGTATTCAAGCAGTGAATTATCACACCTTTGCTACATCTAAATTTTTTTTTTTTTTACAAATTTACAGATGAAAAAAATCCAAGTAATTCTTAATTTTTTTGGAAAGTCTAATTTTACTTAGACTTTCCCACAATTTTAACATTTTTATTAAGTATTCTCAGAATTCCAACATTTTTACTTCATTCTCTATTTATAGACTTAATGCTTTTAAAGATCTAAAGACAAAGATAGGCATTTTAAGTTATGAAAACTGCTCAACCTACATGACCATTCTTCCCTTCTTACAGATCTGCAGTTCACAAACATGCTTCCAGGTTTTAACCTTTCATCTTAATTCAGGAATGGAAATCACGGTACCAATTTTAACAGAAAGAAGGCACAACCTTTCCAGTTTTAATATGCAATGTTAAACTACAAATAATAAAAGATAATTCACAAAAAAGGCAATTAAGCCCAGTTTGTGGAAGATGCCATACAGTCTATGCTTAGAAGACTAGGGAATATGGGCAATGCAGCTGAAAAGTTAAAAAAGCCACTACACTAAAAAACCCCGAACACCAACAAACAAAGAGACCACCAACACTACCCCTCAAAAAAAAAAAAAAAAACTCAAAACAAACAGGTAAAAAAAGAATAACAGTAAGACAATAAAAGAACACAAGGACAAATGATAGAAGATGACATGACCAGATTTGCCCTAGTGAAAAAACACTGTTGGGGAGAAAAAACCCAAGGAAAACACACTACACCAAAATCACTCCAAACCCCTCAGTTTCTCGGTCTTCATCCATCTCCCTGTCTTATAATAAGCTTCCTCTATTGACAATTAAGAAAAATTGTCAGCTTTTATACATCTCAAAATGGATGAATTGCTTCAGTAAATGCAAGTTTTCTAAACTGAAACTTGATTTCAAGTTATTAGACAGTGTCTATTGGCAGCACACCAATATAAAAATTAAGCAGTATACACAAATATATATGCATCTTATGATGCTATGGCTGTGATGTAAAGGCAATTCAATTAGACAGACTGAAATTTATCCAGAGCAGAGCCATCACTTTAGAAAAAAATCAGTGGCATTAATAATTACACAGTCAGTGTTCAAGGTTTATATTTCATAAAGTACAAACTCATGTGCTCACTTCCCAAAACAAAAAACCCAATGAAGCATTTATGCTGCAGGCAGACAATCTTAAAACATATGCTACATCGTTAAGTATATGTGTTACTGACTACTTGGGAAATTTCAAGTTTCCTTCACACAGTACTCTACTGAATATCTGGTTTGTAACATCAATGTCTGGGGCTCCTAGAACATTTACCTACTTGTACAAAGTACATCTTAACACCTCCAACCTAAAAACAACTTAAGGAGGATGAAAATTCCTGCATTGCAAAACTAATTGTCTTCTATCAACAAAAATAACCAAAATTATCAAAATCAATTATAAAAACTTTTAGATATTTAGAAAAAAGCATACCCACCTTTTCATCTAGATTTCCATTACGGTCAAACTGGTAGAGGGGTGCCAGATGAGTCATAATCCACCAGCTAAAACTCAATGGGTCTTTACATTGAATTGTTTGAAACCCAGACACACTTTCAGAAGTACTTGGCCATTCAAAGATACTCTTTAGAGTTGTGTTCACCAAGCTCCAGAAACACTGCAGAAAATGCAAAAGGTAATTTGAACCATCTTCAATAACAAAACCTATGTTAACCATTTGCTCTACAACATTGTCCTATTAATTTGCTTTTACAGAGAACAAGCAAGATTACAGTCATTTAAAGAAAATAACAAAAAGCAGTGGTCAGTATTACCACAGAAAACTCAAGGCTACCTTAGAAAGCCCTCTCTCAAATGTCAGTAGAAAGCAATAGGAAAAGACAAGCTTGGGTCACCAGGAAGAATCCTTCAATACAGCTACAGTGCAATATTTCTCAGGCAAAATTACAATCTGATGGATTGATGACATGCAAACAGGATGGTGCCCCAACACACACAAGAGAAAGGTTAGAGTTCTTTAATGAAGAATTGTTATGACCTATTTTTGAAAAACTTTAGTGCCAGACTATCCTAACTAGAAGGATAGATGGTACAATAGATGGTAGAGAATCAATCTGAAAGACAACAAACTGAATTTCCAATTCCCTGTTTTGTCACAGCCTGTTGCAGCACTGACAAACTGATTCATTCTCATTGACTCAGACCCTTGCCTATATCACAATATTACTACTTACAATATTATTACTTCTTGTGCCTATCTTTCCTAGTTTTGAAGAAGCTCTCCGGGACTTCTTTGCATGTGTATTTCACCCACCTTAGCTGGGTCCTGATCCTAACTTAGCTCCAAAGTGCTCTTGCCAGTGAAAATGCTTAACAGTAACACAGTGCCACTTGTGCTGTCCATCTTTACATCTGTTATCATTAACAAGTAAAGAGCCATAAGTGCAAACCCTCTACTCTGAAGTACTTCATTCTGTACTAAGTGAACTGTACTCATGGCAAAGATGGCCACTTTGGGTCTTATAAAGATTATTTCAGAAAACTTTCAAAGGGTTTTGTCACTTCTTAGTATTCATTCAGAGAAACATCAGTTCAATTCTAACCAGCAGTCAAAGAAAGAAAAATTAAGATGCTATAAAACATCAGCAAATGAAAAGAACAAAATATTAGACATCAGTATGTAATGTATAAAATCATATGGCCTTCTAACCCATACTCGGAATATTGAATGTAATCCTGGCACTCTTATTCAAAAAGGCACTCTTATTCAAAATAGGATGTGGTAATATGAAAAAATGTTCAGAGAAGGGTGACGAAGATGATCAGAGATAAAGAACAGCACCTGAAAAAAAGAGTTACTGTAAGAAGTAAGACTCTTCAGTCTAGAAAAGGCAGAACGTAGGATGCATCAGAAAAAAAAAAAAACAACAACAAAAAGAAAAACAAACTGAAGAGGCATAAAATGTCTAGTGTAAAGGAGGAGAACAGGTTTGCTGATTTCCAATAGAGGTATAAGGGGGCATCTAGAGAAGTCAGCAACTACAAGATTCAAAACTATAGACAGGTTGTTCTTATACAGACGGGTAACAAAAGACAGAAAAATGAGCTAGTTGGATCATTGTTCTGCCTGTACCCATGTTTCTAATACCTGGAGATGACTTGTTGCACAACATCACAGAAACTGAAAATTTTTTAAAAAAATAAGTAAACATGGCTTTGTGTATTGGTCTTCCATAAAAGAATGGAACTTTCAGAGTGTATTCCTTTGCTTGGCTGTCTTTAGCACTAGGAGCACCCTTTATTAATGCCCCAGGTCATAACCCAACAGTACACTGCAAACCTAGAATCAGGACTTCATGCACATTCAAGACAGCAGCCCAAGGCATCACGGTTAGCATACAGCTCTCCTGGAGCAAATAGGAGGCTCAGCTTTGCCATCAGATCTGTGCATTCATTGCCACATGGAAACATTTGGTGACTGTACTGCACATGTAAAAATATTCTTCCTTTACCTCCGTATTAGACCCTTTATTTCTGTGGTCAAGCAACTGAATAAGTAGAATCCATAGCTCTTTAATGCAGGTACAGGAATAATGGCTACTGGTAAGAGCCTCAGAAGGTCGCACCTGAAAGAGAATATAGAATAAAATTATTCACCGAAGTGTAATTTTTGAAATAGTGTTTTATATTTCAATATAAATAAATATATTTACATAAATTATTAAATATATTTAATATTTATGTCAATATTTCCTCTTGTCTTGGCTGTTTGGTTTCAAGGTTGGTTTTTTTTCAGGTAAATATAGTTGCAATTACACATTACACAGGTGCATTATTTCATTAACATCCAAATATCTCTCTCACTGACTCTTTCCTAATTCTACATAAGTTATAGGTTGTGCTATTTCCTAGTTTCTTTTGATCCACTCTCAGACATTTAATCACATAAAAATGACATCCTATGTTGTAAATGAAAAGTTACAATAAATAGTAATTCATTGTCTGATAGTAGGGAAAAGAAAATGATTGATTACATTTTCTTGATGTTCTTGAGAAGAAAGATTTCAAATTATTTACCAGCTATTATTGTTACTTTTAACTGAAAAATCCTTAATGACTAGGCATAATGCTAGTAGAATATGTTGTTGTTGGCATGAGGATGCTAATGTTCCCACAACATTTCACAAAATCTGCTTTTCAGTAAATTTACTGCAAGGCATTCTTTTAATATGCAGAAAACAGCATATTTCAAGTCATGTACGTTATTTGATTACTATTCCATATTTAAAGAATTCGCTCAGACTGTTACATTGCAAATGCCAAATAGTCTTCTTGTGATTCATCTTTCAATGTTACATTCTCAGAATATTGAAACAAAACAGCAAAAGGAAGTGCTAAATACACACAAAAAAAACCTCTGTATGCTTTAATGTTTTTAGGATCTACCAGACCTTTGATATAATCATACTATAGACAAAACTTTACTTACTCTATCCTTAGACACATGAATCTACTGAACTGTACTCAGAGGTGGAAAAAATTGTGAGAAAAGCTTTGCTTAAATAGCTCAATTCAGCACCTTTTACCTTCAGCAAGAACACAACAGCAGAAATGTAGAAAGAAAAGAGGGAAGACAAAGCAGCTTATACTCATTTCATCCCAAAACAGTGAGTAGTCCAAGTTTGAATAATCAACCTACACCTCTCTAAAGCAGAGGAGAATAGGTACCTAGAGAGATTAATGAATCTCACTGCAGAACTGTTGTTATCCTTCCATGACAATAAAAAGTACCTCAGGTGACTAGTTTAACCAACTAACTCCTTGCCATCTACATCTGATGAGGTGAAGCCTGAATTTTTATATCCTCATGTTTTTCTCATCCATTCATGCACAACTATTCTCAAATCACACTGGCAAGTAAAATAATTTCTGAATTTGGAAACCTAACAGCGTATGTTAAAAATTAAATCAAAATACACAATGCCAGTGACAGCAGTGGCTGTGTGAGACATTACAGAAGTGGGAGTGAATGACTAAAACCCCCACTTTCACAATTAGAACAACAAGTATATAACCAGTAATTGCAAACTGTATAATATTCTCTTAGGATGCAAACTTCTTCTTTATCATCCACTTTTAGAATAATATCTTTACAAATACAGTTTCATATAGCTCCAAATCAGGTTTAAATAATTTTAAATATAAATATGAACTTACATTTACATATACATATGTGACAACTTGCTTTTTCTCTCTCAAGAATCCTGCTGATCCTATGAAATTGTTGTGGTAGACCTGATCTATATTAAATAATGCTTTATTCACTTTCTATATATACTCACAGTATTTTATGTGTCTCTCTCCTCACTTTTACAGAAATTTCTCAACAACCTGCATTAATTTAATGGAAATATTATCCTGAGAATAAACAGCATGACCACCAAGGTCTCCTGAAAAAATTCATTTTTTAACTACTAACTTCCCAAAACTGAAGTGCCTCAAAAATAACTGGTTATGATTCACCAGCAAAGAGCATAATAGATCCATTGGAAACAAGCAGTCTACTTATTATAGATGCACTCTAACAGTGGAGGTTTTTATAGAAGTATTAGACATAGGTTCTATCTTAGAAATTAGTTTAATGGTTTCTATGTGGACTACCAGTTGTTGCAGCAGGGGTTCTTCAACAAGGTTTCTTCATCTACTGTTACATCTGTTACTGCACTAGTCTACAAAATTGCAGGATCTCTTCTGCAGGAAATGTGCATATCTGTTCAGGATAGTATCTGGGTAGTAATATCAAAGCAAGACACCATACAGATATTGCTTAGACAAAGGATAGCCAAGATACTGCTTTTTTCAGAGATACTCTAGATTTTCTCTCACAACATCCTCAGTTCAGTATCTTGGAAAGAATGTTTAAACCCCAAATTATGGTGCTGTTGGGACAATACAGCTCTGGTGCCAGAGGTATGGCTGCTGAAGACAGAAGAAAGATACCCACAGATATATATTTCTCTGCCAAATGTGTCTCAGAGCACACTGGACTCAGAACATGTCCAAGTCAAGCATCTTGATATCAGAGGTGCCCAAGAAACCAATCTGAAAATATGAACCTGGAATACTAGAGTTGATGTCCCTCTTTCCAAGGATATCCACAAACGTTAAGAGCTGCACTCGAATGTTCTCAGCCCAAGGACATATTTTAGTGATGAGATTATGGTGTCACTTACTAGATGTATTAGTTTCATTTTCAACAATTTTGAGGGATGTTATTTCCATTATGGGACGACAGCAATGATGGCATACTATAGGAGTCACCAGATCAAGCGCAAGGTTCACTTCAGAAATTAATCTCAAATAGATCTAATTCAAGTAATGTGGCCCAAGCCCAGAGAAAGCTTAAGAATAAGCAGTGGCAAAATAATCTTCTCTCTTGGTAATGTGGTTCTGTCAATGTACGTCGAATATGTTGTTTTATCATCTGACATTTCCAAGCCTACCATCAAGCACTCTGTTTAACAGATAGATACTATTCGAATTTTATTTTATAAAACATTATTCTCATCTATTTGCCTTTTGCTGAGGGAAAAGGTTGCAGCACTATCTGATAATGTAATAGGTCAAAACTGATTTTAAAAGGTAACAGTTTTCTACAGGAAGATATTTTTAAAAAACAGTTAATCAAAGGCTAGTACAGCCATTCCCTCTCTGTATCTTACGTTTTTGTACTAGGAAAACATAAATAATACAGTTGTCACTGCTACTTATTCTCAGAGTTTGGTCCTGCATTCATGGATCACATATGTCCATCTAAAGTAGGTTTCACAATGACACAAAGATTATATAGCTTTTACTGGCTGCTACATGGAGCTATTATGACTTTCTAGCTTTGGAGTCCTCAAAACAAGTGAGAAAAATACTGCAGCTATAGAAGGAAAGACAAGGGAAAAGACGACATGGAAAAGTTTTCACATGACAAATGCAGAAGTGCTGTAACAGAAAGATGAGGTGGTGGAAAAAAAGCACACTGCAACAATAAACTGCAATATAACAATATTCTCTAAGTGTCCAGTTAGCTTACTGCCAGGATTAGTGTTATCCTCTTTTTGTTCCTGTTGAGAGAGTTTGAAAAGACGGGTTTTTTTGCTTTTATCTAAACCTTTTAGACTGTGCCATGTTTGGCATTAAACCTGGAACACTGAACTTAGAAAATGTGGCACTCACTTCTGCTCTGTACACAGTACATTTCAATATTACTCTCTCATTCAACTGCCAGATGGTCATGAATAAATATAACACAATTTGAGCTCCTAACAAATAACACTCTTTAAAACATGGAAATACAAAGCCATACATAACATTTAAAACTAAGCACTAAGAAATCATCTATGCACCGGTGCAATACCCAATTCATATGGCTCCCAGTACAAGCATCTAACTTCCCATAGCCTGTATAAAGAAAATGAGTTACCTTTGTATACTTGTTGATGGCCAAGCTTATTAAATCAGATATGAGATTTCCACAGTGTTTTTCAAATAAACTGATATTGGTTAGATTCTCTCCAGTTAGATTAATGAAATGGTTAGCATATACAACTTGTCCTAAAGCACAAAAGAAAAGTAGAATTGTTTAGCTCCAGCAATATAACCCAGACAGGATTTCTCTTCTAATATATAAATATTTCAGAATGGGTTTGTCGACCTGTATGTAATTTTAAATTCATGTGAGAAAGCTCATCCTAAATTCAAGCTAATCCCTTCATCATTGCACTGAAATCTGGTATTATTCAGGTTGACAGTAAAAAAGCTTGGCACTTTACAGCCTTTTATTGGCACAGATTTTGCAGAGGAATAAAGATTTATTTATCTGCAAGTTCCTCTTTGTCACATGCCAGTGCGCATGTTCTGGCATCATGACATGTTTTGCAGATATGCAAGTTGATGACAAACAATTCTGGAGAGGTCTAACACTTTCTTTTGGATGTGTTGATGTAAAAAGCTGGCATGATCATGTTCCAACTTGAGCATTTGTAGGCATTAACAGATAAAATGGTGAAGTTAAGAGGCTGTAAGATCTTATCCCACAAGCTTTTCAACAGTACATCTCTCTTGACATCAGTGGAGCAGATGATACATAGAATGAGCCTGTATTTTATTCCTGGAAATATAAGGTGAAGCCCTGAACCCACTATCCTGCCACTGGTCTCAGCTGTGTGAAGTTTCCACTCAGAATACTTTACAGAATAAAATAAAAACCTAAGAAATTCTAAGCACATAAGAATATACAAGATAATATATGTAGAGATGCGACTGTCTTGACTAGTAAATTTTGTTAAAAATCATGAGCTTTCTCTTACAAAGATAGATGACTGCATTATTACTCAGAACATTATCTTGAAAAAAATACTGAATTCTGGAAAATAAATTGTCTCCAACAGTTTCACTATCCTTTCTCCAAAATGCTCTAAAAAAGGCAAACAGGCTATCTCACAATGGATCATAAAAGAAACTTAGAATTACGGAACAAAAAGCCAACCCACATACTATACAGTAATGCAGAAACAGAGAATATGTGTTAATGGAAGCAAGGCTGTGTTGTGACAGCACTCAGAGCAGGCAAAAGCTAATCCAAGGGTTCAGATTCAACACCAGTTACTGGGGTAAACATATAGTGCATTCTCTCTATACCTCAACATTACTTCAACTGTTGCAATTCCCACATGGAATTTATATTGACAACTTATAATCAGGGGCATGAGGGAAGGCATGCTTACAGTAACACACTGATTATAGAAGAGAACATGCTTTTGTGATTTATTTCAGTAGAATGGACATGGAAAATAGATATAAGCCTCACCAATGAAATAAAAGTTCTCTTCCATATTTTAACAATTCTTCAGCAAACTGAACTACCCTGAAATCAAGCTCTTCAGTTGCATTCTATGACCTTTTTAATCTAACTTCTATGAACTGCTTACTCTTATCAACTTACTTTTTGCCCTTTTAAAGCCTTATAAAAATTTTTTAAAAGATATTGCCTTGCCCTTTTCTTTCTTTTATAAGTTCTACTTATTGAGGCTTCTTCTTTTGCCCAATATTTTCTTACTGTTGCACATGGTTAACAATACAAATTCTCTCCTCCAAGAATCCTTCTTCTGGTTCATCCCTGGACACTTTTCCTACACTGTTTTCATTGAATTGCCATTCATTGTTATGCATTCTGGATATCTGTAAATGCATTTTTATTTGTGATGTCAAGAAGTGCATTGTTATTAAATATTTAGTATGTTGCATCAGTTGAGTATGAACTCTATGATCTTTGTTTTGACAGGACAAATTCCTAATACAATTTTATTAAATTTTGAGTCACACAACGATTCACAAAGAACTTATCTTTACCATAACTGAGTTACCACATTGAACATTGCTATGCTTAAAAACTACCAAAAGTAGTTTTGATTCTGGACAAATCAAGATGGGAAAATTAGGTAAGTCATATGTAAAAGAATAAGTTCAAGAAAAAGGCCTGCATACTTACTCTTCAGTTTTTCACCTAGTACATGAAGAACTTCTAATACTAGCCAGTTAATATCCAAATGGAGATGTAGTAAGTGCCATGATGGAGGAAAGACCTGTGATTAGAAATATATTTACTTATATTTAACATTTCTTTAGTGAATTCTAGATACTGTGCTAAGACAGGGTGGCCAGGCTTTGGAACAAGCTGCCCAGGTTTAGTGGTGGAATCACTGTTCCTGGAAGTGTTCAAAAACATGTGGATGTGGCATTTGGGGATGTGATTTAGTGCAAAATGTGGAGGTACTGGAGTAATGGTTGGACTTGACATTCTAAGACAGGCTGCAAAGAACATTATGAATATCTATGATCAAATACAATGTAACATATAAACATGCTATTCAGTTCAAGAAAGAATTATAATGAAACTTTTTGTTTGTTTCTTTTTATCTGTTAGAGGCTATTTATGAAGTTTTCATTCAAGCTCGACAAATTACAACAACCTTAGTTAACCTTTTCTTTACAGAGAAGTATTATATAGCACAGAAACTACTAAAGAGCTCTTAAAATAAGGCCAAAATTTTAGTATTCTCTTCCTTAAAAGTTTACTTGAAATCAATTTTTCATCAGGTCAGCTGCTACTGACAAGCTAAACAAAGACTCAAAATGCTGCTTCTCAGTGGATCATTCCTCTCCAGATACTAGTTAATACAACATAAACCTGAAATTCCTTTTCTGTCTTTATAAAAGACTTGAACACATTTGCTGTGTGTATGCATAAATTCTAATGGTGTGTATACTTCACTAGTATTTAATGCTGCTGTGCCTCCTTCTACATCTGCACTTTTCCTTGATAAAAGATCTTCTCCCATTCTGAGTCAGATTTCAGAATGTATTTTTAAAGAAATGCCCTTCCTACTGGGATGCTCAGAAATCTTAAATATTACTACAAAAAAACTCCAAGGAATTTTTTAAACAAGCTATGCTAATTCAAGCCTACTTATCTACCTGTAATTGGTATTATCGTTCATACACTATAAGAAGAATTCTAAAGCTATAGAACAAAATTAGATAAAAAAACTCAGAAATTCCAGATCTCATTAGTTTTGTTTACCAAAAAGACCCCAAATCAAATAGATTAACTTATATTAAACCAAAATTTTTCAAGTTGAATACATAACGCCAGATGAAAAATCAATATTATAAAAAGACACCAACCTTTGCCTGATTTTGAATAGTAAATGCTGCCAGAACATTACTAGGAAGTTCACAAAGGTGACCAACATGCACAGTCAAAGCATGAAGCTCTTCCACCAAGACTGAAGGCAACTGAGCTTCTAGCTCTTCATAAGGATGCAGCATTCCATCATTTTCCACCTTAGGGGGTTGTAGATACCTGAATGTACAGAAAAATACACACAATCAGAAAACAGGTAAGCAGTAGCTACACAAAGCTCAGCACTCAATTTAGTAAAATGCGTGTAAATCTCACCTGAAGATGAAAACTTTCACGTAATGTAAAAACTTAAGACATTGATGCCTGATGCTCTCTGCTTCAGAGTGCAAGTGTGCAGCTTGGCCTGAAGTAAAAGAGATCATTAACTTAAAGCAGATGTGACCACACCATAACTTGTTCAACATTTGCATTCTCCACAGTAATTAGACCAGACCACTGGAAAGACATCCTCTGAGGACAAGCTGGGAGGTGACTGATGGTAAACACCCACTTCTAAATGTCATCTTGCCAGAGGGATCCATTCTTTATCTCATCTCAGACATATATCCAGATATAGATAGAAAAGAAGACCCTCAGGAAAGGTGAAGGTAAGCACTCAGTGCTAGAAGAAATCATTCAGCCCTACTGCCCCACTTCCTGACTGCTTCCAAGACACCTTCAGTAAAGACATGGGTAAAACAATTTATCAGCACCCTTTTCTCTTGACAGACTTAAACAGGATTCAGAAAGAAAGCCTGGTGCAAAGCACAAAATTCAAGTTCTTCATTTTACTAGCTTAATTGACAAGTGGAAGGACAGGATACAAAGAAGAGAAGACAACCAAGCAGCTGCTTAAATTTAAGGGAAAAACTTCCTACAGAACAGCTGCTTGATGTCCAGCTAGAATATAAAAGTTCGAACGTAATTTAAAACAGGATATTTCCATTTATGTAAAAAAATTAGGTTTTTTCGATAGTATCAATAACTGCAGATGAAAGAAGCTTAGTGATAAATTCACATCAATTATTTAAATGTCAGAACATGGCAAAATAAAAAAATAATGTGTAAAAATCTCATAGAACACTAGCATGTTATCTGTAATGAGAAGACACTATAGACAGTTTATTTCAAAGTAATTACTGAACTTCTCAACTTGCTAAGTAATTCAGCCTTCAACTTACAATAAGCCCAAGGCTGCAATAATCCTTCAGAAACATGCTGCTTCTCATGCCTCAGTATTTAATTGAAATAAAGTATTTTGTAGTGATCTGATTTTATTGATCCTACTGCAAAGATAAATTAAGTTTGTAAATAACTCTAAACTAACTAACTTGTTTAAACATAAGCCAATGGAACACTGAAAAAAATCCCAAGCTACTACCTTTGTAACTAAAATAATTGCTGGGATGTTTGATTAAATTTTCTGGTTTTAACTAAAAGAGTTAACAGTTTTGCCAAATTCTGCTCTAGGGGTGACGCCTTAAGTCAAATTAATGCAAAACGCCCCACTAAGGTCAGTAAAGATTGCCTTGTGCATCTACCATACAGGCAAATCTGGTTCCAAACTGACTCCCAACATTTCCACTATTTCCCTACTATTTTACCTCATTTGGTTGCCTATATTTCTATTCTTTCTGCAGTTTAATGCTGCTTGTATGCTGTTCTGAGCACACTCCCAAATCCCATGGTTAAGAGTCAAAGCACAAGCATGATCTGTGAGAATTTACTTCTTTAATGAAGGGTAGTTAGCTGCCCATTGCAATGCCAAATGAAATTCGTAAAACTTACCAAAATCAGATGAGCTCATTTGTACTAGGTTTTCCAGTTTGTACATCTGTTGCCTGATTAAAGGAATACAAAGATTTATGGTATTCTTATAAGTTAGTTAATTCCATTTTAGTATGCTCAAAATAGAACAGAGAAAGCTAAGAGGTGTTTCTTGCTTTTTAGTTCTGAAAAAGTTTACACAAATCTAACTTAGAAGAGATTTTCAGTGGAAAACAATGGACATACCCAAGTGTGAAGGGATGACATTGAATAGAATTTTTGCATGTGTATAAATCGTTAAACATAGTAACAAAAAAAAAAAAAACCCTACAACGACTGGCTAAATATTGAGAAGGCAAAAAACAGCAATACAGACAAAAACCCCCAAAAGCCATTCTCTACAAGTGATCTTTCCACAAGCATAACTCAACTTCATATTTGGCTACAGAATAAACCTAAATGTTTGCCCTCATAACATACACTCAGCACAGACTAAATTAATCCACTTGTGAATGTGCATTAGTACATCCTGTCAGCAGCTTCTCCCACTTCCTGCTTAGGGTGGTCAGCTCCTTAACTCCAGCACAAAGCATAAACAGCAACAAATACGGTAGAGTAAAAGGGGGTGTCTTCAGAAAATTTAAAGCTCTGTTCAGTTTTGGAGAGGAAAGACAACGTTTTTAAAGAAGCTAAGTGCCACTGCAAATGAATATTTTAAAAAAGCTGTAACATACATAAATACTCGCCATATTCTTTAACAACTGCTATTTGCAAGTGGTCTTCCAGTACAATCTCTACAGAGATAAAGCAGTACTAAAGTGAATATATGAAAAGCACAACTGACAGACTTTTGAAAGATAATGCTGCATAAATTGAGAAGGGAGCTCTCTGCCTCATTTCTTATACAGTCAAAGCAATAACTACTGAAGGATTCTAAAATAGGCTACTTGGATCTAACACAAATCAAATGTTCTTAAGAAAAAAATCTGAAAACTAAGATGCATCTAAAAGACACAAGAAGCATCTAAAAGACACAAGACTACAGGTTATAACTTGCATATTAAAGTGAAAACACTGAGTAAAATGATCTCCCGTAGCTCTTTCTTGCTTTTTTGGATAAAACCATGTCAGCTACAGTTCCATCATTTAGGTGGGTCATAAAGTTTTTTGTTTGTTTTGAAATCAAAGATGAATTTCTGTCTGGATTTTTCAAGGATTTTAACCATGTAAAAAGGAAGGAAGTGTAAAGCAGGAGGGCTTTATGAGACAGGGCTGTTGAGGAGTTTAGAGAAGGAAAGTACCAGAAAAAAAGCCACACAGAAAAAAAAATAATAAAAAGACTTTCCAGTGAGTTGACAAAGACAGAATACAGCGGGCTGATAAAACTAAAGTGGAAACTGGACACAAGAAACATAACAAAAATATCATTTAAATAAATAATTTTAAATTCAATTTGCATTTGTACCTCAAGGATTGATCCTCATGGCTGTTAATAATAAAATAATTTCATTTGCAAACACACAATCTGACAGTTAAACTGGTACTTGTGTTTACTTATCAAAGATATATTACCTTAATATACCCACTTAAATGGTTACAATAGTCTCATTCACTTTAACTCACACTTCTACCACATGAAAACCCATAGCTAAGTATTTTTATTACGCAATGACTATTTCAACTTGCAATTCTACGGTATACACTTTTATAACAATATTAAAAAATTGTAAATAATTTTAAATTACAATATTAAGTAAATTATCAGACATTAGAAGAGACTAGCTTTCTTTAAGCACATATTTAGACATAAATATTAACTGTACTTCATAAATTTAACTATTTACAGCCACCCTATTCCCAAAAACTATTATAACTTGTACTTAACATATTCAATTTCCACAGTGGAAAAAGGAGTTTTTCTACTTTCAGGTGGCAACTGGTCTATAAATTAAACTGTTTCATTTTACAACTGAACAAATGAACTGAATGTCTTTGCAGAGGTACTTGTCACACCAAGACAACTTAGCAACCAAACACTCAGCCAAAATTAGATGAAAACCATTATTCCTACCACATCAGTCGGTTTAAAAGAATATACTTGAATAACTTAAAAACCATGATAAAATACATTATGAATTATGTTCATCTGTATTACAATTACAGAGCAATTGACATTACAGAAAAAAACCCAACTTTAAAAATAGCCATTTAATTCAACATTCCTGTGTCACTGCCCAGTGATTTCATGGTAATAAACTGCTTAAAAAAAAAAAAAATCAGACTAAACGCTGAAACTTTTACCTTAATTATACTCCTATCTCCCCCTTTACCACTTTGGGTTTTTTTTAAAAACACAGCGAGGTCAAAGTTTGCATTAAACTAACAAAGCTAAATAATAGTAGTTTTAATAAACTTCCAGCCATCTATGTCATTATGTTCCAATAAGCCAGACTCTATTAATCATGTTGCACATCATGCCCTTGGTCAAAGGGATGGAAGAATCCACTACAATGAAACGAACAATGGAATACATCACATATATTTGTGAAATCATACAAAAGCTCCTTTCCCATCCACTCTCTGTATGTGCTGTACATCCTAAGGATTATCAGTAGCAAAGAGGATTATCAGTGATCTGTGTATTTGCATTGACCAGATTAAGCATCTACATTGAATTAGTCAAACACTGAGTAACTGTATCTGAAGAGATTGCTGAAGCTATCCTAATCCAAACAATTGAAGAAAGCACTGCATCCAGCATTTATAGTATTTGATTTTTAACCTCCACTTTCCTTTATGCACAGAAAAGGACTAAAAATCCTCAAAAGACAACTTCAATTATATGGGTAGCACAATCTCATCCAAGGAAATCTTACATAGTCTATTCATATAATTCTGAAGCTAGAGCCTTCTAAATTAACCCCAACACTCTGTGGTAATAACTACACTTATTTTTTATCTGGTGACGCCTCAGATATGCACCACACTACTTAGAAAGTTAATAATAAGTCACATAATATTAAGAATTTGTGACACAATGTACTTCTTCCCGCAATGCCATCTGTGTCTTATCCATCACTTACTGGAGCATTAAACAGACAGCATTAATCTTTTTTAGATGCCTTGCACAATCTTTTATGATGTTACTTTTTAAAAACGTGAAAAGTTTGTTACACCCTTGCAGTAGGTATAATTACAGATGTGGATTAATTATAAAATACAATGTTATCATACCTAAGTAATCCAAAGAGAAATCCACAGGATTCAACTAATGCCGTTTCAGTAGCCCACTGAAAGCCAAACAATTCCACTGTATTTTCTTCATAGTCATTTGGAGAAGGATCTAGTCTCAGCAAAACCCTGCAAAACAGAGCCAACAATATTCATACATTTTCCAGTAATAAACCTATGGAGTACAATATCTACAGCTGGCTTATGTACCAGTAACACTTTCTGAATATACCAGCAACACGTACATGAAAGATGTCTCAAAGACAGTTGTACCTTTTAGAGCAATATGATCTATAAAAATATGACAATTCCTAGCTTCAAAAGCACAAAAAAAAGATAGAGTCACAGGTCACAGTATATTTTGGAAACAAAAATTAACAGGTAACCCCCTTGAAGTATTTTCATACTTACAAATGGCTGAGACATACAGACTGTGGCTGCTATGCAAGATAACATACTGCTCTGTATGCTTGGGATCTGTCTCAAGGCACCACTACAAACCTAGTAATTAATGCTAGAACCTGCATTTGTTCGTTTGCATAAATTAATAATATTTATACTGAACACACTGCTAAAAGCACACTTTTCAGCAGATGAACATATAAGGGTAAAAATTGGACCTTGTCATTATAACTTAAGCTAACACTAGGTCATAATTACCCTTTGCTCTTGCTGGAAAAAAACAATAAAATAATACCAGAATTCCCATTTTACTCAAAGTGGAGAAAATCAGACACCCGTATTGCTAAAAAAAATAAAATTGTGCAAATAAAAATGTTTCATTAACATGCATTAAAAAAAACCCACAGTAAACTGCATGACAGCACAGTAAATTATTTCAGAATTTTCCCACTGCCTTTCATAAAATAATCCCACACAGATGAAGCTCAATTCTATAATATTTTATAATAAAAAAAAATTTATTTGAAAAATTAAAAATATACACCAGGCAAGCACTTAGTTTCCATTACATTACACACCAAATTCATATTCTACTTGAACTGTGTGCTATTTCCAAATTCATTCTCAGAGGCAAAAAGAGAACCTGCTGAACAATTGGCTCAAGCTCCCATAACACCTTAGTTCACTTGGTAACTTCTTGAACACTGGACTGTTTTGAAGCCTCTGTCAATTAAATCCAGCTACTCCAGTTCCAAGCAACAAAGACAGAAGAGTCCCTCACATGGAGGCTTTTCTAGGACTTTGCAATCCAGGTAGACAACATAAATACACAGCAGAAGAACAGTGTTATTACAGCTATAGTGACCTGTCTATATACAAGCTCCTCAGTGAGTTTTAATGACAGAAAGTATTTCAGGTGAAATGTTCCTTTGTCGATGTGGAATCCACAATTGATACATTCATGCAGATACAGGATCCCTCAATCATCTACCTGACGTAAGTTTGAATGAACATGCTCTGATGCAACTAAAATATATGATAAATAAGGCAGAGAAAGGGGGAGGTGTAGTGGAACTTTCCTTAAGCCCTTACAGAAAATACTGTGCAAAAAAAAAGTAACAACACAACATACAAAACCTGGCAGGAGGACAGACAGCAAGACTAGGCTTTTGTAGGAAAAACATGAAACCCCTGTAAGATGAGCAAACAGCACAGAAAACTAAGCTGAATGACAGCCAATAAGGCAAATAACAACTAAACCAAAGTAACGTTTTAAAATCTCACAGAAAATACTTATTTGCTATGCCTATGACTTCAGAACCTTAAATCCGGACTGCATGCAAGGGTGAAGCTTTGAGAAAGATGGTCTTAAAGCTACTAGGGCCGGCCCCAGCAATCTGCAGAAGCCAGGCAGAGCAGAAAAGAGAGAAAGATGGCCAGCATTTAATAGAGTACATGACTGGGAAAAGCAGTGCTGAAGCCTCCTCAGAACTTTAAGTGATCTCAGCTGCTGCTACCCAACAGGCCAGTTTTGAATTATCCTAACAGAGTTGTAAATGTTTAATACAGTATCTTAGAAGTAAGCTCAGAAAGTTAGGAACTACATCAAGAGCACTGTTCAAAGCTGTTTATCAACACAACAGCTCTTCCCACTTTGGTATCACCAAGTTGATTTCAGGATCAGAAGAGCTGAAGAACAAACGATTAGGAAACCTGTCAGCATTCAAAGGCACCAAACATGAGTGGAAATAATATCTTAGAAGGCTTTTATATTTGTAATTCAAAAAAATCCCGTACCTCTTAAGAGACCCACTTCTTAAATAAGATTCTGCAGAGAACCTTCTTCCTCCATTTTGGCTGTCAAAAGCACAAGAAAAGCAAGACAGCCCTGAAGTCTCATTCTCCACTTCCATTGCCAGCTCCAAGCTTTCAGTAAGAAATGGGGATGTGGCGGAGGAAGCCCCAAAGTCATCCTCCATTGTTTTCACCTGGCACAGAAAATAAATAGATAAATACAAAAATACTCACAGCATTTCTTCAAATAAATTTCTCATTGTTACAACTCCATGTCATCCCTCAGCTCAAGTGAGGACACAGATCTGACCAACTGTAACACTGTAAAAGTAAAAGCTGAGAGACACCACCAAGGGCAACCATGGTCAAATGCCCGCCCTGTCACAAAATTCTGCCACTTTGTGCAATCACATCTTCCTCACTGAACAGGACCTGTTCAAAAAGACACACCTGTGACTTAAAAAAAACCCCAGATTGGTACACTTTTCTTCTGGTTTAGCTCTTTAAATTAATTAGTGATGAGGTTAGACTAGAATATAACACGAGGCTAGAATGCACTACAAAGGTACTTCCAGCAACACTTCATTTTATGACCAACTAGCTATGCTATGGAAGTATATTATGTATTGCAGGCTCCCAATATTAAAAGAAATCTAACTACCTAGGAATCTAAAAAAAGAGAAACAAAACCAAAGAAGAGTTACCATGTCCAAAAGAAGTTCACTGAACAGTTAATATTAGTGTATTCATATTTTATACAATATACTGAAAGAGAAGAACTAGTGTTCTAACTAACTAACAGGTGTCAGAGTCCTATAAAAATATGCAAACAACATAACTAAAACTCTAAATTAAAGATTTCAATTTCCTTTCTGGTAGATTTTGATATGGTTCTTGCAGAAATTAGTGTGCACTATGGCTAGAGGTTAGCAATACAGAAATTAAACTAAAAAATAAGGTGAAGAAAACAGTTTCAGTTCTACTTTCTCACATCCATTCACATTCCTGCGGGCAGGCGGCTGTGCAAGTAGGTAAAGAATGACTTCTGGGCTTTACAGCAGGACCCTATGTAGGGTGTTGGCACAGCTGGTGAGGCAGCTGAAGGCAGCTCTCAACCACAAGAGCTCCTGAGGAAAGCCTATTCAGTTCAGGTATCAAAATCGCCGCACACGACAGAAAACCATGGGAGAGCAGTTACATAAGAGGGCAGCTCTTCCCGGCCACAACTCCCACCAGTCCCGTACTTGTCTACCACATCCCTGACGCAGCGGAAGCAATTAAAGACTTTAAGCACCTCAACCTCCTTGTCCTCCAAGCAGAACCTTCCAGCCGACTGCAATCCGCGGGCAGGAGCTGCAAAGCGGCGGGAGCAGCACGGTGGGCCGCAGGGGCGCACCCGCGAACACGACCCGCACGCGTAACGCCTCGGCCCCGCGCCGCCGCCTTCTACCTCTGCCCGGAGGCGCTTTCCCCAGCGGGCCGGCCCCGGGCGGGTCGCAGAGGGACTCCGGAGGGACTCCGGCCGTACCTGCGCGCCGCCCGGGCCGCCGCTCCCGCTCCGCGCCCGGGCCCTTTCCGTACGGCCCGCGCGCCGCCGCCACCCGCGCACTGCGCAGGCGCCAAGGCGCCCATTGGCCGCCGGCCGCTCCTCCCCGTCCGCGCTTCCTCCTCCCGCTCCGCCTCCTCCCCGGCTCCCGCCCGCTCTCTCGCCCTGCCTCTGGCCCTGCCTCTCCCCGTCCCGCCCTGCCCTGCCCACCCCAGGGCGAAGCGCCGCCCGCAGCTCCGCCCAGGGCTGACAGGCCGCCGAGTTTCCCTGCTTAGCAGGGCGTCCCTTGGCGGGCCGGTCACCACAAGTGGTTTCTGGCCACCTCGCACCTGAACGCCACCATCTTGGGCACTACTGTTCAGCTGCCTCCCTTGTGCTCGCAGAGTCATGGAATCATAGAACGGCTTGGGTTGGAAGGGACCTTAAAGATCATTTACTTCCAGCCCTCCTGTGGCTACAACTTCAACTACACCAGGGTGTTCAGAGTCTCATCCAGGCTGGGCTAGAACCTGTCCAGGGATGGGGCATCCACAACATCGCTGTCCAACCTGTTCCAGTGCCTCGCCACCCTCGCAATAAATTTTATTTTCCTAATACCTAATCTAAACCTACTCTCTTTCAAGGTGAACCCATTCCCCTTTGTCCTGTAACTACATGCTGTCATAAATAGTCTTGCCCCATCTTTTCTGCAAGTCCCCTTGTACTGTAACTATCCCCTACCTTTCTCTAGTGTCTTTCTTGTCTAGACTTTACCTGAATCTCATTTCCCTTCTTCTCCTCAGCCTCCTCAGTTCACTCATTCCCATGCTCCCTCCCAGAGATGGACATGAGGTTCTCCTTGTCTTTTCTGATGCCTTACAGATCCACATCCGGCCTTCCTATGTCTATCAGGTAATGCTCATATCCCCAAAACACACGCAATTCTCATCAAGCTTGGGAAGTGGTGTCTAGTGCATTTGAAATTCAAGCTAGGTATCACTCCCATATTTAGTGTAGCATCTCCGCTGGGTGTGACAATCACCGTAGAATGGAGGCCAGTGCAAAAGTCCTAAAATCCTGTGCCTGGCATAACTTATCTTAAAGTGCATAGTGTGCACCTAATGGCCTCTGGGTCTTTTTCTTTAAGTGTTGTAAAATTTTGGATTGCCATGGTTTGATTTAATTTCAAAATGAATGTTTTTCCTGGATTTTGGGTGCAAAATTGCAGCAGTGCACAAAACTTCCTTCTAGTAAGAAAGTTGCTATAAAAAGTTTTGCTGTTGCTGCTACAGCTTGCTCTGAAAGCTTTGCTGTGATTTAAAATGCTTCGTTTGCTCCTATGTCTGTAAGAATCTCTCATTTCCTTCTTTAAATTCCTGTCTAATTAAAAAAACAGTACATCATGGTTAAATAAAACTGTACCCAGGATAACCCTGATTTCCATATGCAGATTTATCTGCACTGACAGCCCCCTCTCCCTCTCTTAGTCTTTCTGTTTCCTCTCCCTCCCTCACTCTCCCTCTTTCTCTTCCCCTCTCTTTCTCTCCTTGTCTTTTTGTCTCTTTATGTCTATTGCATTATGCCTGAATAATTTTCAGCCTTTTTTTTCCCTCCCCTCTTGCATGCACATGCTAAAATAACTAGACAAAGATGCAAGGTGGTTGCTGCAGTCCCTGTCTCTAGGACAAAACCAAGAAAGCTTATGATTGCAATGCCTCCTTTCCTTTCCCCCCCCCCGCTTCTTTTTTTTCTTCCCCAGCCACGCTTGGTGATTAAACTTCTTCAGGATGGGGAAGAAAAAGGAGCTGGAAATGAAATAGGGTTGAGGAAAAATCCCATTGCAGCAGCTGCAGCCAGTGGTGTCTGCTGCCAGATGTGTGAAGGTTCCTGGGGTCCTTGTCACTAAAAGGCAGTATTCAAATATTTGGAGACAAAAGCTGCATCCTCAGTGATCATTTTCTTTATTTAACATGGCAGCAGGCATCGTGTGGAGAAAAATCAACACGCTGGATGTTGAATCGGACTTTTCTCCTTTCTGGGATGAAAGGATGTTATCTATCCCGTGCCAAGAGGGAACTGAGGTAAGAGAGCTGATCCAGCTCGGTTTTTTTCCTAGTATATTTCCCAAGCGTCTTTTCTGAAACAACCTATATGTGTGTGTGTGTACATGTTTCTATGTTTGTGTATCTGTGTATTCGATTTCAAGGCAGTGAGTGGTAATGCTTTTTTTTTTTCTACCTTCACATCAACCCAGAGAAAGTTAATTCACAATATATATTCAGAGCTTGTTCAGAAGGGTCGTTTTGTGGGATTTTTCTTGAATACCTTTTTGTTTCCAGAGAAGACTTCAGCAGTGACATCATGGTCGGCTGCTGATATTAAACCCTATTTTCAAAGTCTGTAAAAAAAAAAAGCCAGTAACTTTGTGATAAGAAATTGTGCAGGAGATTCATATGCTCTATTTTTCAGTTGCACTCTAAATATTGGAAGTCTTATTAAAGCGATAGTGAGAATTTTTTATTATTATTATTTCTAGCACAGAAGCGATGAATGCTGCATAATTAAGTACAGTATTTAATTTGGCTGTTGTGAAGCAAAAGAATAAGGTAATAATTTTTATTGTACTAATCAGACTCAAGATGTTCTCTGTGTTAATTGGGTTAAAAAAATTGCAGTACTTATTAGAAATTCTAATTTCACAATGCAGCACTGACAATAAGCTCAGCCAGTGAATTATTCACATCTTTAATTTGCTCTCTTAATGACAGTGTTCTGTAATCAGAGTGCAGCGACTGCTTCCTATGCATTATGTATGATGTTCAGGACTTAAATGCAGGACATTATGAAGCCTCTCAGTGGCTCAGTAATTAGTTTTCCACAAGACAGGGCTTAGATATTCACAGATAAAAGTCTACAGCTGAGATAATGTTAAGGTGGTGACTCATGCTAACAAAAGCAGGGAAGTTCAAATTTAATGCTGAAACTGCTCTCCATTCTCCCTCATTGTGCGTAGGTGCAGGGGGAGGGGAAGAAAAGTCTTCAAACTTGCCCGCCATGGTGAGTACGCCGCGGACAGCCCGAAGGGGAAACCCGGGGGCTCGTTCCACTCCGGGACCGTCTTTTGGCAACTTGACTGATCGGAGGGTGGAGGCAGAGCTGCGTTTGGTGCCTCTTTGTAGTGGTTGGGAAAAGGGCTCTAATGTACACACTGTGAGAGAGCAATCATGTATAGGCGAGATGTATTTTAGAGGATTTCATTTGAAGCACTGGCGTTCGTAACTTTGTCAAATTACGATGTTTTGAATGGGAGCTACTTTGTTATGTGTAGAAACTTTGAGAACACCTGATACTCGCTATATTGCTGTTGTACCTATTTCAGCTGTCATGGCCTTTATACATTTTAAAAACTTTATTTTCTGATAGTTTAGTTCTCACCATCCAAAAGATGAACTGTGATGCAGGTTTGTTCTTTTTCCCTTGGATCATTTACATGGTCTTAGATCAAGTGATTTAAATGTAGGGAATAAGTATGGCTATGTAACTTTCCTACTTCTACATGCTGCTTATTATAGACTAATAGGCAAGAATATTGATATGAAACTGGAAAATGATAGTTTTTCCATACTTAGTTGCTAATCAGACTGGGAGCTGTACATTTGTCCTGTGTTCTCCCATTAATCAGATATTTTTATTGGAAACAAAATAACTGATTCGAGAAGGTTCTTTACTTAGTGTTAACTTTCCAAAGACTTGTGGCCTTTGTACAGGATTCTAATTATTAAAGTTGATCTGCCAGTAAAAAGTTCTGGCTTAAATTAAAAACAAACAAAACATTAAAGATCCCAACTTAATAGTAAAGTAGAGAATAAGAATTTGAAGTATATCTAGATTTTAAAAGCAAAATGTTGTAAAACTAATTCCTTTAAATTTTTGAGCAGAGTCTACATCTGGAATTCAGTGTTATTAGTAGCTGTTGCTAGTGTTGTCTGGCCTCAATACCATGGGACACATTACTAAGTAATTCCTCTTAGCAAGCAAAATTCTACATCATATGGCTGGATCAGATATTGGTTGTATATAGTCCAGCCCTGAAAATCGTTATCATTAAACTGAATGAATAAAGAAGCTGCAGATTGGATCAATGTAGCTAGGTGACTCATAGATTGTATCAGAATCCAAGTGATTGCATACATGAAGAACTTGATTTGGTCCTTTCCAGAAAAAGACTTTCCTGCCAAGTCAAGATCTCTCAGCAAGTGCTCACTACATGGCTGCATTTCTTCAGTCACTTCAGCATGGAATCATACAATTGAAATTTATTCCCAAAAAGGATCAGATCTGCCCCCTCACTCTTCCTCCAAAGCCACAATCAATAAAAGCTGTCTTTTAAAGTGAGCACTTACCTGTCTGCCTAAAGATTTGTTATGATTATTTACCTAAGTAAATTATCTATTCCAGCATTTTACTAGTTCTTCCCATTAGAACGGGTTTTTTTGTGCTTTCTGATCTTAAACTTAATCTGCTAAAAGTAAATTAGTTGAACCCTTTAGCTTTTGTTAGTTAGTAGCTACAGGAATTTTTACTTTCCTCTTTGCCCCAGACTCTTGCATATTTGAGATTCACAGTCATGTTTCAACTTTGTTATTCTTTTAAGCAATCCCTGGTTTTTGTTTTCTTCTGTATAGAAAAAAAAAAAATCTTGTATTTCTTTAGTTCTTGTTGCTGTGCTCTGGATTCTCATTATTTCTACTTTCCTGAAATCTCGTTTTCTGGACTTAGATGTGATTTCAAATGCCATATAAATTCTATGTTTTCACTTAATGAATTGGTTTGTCACTTCTTAACAAAATCTAGTTTCCCTAAGAAAATTTTAACACAATGACTTCCATGTGGTGGGTACAAAGACATCTGTTAACCCAGGATATAGTCTAGTATCTACAGTACAATTGGAAAAGATGCAGCATGTGTTTTAACAGGTTTTTAATTCAAGGATTTATGCTTCTAGCAGGAGTCTTCATGGATATTGTTTCCAATATCCTTGTCTCACAAGATAAGTACCTGTGACTGACCTGATTAGTGATGTCCAGATGTGAGCTATCAAACTGTAAAGAATAGCTGAAGTGTTGAATCCTCAGAGGATTGTTTCAAGTTGTAGAAGTACTATTGCAGAGTCAAAATTTTATAACAGTGCCGGTGTTAAAAAGCAGATGAGTGGCTAGAAGTTAAAATCTGAACTTTTCCAGTCAGTTTGGACAATCTGAATTTGAGGCACTGTTACAGGCAGGTGAGAATACTTTTTTACAAAAGTGCAAGGGTGTTACTAGCAATCAAAAATTACAGTCCAGGTTAACTGTGTGGTTTAGGTTAAAAAAAAAAAAAAAGAAACCTTTAGGACGTTATCTAATTCTAACTAGCCTAAAAGATTGACTCTAGATCTCTAGATCTGAGCTATGCATCTGGGAAAGGGCCAATTGTTGTCTACTCAGTCTATTAGAGTAAAGGAGAGGTCCATTCAATTTTAGCTCAGAGAAAGGAAGGGCCTAATATCTTTCCTGGGTCAGAGGAAGATAGTTCATGCTATCCTTGCATTGTCATGGCATGGAAGGAGAACAACACTTATGAAGTCAAAATGGAAATCATATGTCTGAAGATGGCTGCTGTGCTTCCAGGGGATCAAGTTTAATATGTTGAAAAAGACATGGGGGTACCAAGAAAAATTTTAAGGGACTTTATGTGGTTACACAGACATCTAATTCATATATTTGCAATGTAACCCTTTTACAGTCCACTTACTGACATGTGACTTCTCTGGTTTAGGAATATTGCAAGTCTTTTGGAGTGATCTCGTTCATGTTTCTTTATTTGTTCATATATCAAAAAGCAAGAAAAATAGTTTTAACTCTGTTCAATTTAATTGAAAAATGTTAAGAAAAGTCTATCTATAGTATATTTCCAGGAGTTTTATTTTGTACTTTTGTTTATATTGCTCCAGGCTTAAGTACCATTATAAATATTAGGTTCTGAAGTGGTATGATGAGTTAAGTATTTCTAAATGTCTTCTCTTAATCTAGCCTAATAATGCAGTCTTTTCATATGCATAATTCCCATGAAAGCCAGTGGGAGTACTACATTATAGAAGGAATAATAGTTACATATGCCAAGATGTCTTCATTTTGAGTCATTGTTTTAACTTGATTGACAAAGAAGAAAGTTGACGAAAAAAATATATATACTGACAGTGGAAAGAGGGTTATTGATAATATTTTTAATTCCAAATTTATCTGTTTCGCCACTGAAACATATATGCCAATAGAATGACAGTAGTCACAATATCTGATAAAAATCTCAAATGAATTTATATTCACTATTGCTTTCTAGGAAATATTTCAGGAGTATAACATACACATTCTAGTCTGTAAAATTCCATATAATTCACTCACTAGTAAGAATTCTAACCTATATATAAACCTGTGTATATATTATGTAAAATAGAATAGTGATAAATATTCATAGTATAAACCAGTCTGGGCTTTTTTTGCAAAGTCAAGCTGGAAATAACATAATATACTGGATGAATTCAAATATTCAATCTTCTGTAAAATGTAAATCCATAAAACTTTGCAATTCTTATCTGTATCTGTAGTAGGCCAGAAAAAATAGTAGTAGGAATACTTAATACTGTACAAAAGTATCTTGCTGCTTCCAAGTGGCTTTTCTTCTGTTATCATCAATACATATTTTCTGTACTGACTCTCACCCAGGAACTACTTCATATCCCCATTAAACCTGAGTTTTCTTTCATTTCTTGTGTGCTAATTTTTCAGTCTTTCTTTTTAAGCTTTTCCCTATGCTCTTTTTGAAGTTCATGAGGGTTTTGCTATTCCCAAAGCATCCCTCCATAAAATTCTTGTTTTGTTCTACGTGTGTTTGCAATAGTCCTTGAAATCTTCATGTCATGCTATCTTTTTTCATTGTTTTCTTGTAGTATCCCCTTTCTTGTCTCTTGCAGTATCTAGATTGCAAGATCATTGGTGAAAACAAGGGATTTTTCTGCACTTGTAGAAAGGAAAAAATAAAGGGGGTTTAGACTCTTTCTAATAGTAGGAATACAAAAGTGTGTGAAGCTAATAATTTTAACTGCCACCCTTCTAATCCCTAGTAACATAGGCTTTTTAACTCTTAACAACTTCTCTGCAGTAGAATTTCATCTGGGTTCTGGGAAGTTGACAGGTTAGGGTACAAGAAAACTCAGAAATAAAGGGGCCACCTACAAGCAGAGCAGAACTTATCAAAATATTTCTGTTCAGTACCCTCTGTTTACTATATTTGCTTCTCCAATATAATACTTCATCAGAGAGACCATAGGTCGAATCAAATTATTCAGAAAGTTTTACGTCTCTCAGCTACATAAATTCTTTTTGGTGTGTGGTAAACAGTGACAATACACTCTGTTAGTCGAGATGAATGATTGTGTCAGTCCAGCTGTAGACTGAAGATTTTGGGCTTTTTTCACCAACTGAGAAGTGGTTGTGATACAGCTATGTTGGTAGTACTGTGTTGATAGTATCAAATTCGAAGGTGTACTTGGGGAAGTGGAAGGCACAACTGTACAGTCCAGTATGAAGTTTAGAGGGAAGCTCTGGCTAAACCATATAACCATATCACAAAGGTTTTGATGCAGAATTTTTTAAACCAGAATATTCTCTTTACCACCACTGCATGGATTTTTAGTTGCTAGTATTTGAATGAAGGCATTTAATTTGAAAGTGGTGCAGTTCTCTGAGTCCAGCTATCACTCTTCACCTCACATTGTCTAGTGTTGGGACAAAAGGCTGGCCTCCCACTTTGCTAGTCAGCAAAGCTCTTTCTCCTGACTTGTCCAGAAGCTGTAAGTTTAGAAAGCAGGACAATGTTTTCTATGGATGCAAATGTGGATATCATACAAAGGTTCTCAGTGTAAACCATATTTTCAAAGATGTGTATAAAAAGCAAAATAGCTGGCTTTGACTAGTGTAATTTGAGAATTACAGAAATCATTCAAGAAAGTGGATCTCCAATAAGCTTCAGCTGTGGTTTCCAGCACCACACTATTTGGTCCATTCTTGCGCAATCTCAGAAATATTCCCTTTTCCTTTTCTCAGTTCTTTGTGCTCTTTGCCTCGATGTGACCTGACAAAAAAAAATTCAGATGACTATTGGTTCATATTCAGTTTCAGAGTTGATTTTTAAAATGATAAATACTTTGCAGAAGGGATCATTTAATATGCTGCCTGTGAAACATCTTTTACATAAAACATCTTTTTATAACTCTATTTCAAGTTTTGCAAGAGAAGTTTGTCAAAATACGAATTATTAGAATGAGCTATGCATTGAAGCCTTCAAATACAAATTGTGTTCTTTAGTTTTATTTTGCTTTTTATTTATTTTAGGTCATGTTTTTGTGTTCATGTTTTGCACACCTTTAATATGATTTCCCATTGCTCTGTTTCTTAGAGCTTTGTAGGAACACCATTGTATAGCCCTAAAGCTTTTCTTCACCTATTTAGATTTCATTAACCATGGTACTTATTTCAGTATGTGGGATAAGGCTATCCTTATGTAATAAAACTATTTTTTAGCTACCTATACTAAAAAAATATTTAGAACTATTTCCTATTGAACTTGTGGGGTTTGTGGTGGTGGTTTTTTTCCCTTGGAAAAAGTGATTAGTGAAGAAAGGATGACCTTTCTCTTTAAAGGCATTCCAAAATATAACAGGAACCAGTAAAAACAAATGCTTTGTAAAATGTACCTAGAAATCAGTACATGTTGTCCAAATATGAGCTGTTAGCCAGTACATTAAGAACACTGTATACAGATACTGTTTTTATCAGTTGATATCAAAGCCTTTGCCAAAGTAAATGAGTTTTCCCTCCATTTTGCAGATGTCCTGCCTACCTAATTTGTAAAACATGGGTGTAAAATGATGTAATCTTTGTTTTGACAGCAACAACTTTAAATAAATATAGCTGAAACAGGCATTCTGACTGAAGAGTTCATAATAACAAACTTTAACATGACTGTACAAAGGAACTATTTTGCAGTGACTGTCACTCATGGATAAAAAACAGAAGAGTTTTTTTCCTTTATCTAGTATCTAACCTTCGAAGGCCTCAGTCTGTATGATAACTGCAAATAATGCAACTGTGATGATCATGGCTCCAGATGACCATGGTAGGATGTGAACAGAAGTTGTATTATCCTTTTGGCAGAGAAAGGTTATACAAGATAGAAGAGTGAGGATGATGTTTGATGACTAGATCTGAAATCTCCAGAGGGAAATTTCTTTCTAGCAAGAGGGAAGTTTGTCTGTATGAAGGAGTTTTCCACTTAGTAAAGTGTCTTAAATTGCATTCTGTCTCCACTATTTTTAGTAAACACACACACAGAAGCTGAAAGGAATTACGTTTATTTTTTAGAGATTTCTCAGGTTTCCTGATGAGAGTTTTGTGTTGTAATTTGCCAGGTATGCTTGTAAGACTTAGAAGTGCATTAAACTTTCCTTGTTGTCAGTCTGGCACATGACATTTAAGCTTGGAGCAATGAAACTGAAGAGCAATGAGAATAAATTGACAGCTGTCCCACAGCAAGCTAACACTAGAGAAATAAAAACACATTATCATTAAAACAGTATTGGAAAACGTGTCTCAAATTAAGTACTGGGCATAAGTAATGAATCATACCTAATTGCATATTGCATATTCTAAATAGATTTAACAAAACCAAAATAAGGAAGCCACTCTATTTGAAAAATGAAAATTATAAAATGATGTCATATAACAGATTAGGCGTAATAATTTCAAGTAGGTTGATAAAAGCTGTAAAATTGTGCTGTAATTACATTTAGAGTAGATGCTTTTAGTCAACCTTATCCAGTAAAACAACACTCCAAAGATATTGTAATTTGTCCCCTGCCCAGACTGATCTGTTTTTCAGTATATGGCTATCCTTTGGGGACTAAATTAGAAAAATAACCTCTCCCACTTCAACACTGAATACAAATTCAAGCTGAACATTCCAGGAGATTGTGAATGCCCATCTTAGAGTAAGAACTGAGTCTATGGACCTCTCATCACTCTTTCTTTGGGGAAAAAAAAATCAGGTTTTCAGAGGTGCATTAAATGAATGGTATTTGTGTTTCACCAAGGGATGAGTTATAAGCAGCCCCCACCACTCTGAGCACATACAGCTGACCCTTGCACTTTGATGGGAAAAGTTCTTGCATAGTCTCTTGTCTTGGTGCATGAACAAATATGGTTTTAGTAAAAAAAACCAAACAAACCCTAAGAAATAACCATTTGCAATAGTGGTGAAAATTTACAGTTTTATTTCAGTGTGATGGACAGCTGCTCATTGAGGCAGAAATTTGAAGAGGCAGATATTTGAGAATAAATTCTTCCTACACTAATAAAAGGAAAAGATGTTTTGTTTGTTTGTTTGGCATAATGAACACCAGAGACGATATTGTTGATTGAAATGATGAAAATAGTTTAGACTTCATCTAGACTCTGTTTAAGCCGAATTTTAATTTCTTAATGGAAGGTATGACATCATAAATAGTTCAGAAACAATTAAAAAGAAAGGAAACTCACCGAGAAACTTGAAAAAGAGAATGAATGTCGCTGTTTGACTGTCATTCAGCTTTTTGGGTATTTACCAATAGAGAGCACCCTTATACTGCTCAGTAAAGCAGCTGGACAACAAAAATTTGCCAGGTTTGTGGAACAGAATGTTTTGGAGAACTTACAGAGAAAATCTGGCAATTTACTTCAAATTTTTTTTAAAATAGCAGCTGATTATTTAGTAACAGCAGTTTGAGATACTTCAAGATCAGGTTATCTGAAACTTTATTTTCTGGAAATTGTTTCTTAGCCCTGAAATTTTAGAATTCACATTTTGACTGCTTTTGAGCATTTTGATTTTATGTATTTAGCTAAGTTATACTTTAGATATTCACTGTAGAGCAGGGAGTATTTTTAGATAAATGTTGCTAGTCATCTTTACTAATTGAATTGTCTCTTGTATATTAACACAGTGGTTTAATCTTTTTGAAATCAATACAGTATCTTAATACTTCTTAGAGCAAGCTATTATTAGCAAGAAATCAGCTAGATATACGAGATAATCACAGCTACACAAAAGCCACCTATCCATTATAAATAAACAGTATGATAATTAACCCAGAAGATTTTTCCTGACCCTAAACCAAGGGTCAATCAAGCTGGTTGTGTTATATTTGAAGTGCAAGTACACTGGGTAGGATCTCAAAAATAGTATCTAGTGTATTGTTTTTTTCCAAGCTGATGTATTGTGCATCTTAATACAGCACCTAAATTGAGCACAGCTTTGTGGTGATGCAATAATGCTGTCTGCTTCTGCTTCAGGACATACCTTGATCTGAACAAATATTTGGGATGTCTTCCCAGTACACTATTGCAAATACAAATTTCAGTCTCTCTCCATATTAATTTTGAATAGTAGATTTTTGAAACTCGAGATTCAAAATGTTGATGCTTCTCAAAATATCATTACTTGACAAGACAAAGCAGTATTCTATTTTACCAGTGTTAACACTGTTTATGAACTTTCTCTCATTCCAGCTCAACTGTAAAGATTCTTAATAAAGCCAAGTAAATTGTCGTGGGAGGCTCAGTATCATACAGCAGTCTGTTATGAGATTTTTTTCCCATTTAAATTCTGCATCGTTAAGTTACAGTAATAACAGAAATGAGATGATTCATGTCTCGGTACTAACAGTGTTCTCCAACTGCTGCTTTCAACCTATACTGGATACCGAGCCAGTTGGACTTTTGATCTGATCCCATTCAAATATTCTTAAAGCTATACCTAAAATCTGATCCAAAGAATAGATGAGCTTCCTATTGCAAAGAAAACAGTGTGGCATGGTAGCAAAATGTGCATTTCCTTATACACTGCACATTTTGCTAGTTATTTGCAGCATTTTTTGGCAGAATGTTAGAAAAAATAGAAGATGTATAAGATACTTCAATTCCATACCATTTTTGGACATTGTTTATGTGCATGAGTCTTGATGATCAAGAAGAGTGAGAATTAGATTGCCTGTCTTGTTTATTAAAATGAGATTTGTGGAAGTTTAGTGCATAAATTCTAGAAAATGGCACAGGAAATCAGTGATCTTAGAGTTGCCTAAACCAGCAAATCCCTTAAATGCAGCACATATATGCTACTATGATCTTAATTTGCCCTTAATTTTAGGTTCTTGCATTTAGCTACCTGATGTGACCACTGCATTCTTGCTTCTCCTCAATGTCTGTTAAAATCTAGTGATAAAAAGAGTGGCACTGAAAAGCTGCCTTCATCTTTGGAGGTGTCTGATGTGTTTTGGGAGAGGTACTTGGTACGCTCTCAGTGCAGATGGGCAGCACTAAGATCTGCAGAAATCCCTAAGTGTGATCACATCTGTGTTTTCATGTAGCACGTTTTAACTACCAGGTTGTTCAATAGTCTGAGAGGGATGATTGGGGGAGACAGTGGGTACTGAGCCACACTGCAGGCAGGAATGCCAGATTCTTAGTGCAAGGGAGAAGAAGAAAGAGTGGTGGGCTGCATGCCAAAGAGATGGAGAGAGTGGAATGAGCAGCATATTGGTTGGTTTTATGCTTTGAATTAGAAAGTTTTGGTTTAAGAAATAGTCCTGTAAGACTGAATTAATCCATATTGCCTATGGGTTTGACTTTGTGAGTTGATATTTTAATTGAGCAATATTCAGGCTGCAATATAAACTTGCCCTGTATTAAACAAGAGAGAATCTATTTGAAAGGGGGACCTTTACTGAGAAGTGAGTTTTGCACTACTAAATGAAAGTTGTATTCATGTTGCATTTTCTTTCAGCCAGCAGACACCCAATACAGCTGTCTGCTTTCACAAAGTTTGTAGGAATGTTAAATCTTTGAGACCTTTTCCCATGTATTGGACTTAGATGGAATTGGTTACTGGAAGTGATCAAGAGGAGCTGAGCAAAGCAGCTCATTTTTTTCAGAAAACCATGTAAAAAGGAACAATAGTCTTTGGTTCAAGGAGCTTTTTGTTCTCTCAGAGTCTACAAAAAATGCTGCCAAGCTTGGTGTCTTAGTAAAGATATGGTGTTTCTTTCATTTAAACTAATTTAAATATACTCATTATTTCTTATTCATAGAAACCTGATCCATATCCTGAAGAATCAGGTCAGGTGCCAGGCTTTTAGGAGTAAGAGCTTCTGATGGAAAGCTATTACTGATGTTTCTTTCTACTCTTACCCTAGAAAGCTGAACCACATGCCCTGCATTCCTATTTCCTTACTGTCCTCTGCTCTTCATATCTCTATTATTTTATGGTCTACAGTATTCACTGTTTTCTTTTCTCAAGTGAATATTTTATTATTTTGCAATGGATTATTCACTTTCCTAGCCCCAAATAATCCATTCCTTTTCCTCAATTATTTTATAATCAATAGCAAAAAATCAGCAATTATTGCCAGGTAGACATTTTCTGAGCTTTTAAAAAGCATCAAGTTTCTTTCTTATTGCTTTAAAAATCTTTAGAAATTTTAGCTAAAATTATGTCATTTTCTGTTTTATCTATGTCATCAATTTTCTTAATCTAGGAAAAAAATATTGGAATATATCTACAAACATGAAGTGATAAATAGTAAAAAGTTGACAGTTGGTAGTAGTACTTTAATAGAATCATCTTCGATAACAACTCCTCTGGTACCTGTTATATGTTCTCATAAATAGCCACTGAACTAACACAAAACATCTGCTGCTTTGGCTGAATTTAAATGCCCCAATCTGATAACCTTGTTGAGAAATTTAACAGTTGTCTAGAATGGAAATTCACGTACCAGTCGTGATCCATCAAAGAGAATGAGACTCCACGCACACAGAAATACAGGCTAGCAGATCCAAAGATTTTGTGTTGAGCATTCTTTTGTATTGCTATGTTTTACATTGTGGTTAATGGTTCAGAGTTAGGGAGTACTGTAATTATACAGGTAAATATGCAGGCACTACCTACAATTTAGCCCTGAAAAAATGGGCAGAAAAATGTGTTTATTTAAATTGGATTCACTGATGCATGCATGTGCAGATTTTATAGAGTAATAAAATTCTACATGCAAGACCTGTTCATATTCCAGATTCTTAAAATTTTATAGGATCTTCACCTAAAGAACACTTAAAGAAATATTCCTTTTACAGTATCACAGGCAGTTAAAGTGTATTTTGGGGGAGTATTTTGTATGATATATGTTAAAATTAATTTTCCAAGAAAAAAAGCATTCTTACATACTTATGAATTTCTGTGACTTTTCTTGCAATATCTTTTTTTTCTGATTGTGACAGTTGTGTGACTCAAGCTTCTTACCACTTTTATCAATAAAAGTGGCTGTTAGATATTTTCTTTTTGGAAGTCATTGAGTGAACTTGCTGCTTTTCCACTGCTTTTTAAAAATTGAGTGTAATGGAGATTCTGTTTTACATATTGAAATCTAAGCTTTCTTATATTTCCATCTTACGCCTTTTAACTTTTCCAGTTATTTTTTAGAAATAATTTTGATGGTATGACTTAAGAAATCTTAAGGTTGTATACTTGCCACAGTTACTCTTTTTGATCATCAAGTGCCTTTTTTCTAGCTCTTCCATCCTGCCTTCTTGTGGTGGGCTTGAAAATCAAATATACTGGAAAGTAAAATAAATAAATCTTTTAATATGTATTGGGATGTTACCTGTTTCAAATGCTTCAACACTCAGAAATAAATAACCACCTTTAGTCTGTCAAAATTGATATAATTTTAATAATAAGAAACAGCATGAAGAAGAAAACCAAAACAGATGTACAAATTGTGTATTAAGGGTAATATTCAAATCCAATTGGAGATTTCGTTCTTGAATCTCAGTAGCACATATGTGTGACATGGTTCTGCAAATCCAGACAAGGTAATCTGGAGAAAAGTAATACAGAGTCCTGCACCTAGGGAAGAATAGTCCCAGCATGAGCACAGGCTGGGGGCTGACCTGCTGGAAAGCAGCTCTGCAGAGAAGGGCTTGCTGGCTGGTGGGCAACTAGGAGGCAGAAACTGGTGCACAGAGAATTCCATCTGAATATGAGGAAGAATTTCTCTACTGTGCAGATGACTGAGCACTGGAACAGGTTGCTCAGAGAGGTGGTGGAGTCTCCCTCACTGGAGGTATTTAAGAACCGTCTGGGCAAAACGCTGTGCCATGTGCTCTAGGGTGACCTTGCTTGGGCAGGCAGGTGGTACCTTCCAACCCCACCAGTCCTGTGATTCTGTGATTCTGTAAAGCATAGCTTGTTAAATTCTAAGTTATCTTGATACCCCAACGACTGGAACAAACCTGAGACTGGATGTGGAAGTTCCTGGGGCTTCTTCTTGAAGGCGCTTAGCTATTTTTCTGTGAATTTAGGTAAGTACATTAAGTACAAAGTTTCTGTCTTTGATACAGTGTTAGCAAAAATGTTGTGCCTGAAGGAGAAACCATTTAAAGAGCAACTTGAAAGTTGTTTGTTGTAACAGTTCTGGAGAACGGCCTAGACTTATTGCTATGGTCTTGTGGAAAAGTAGCAGGGCTTAAATTTTTTCCCGAGGTGTGTATATGCAGGAGTTTAGGGTAAGTACACATATTTGTAGATATGTGTATGTGTTTCTGTATAGTTGGCTATATTATTGTTCTCTAGAGAGCTCTGATCCCCTTCAATGTCATCCTAATTACATAATAGGTAAGCAATTAAGAATTTTTCACTTATTTTCAGTAATTTAATTGCTTTTTTTACCTTTTTTTCTTTGTGTGTGTGTGTTTAGGTGACCAAAAATTAGAAGAATTTTCAATTACAGGATTAAGATTTGTAGTATAATCGCACATATTTTTCCTATTGTTATCTGGACATCTTTCTACATTATCAAACATGGGCACTCTGAGCTAATTTTGCACAAATTAATAATTCTAATAAAAATGAAGTAATTCACGAATATTTTACAAGATTCTTCTTCTTCTTCCCTAATTAATTGCTGTATGGCCTACAAGTAAAATCTAAAGTAATCTCATGAGTTTCTTGATCAGTGGAGAATACTCTTAATTTAAAAAAAACAAACAAACAAAAAACCAACCTAGACCCAATTTATAATTGCTTTAAAAACGTTACAAAAGAGAGGGAGTGTTCTAAAGAGGCTATATGGAAAGATCTTATAAACTTCCTTGAATATTTTATCTCTAAAATTCACAGATTTGTGAACAAACAAAACAGTGTAACTGAAGGAAATGACAGATTTTCTTAGAAGAACTTAAGGAAAATAAGAATGGAGTTTGTTTCATTTTTGGTTGGGGATTTTTTGGGGGTTTTGTCCCTTCAGCAGTGCCATTAAGAGTTAGCAGCAAATGAAAAAAATTGAGTCCCAACATTGGGACGTGACAAAATACAAGAATAATGCAAAGAAGTCAATGGCTCTAGGTCCTGATGGATGTTGGTGACAAGTGGTGTCCCTCAGGGGTCTGTACTGGGGCCAGTGCCATTAAATGTCTTCCTCGGTGGCACAGTCAATGGAATGGTGTACACCCTCAGCAAGTCTGCAGTTAACACCAAGCTGTGTGGTACTGCTGACATGCCTGAAGGATGGGATGCCATCCAGGGGGACCTGCACAAGCTTGAGTGGGCTGATAGGAATATCATGGGGTTCAACCAGGCCAAGTGACCTGGGTCCAGGTTGCATGTGATGGAGATGAACCTAAAATTTGCAGGATAGATTCACTCAGTTCCACACTGGTCTGTGCAGTATTAAAATGCATTAAACTAACAAAAGGTAAGCCTCAGCAGGTATGCTAAAAATTGTAGTGAGACCCTGATGTTCTTAAATACCGTGTTAGACAGTCTGAAACATCTGAAAAAAAAAATGCACAAAAAGTGACTTTATGAATAAAGTTGTCATATATGTAAAGGGGAACAAAAAGTACAAAACTGAGGAATTGAGGTCAATACTATTTTCATTTATCTCTTCTATTTTGACATTTTTGTTAGTGAGCTAGAAAATCAATAAAGACTAATTTCATTGGCAAGGATTAGAGAGTACATGGGAAGGAACACTATACACTCAGGATGTGTATAGTTGCTTTCAAGGGCATTTTGAATAAAATGTATTTGTTATAAAGTAAATTGAATGGTTCTTTTTGTCTAATTGGCTCATATATCAAACATTAATTCTTTGGAATACTCACTATACAAAACTAAGTTTGCAATATTGAATATACTTAAGGTATTTTGTTTATTTCAGTTATTTTTGCACCCTCGTAATAAATGCTTGTCTGGCAACCAAAGTCCTTTCATAGAAATAATAAATCATGTAACTCAGGGTATCAGTGTAATACAGGAAGTGTCCTTTTAACACCCTCTTAATCAATAATGTTCAAAAATTAAATATATTCTATGTGCATAATCTGTGATGTAGTTTCTCTGAAAGAAAATGCAGGGGTATGTGCCTTCTGCAGGACATTAACTAATCAGTATCTGGAAAGTTGGAATTGTTACTTCTGGAGTTTAGAATGTGGTTGCTGGATACCCAGCAACAGAAAACAGGCTTTGGTAGGAATGAAAAGAGATTCTTCAAAGCTGAGGAGGATCCAGATGTATTTTCCAGCAAAGCAACTGGGCCAGCTGACCCTGAGCTCTGCAAGACTGATAAGAGGAAAAGGGGAGTGACAGAAGCAGGAACCTCCATGCAGTGGGGGCTGGAGGCAACTGTTTGCCAACCCACCTGTCCCTTAGAGAAATCTTCTGTTTGCCTGAGATCTGGATCAGGGACTGTATTGCCAAAGCTTTTCTGGACCTTTGACTGTTGCCTCCTGAGGTTCTTCTGTGTGGGTAGCAGTGATACTGCTGGTGGCAATCTGGAGAGTATCAAAACTGACTGCATAGCTCTAGAGGATATAGTCAGTGATGTGAGGGCCCAGCTCTTGTTCTCAATCTTGCAAAGAAAATGAGGATACTGCACATCAGGATTTGGTTCTGGAGCTGTTGGTGGCAACTGAGATTGGGTTTCTGTGACCAAGGGACTCTTCTTGAGGATTAACACCTACTTGGAAGAGATTGGAATCCACCCCCATAAGCAGGCCAATGGTGTCTTTGCCAGCAGAATGTCTGACCTGATAATTAGGGCTTTCAAATACTCATGTCAACAAGGGCAAGAGTTACCACCAAGCCTATGAGAGAGTGATGGTCAGGGTTGACAACAAAAACCTTGGGGTGATGTGAATGGAAGGGAGTACAAAATTAACAAAACAAGGCTAAAGTGGGGGCATTTCAAGCATTTGTGTGTAAACAAGGAAGTGCCTTATGAAAAAGTGCCATCAAGGAAAAAAAACAACTATCCAGACTCTTTCTGAGAAATCAACATACTGGTGTGCCTTTATGATGGTCTGTACACTAGTGTGAAGAATAAATATCGGAAAATTAGAGATTTATATGCAGTCACAGGGATATTATGTTGGGATCATTGAGATGTGGTGGGATGGTTGCATGACTGCAATAGAAGAATAGATGGCCCTTCTTAAGGTGGGGGGTTGGACCAGATGACCTCCAGAAGCCCATTTCAACCTCAGACTTTCTGTGATCCTGTAAATTCAGCTATAGTTAATACATATTCCATTAAACCCACTCTTTCTGATCATATATTCCTAATAATCTTGGATAATAAACACTGCCAATAAAGGGCATTGTAACCTGTGTTTTCCAGTGAAGTAATGCTGTATTAGCTTATAGAAGAAATGTCTTCTAATGGTTTCCTTTGGAGTAAATAAGCAGGGGAGAGCTCCAGTGTCATGCATACCAAAATTTTGATACAATGCATTCCAAGCTGTGTTCATTCTTTACTTACTGTCTTAGCTAAGCATTGCTGAGAGAATTAAATTCTTCACATTCACTTTGAAAAGACTCATGTAGAAGCAATAAGTCTGCTTCATACCTCTGGCCAGATTTATTTCAGAAAATATTAAGTGTGCAGTTTAGTTCCAATGCACATTTTCCATAAAATCAAGATTATTGAATCATTGCTATAAGTCAGTGTAGCTTGTAGTTGTGAATAGAAGCATGAGTACTTAATTCATTGTTGACTTCTTTGTTGGTGCCCAGCTGACACAGAAGACAATAAGAATACCAAGATGTTTTTAGTGATGATTTACATGTCTCTCATATGATCTCAGGCTAGCTGTAGAATAAATTTGTAAAGGCAAAACATTTGAAGACGAAAGATCTAATTATATCCTTTTAGGTGTGCTGTGATTATTGCTGTAATTGTGAAGGGGCAGACAAGGGAAGAATTCTGGAACATCCTTACTGTGCTTAACAAATTTGAAAGGAAATTTTAGGAAAAAGGACTTATTATCACTTACTGGTGCAATACATCCCCCCTGCATCACATGACTTGATAACACTTTTGGAGTTGCATAACTTTTCTATTCTTCCCATTCAAAATACTGAATAGAGTATGTATTCTGCCAGGTAGTTGTATTATGTGCTTCTAAAGAATGCTGGAAAAGATAATATAGAGAAATCTCTATTCCCTTTGCAGTATCAGCACCCTGCTGAGCAAGTACCTCCTCTTATTCTGAAATAGCTGCATTACATTAAGTGTTTCTGAAGGAATTTTCTAATGTAATTTAAACAGAAATCTAACAAACAAATGTCTTGGATAATATTTTTTTCTGCTTTAGAAAGGATTTTAAAAACCTAATAATTGTCCTTTAAAGAAGATATTATATATTTATACCTAATTATCAGTATTATACAATGTAAACATACTTGATTAGTTTGTTAAACTATTGAATTAAGCTTATAATTGCCTGAATGTCCCACAATAAATCACTACTTTACTCTAGGAGATATTTATATAAAGACATGAAATGATTATTCCTTTAAAGAGGCTACATACTAAAGACACCCATATACCAAACACCTCATTGTGACTTCATTGGAGCTACACACTTTAAAATTAGGCATGTATTCACAGTGAGCTTGAGACCAAACAGAAGAGTGTCAGGAAGATGAGTCAAAATATGTTGAGTTATAGTCATATATTTCCCTGAGTACTGCGTAGATATATAAAGCTTTAAATTATTAAATTTAATATAAGCAAGAAATTTTAGAGGTAATGTTGTTTTAGTCTTTGTTGTCTCTAAATCTTTTTTCTCTTCAGTTTGTGTTGTCATCTTTTTGATCCTTCCTATTCTGTGTTATGTATTCACTTACAGATAACACTGAGAACTTCAGTGATTACATGGTCAGTCAAATAGCTCTAAACATTGGGATTCTGTAGGTAGACTGTAACTTTACAATAACTAAAACAACAGGTAGATTCAACAAACATATTTTATATGTTGCACATTTATTGTGCTACGTGATTTACACCTAGGTTTTCTGTCATCAAAAGGTCTTTTTTTTTTAAATACATGGAAGAGGTTGAGCTAAGAGTTAATCTGGCATTTAATTATACAGTGAATTATTATAATGACAAGAGGTAAACCCTGTTGTCTGGAGTCCAAACAAATTTGGTTAATGCACATCATAATTCTAAAACTGGAACTTGGACTGAGAAGAGCTTGTAGCACTTATCACTTAATCTGTGTAAAACTTTATGGGTTACTTATAATAGTGTGTTTAGCATGGTGTCAAGCCTCATTAGTTGAGGTCTGCATGTTGAGACATGCATCTTTGTTACCAGTAGTTCTTTAGCTAGGATAAAAACTCCAGATATGTTTTTGCAAGTTTTAGAATTTATCAATCTGAATGGCATTGCAACAGAAAAGTAGATGGCACAATTTTTATGAGCAACCGTGGGTTGATATTGAACAACTTTTTTGGGGGAAATTCAATCAGCATACTGCAATGTTCTCATGAGACTGATGATGTTGAATCTGCCTTTTTTGATGTCCTAAAATCTGCTGCCACCAGAATTTCTTTTCTTAATGTCAAGATCTGCTTTGGCAGGGAAACAGGGGTCATATTGTGGAGCTGAAGAAAAAACAGCTTCAGTGCCAAAAGACATGAAACAATTGGTGCATAAGGTCAGCTGATGTTCTTGCCAAATGCTTTATGGCATTAGACCCTTCTAAATCTTTCTTTAAAAATCTTCCATCAAAAGATTGGAATACATTAATCTTGTCCTTTAGTACTCCACAGAAAGGATGAATAGTCCAGTATTAAATTTGAAAGTAATTTTCTAATGAAAAAGAATCTAAAGATTTTTTAGAATGGCGTTTGCATCTTTGAATAAAGTAATATTCTTTGATAAGAATAACCTGAGCTGATAGCTTCTTCATAGGTTTGTTTTAATTTTGCTACAAAAAGTTAAGAACTACTTTTTTTGTTGTTAGAAATATCTAATTATGGAGAATTAATAAAACCTCATCAATTTTAGTGTAAGAGAAATCAGACTATAGAATACTTCCTTTCATACAGTCTTATCTAGCACTTGGTGAAAATGGCAAACAATGATTCATATTTACATTTCTGAGATAGATTATTTTTATAATTGGTGATATATGGCTACTTTCCTTGCAAAGCTCTCTCTAAATTGATTTCATCCTATTTCTGTTTCTTTTGCATGCAATTCTTCTAAGACAATACTTGGCTAAATTCTTCAGCCCTTGTGTGCCCAGTATGGGTCTTAATCCAATCAGTAACACCATATTATTTAATTTATTTTTAGGTTAATATTTCTTATCAGTTTCAATGGTAAATTTAGTAAGACTGAAGATGGAAAATTGGTGATATGTAATTTCATACTTTTTCATATACACTAGAAATTTTTAGAGAATTGTCTTCATTTCAACACCTTCTTGAACTCTTTTAAGGTCAGATCTATAAAAAGGGTCATCTCAGGGCACTAGTTTATCTCTCTGAATTAAAAACACTGTGCAAAAGCACAGAGTTAAGTATAAAGGGGAAAACATTATTGGCAATATTTTCAGTTGCTTTGATTGCCATTTTATACTGGTAGAATTTTCTCAATGGCTTTGCTTTCCCTAGTTGTGGGTACAAAACTGAGCCAGAATCAATCACTCATCTGGAATCTGACAATGGATTTGGTTGGCTTGCCTGTTTCTTTTGATAGGAAGGATGTTTTTCCTTAGCATAAGTTATTGTTGACCTTGAGTTGTCTGGAACGTTGTTAATGCTGAAAAAAATGGCTGACAAACAGCAATTATGGAGAAACATGTGGTTGTTGCTATTCTTATGCTCTCATCAGGTATTATAACACAGTTGAGGTCAGGCCATGAGAAGTAACATTCTAGATGAAACAGTGAAAAATAAATAGTGTTATTTTCAAACTCTTTGTTCATGACTACAGATATTTTCTATATGATTTGCCCTTTCTATCACAGTGACCTCTACAGACATGATGATGGAAAATATTAACAAAAAGATAACAACTAATAGCTGGCATAAGAAGTTATTCACAACCACTAATCTAAAAGCAGACTAAAAATTGCATGAGGCGTTTTTGGCATCACAGGAAGTATGAAGTCAGATCTGATTTTCAGACTTACTAGTGCAAGTGCTCCCTGCTGAAAGCATGTAACAGATGCAGGATTTTCCCAAGGTTAAATGTGATTATAGTGCATGCACACATACAAATTGCAGTCAGAGTTTGACTCACAAAATAATGAGATCTTTTCAGAAGGTAAACTATTCTGATTATCCTTTCTACCTTTAAAATATGCTTGAGTTTTAAGTCTTTATACACTGTGTTTATTGGGTAACTGCATTTAAGATGCTATTATGTCATTGAACTTGAAGGTTTCTGCACTTTGTTGTATTACCTGCAGAAAAAATTAATTTCGTATAAAGGATCTATAGTTTTACTTCTGTGTGTCAGTAAGAAGTATCTTCATCTTTTTAAATTTTTTGTCTGATTCCTTACACATCTGAAATGAGATAATAAAAATCACAAGAACATATTCATGAAATGGAAAATGCTGTAAGAAAATGAAATAGATATGAATAAGTAACATTCTGTGCCCCATACTGAAAACAGATTAGTTTAAATTTATTACTAACTGTCAAAATAAGTGACTTCAAATCTAAAAAATCCTACAGTGAACTGGATTAAAAGAATATCTTTCATTATCTAATATTATAAAGTGATGGTTTAACTCAGATGGAAAATAATAAACTGGTTGGATTGCCCTAACCAGAGGGTCTCTGGAGGCTGTGCTGGCCCTAGTGATTTGTCTTGGTTCAGTAAAAAATATTCTGTGTGAATTGCCCAGTGTTATCTATTTGTCTTTTTATGGTTCAAATTTTCATGTAGTTTGATGCACAAAAATAGAATTCCTTTTTGAAGAAATGAAATCAGAAGTCCCAATCCAAACTTATTCCACTGTAACACTTTTACATTAGACCCCCCCACCCCCTTCAATGGTGATTTAAGAGGAAGTATCTGGTAAACACAACCAAAAAATTAGGTTATGCCAAGCGATTGTCAAATTCATGAAATAATGGTGGAACTGTGGGCTTGAACAGATTCAGTGTGATGCTGGAAAGAGTTAATTTTCAAAGTAATATGCTAAACAAAGCAGATTCTACTGTATTCTGTACTTGGTCCCAGCTCTGCCTCAGAAAGGACTGAATGCTTCCTCCATTCAGAGTAACACCATATTGTGCTATCCAGAAGTTTTTCACAAGCCTCCACCGAAAGAGTGCTATGCCTTCAAGGCATAACTAGAGCTCACTGGAAAGCTGTTCCTTTAAAAAATGCTCATTGAAAGATGCAGTTTCATTGAAATGGAAATGTACACAGTTTCATGGATTAAAAAGCCAGAAGGGAGTACTGTGATCATCTAGCCTGGCATACTGTACAACAGAGACCTCATGGCTGTCTTAGTTTCTTCCCATTTGAACTAGGTCATGTCTCTCTAAAGATAAAAAAACCTCTCTACCTTTCTTTTTAAAAAGCATACTTCAAGGATGGGAGTGTCTGTCACAATTTTCAATGAGGTACTCATCATTGGTAATTAAGATGTTAATTCTGAGTTTGTCTGTCTTCAGTTTGTAGCCCCTGGGTCTTGTTATGCCTCTGTCTGTGAAACTGAAATGAATTTTGTCTTCCTGTGTATATATTTATAGACTGTAATATAGCTATCCATTATACTAAGAAGGTGAAATTTCTTGATTCTCTCACTTTGTGTACTTTGATGGTTATATAGTGAATACTTAGCTACTTACTGAAGTTATTTTTGATTTGTGGATGCAGAAATTGGATATGTTATTTGAATACCTAAATAGCTGATGCTAAGTAGTGTCTCCATTCCTGTTTGAGATTCCACTGTTTATACATCCATGTTCATGTTCTTTTATGACTGAGATAAGGAAAAGTTTGGAGCTATCCAGATGGTCTAAACCTGCAGGGAGTTCTTTGCTTGACAGCTTGTATTGTAAGCTTTTAGGTGTTTGTAGTTTACAGTTCTGTTGTCACCTCTAGTGACACTATATCATACGTTGTTGCATTCTTCCTTGATGCTAAGTCTTTTTTAGGCCACTAATTCTGGGAGAAGCTTTCTTTTAAAAGCTGCATTTTTTGTTTACTTAAATGTAGTCTAGGTCTCTGTTTTGGTTTACTTAAAGCAAACCACAGTTTGGGATGGACTTACCTAAACAGCAGCCTTCAGACAAAGTAGAAAGAATTTAAGACGGGGGAAGGACTGGACTGACGATGCTGTGTGATCATTGTGTTGTCCTATCCATTTTGTGTGAGAGTTCATGTGTAAGAATGGTCATCTCAGATGTGGGAGATCTTTGTGCACTTTCTTCCTTTGTGTCAGGAAAGACAAATTTGCTTTTCCTACTCTTCATGAGAATACTTTTACTACACAGACAGAAAGTAAGTTTTTCTGTCTGCTAGCATGAATGTGTAAGCATTTCATGTAAAACTGAGTAGAGGCATGAGTTCATCAGTGTACTTCAGAGCATCTTCTTTTACTTCATAACTAGAGCAAAGAATCACTTTGACCTCACAATGGAACCTCTTGACCACTAAGACAATGATGATGCAAATTTTTTCCAGTTTTGCTAATTACCATTTAAGAAAAAGAATTCCTTATTTCTTGAAAAAATAATCTCACATTTGTGTTCTTTTTTGGTAAGTAGTGAATGTTTAAGCATTTTTGAAAAGGTAGATCTTAGAGAATTCTTAGAATATGATTAAATTACTTTTAAACTTATTTTGAGGTACATATATGCCATCTCTGGGATCTTCATTGTAGCTTATGCCAATATTACAAACAGACATTGAAGTGAAGTCAAAAAATGGATGGCATTAAGGATAAAGTTATTATGCATCATGTGGTAAAATGTTTCTAAAATACATTCTTTCTAAAAGACAGAATCATATGATAATTACAAATAGTTTGGTCTTTGCAAAGGAGCAGTATTTCCCAAGAAAGAGTGGGACAGGCATGGATATAGGATCAGCAGTATTACAGGCCCATTTTCATTTATTTAAAACTTACTTAAATTTAAAAATTTGATACAAAAATTTTCATGCTGATATCTGCCTCAGCTAGTTTGTTATGGTTATTAGAGCAAAAATGGCTCAGTCATTTAACAAAATAAACTAAAAAGATGGAGGGGGGGAAAAGCTATTTTTAATTTAAATACTTTGTGACTCTTGTGCTTTGACATGGGACTGACTGGTACATCAAGAATATGACTTGGTTTACTGGTTGCAAAAGTCTCTATCCAAAGCTTCCACACTTGGTTCTTCCTTCCCCATTCCCTTCCTTCAAGATTATTATCTTTTGAAAAACTGGAGTTTGTGTGCTCAGTGTATATATAGTCAGCAGGGACTTCCTGGAGCTTAATTTCAAATACTCTATCATAATCACTTAGCATGCTGTATACTTTCGTAGTTTGTAATTGTAAGAGATGGAAGCTGAATATATTTTTCTCCTTTGCATCTCCTACATCTAACAAGAGCTTGTACATCCACCGCAGACATGCAGTTGTCTCATCAGTTAGCACCTGGGCCATTCCTACTGAACTGGTTCTGACTCAGAATAAATTTCTTTCTTAGAGCAGTTCTGAGGCAGAATAGCAATGAGGCATCAGCTCTGTGATTTGCAATGCAATTCTTTTCAGCTGGGCCACTGTGAGCCCTGGCCTGGCTGCTGGTGCTTGGATCGACTCGAGGTTGAAAACAATGTGTCTGCTGAGTCTTAAAAAATTGAGAGAGAAAATGAATGGAAACTGGAGGATACAGTTGAAAGTAGTTGTGGAAAAGACTTTTTGGAAGGTAGCTCTAGGCTGAGAAACTGAAACTGAGAGATGATAAGTATGAGTTTCGTTTGCCTGTGTATCCACTGTCTCAGTGAAATCTCCCTTTCTGTTTTGCACATACAGTTCCACATTTCCTATGTAGCCCCTCTAGTTCTTACTCCAAATACTTGTTTCAGTTTTAAGTCTCATTCATAGCCATGTCCAGTCTCACCTTTTGCTAACATCCTAGCAAATTTTCCTCCCTACTCTCCATGTGGCAAAGGCTTTCTGATACACTACAAGTATTAAAATACGAGTGTTTATCTCATTTGTCCTCGTGGCTTCTTTTTTTCCAGTTTTTGCCGAGCTACTCTTAGGCTTCTCCTCATCCTTTACCTCTTTGTCAGAATGCTCTTTCCAGACTCCTTTCCATGTCCATCCATTGTTTTTTCCATGACCAAACGCTCTTGAACTCTGCTCTCTGACAGTTAAGTGAATTCCAGTACTTACTCCCTGACTGCAATCTGTGCAATTGAGATTAAATATGTAGATATTAAATATGGGTCTCAGTTACAACTGTATTTTGGCTTTGTTGGCCTGTCATTTGACATGTAACCTTCTGCCTTCTGTGTTGCTCATTTTTTGCTATGAAGTCTGAATTACTGCATTCTCATGCTGCTCAATCTCTGAGTCTTCATAATCTTAATTATTTTATTTCTGTAATCTTCTAGAGAAATGAGGGAGGAAAGAAAGTGGTTTTATCCATATAAAATAATCCAGGACATACAAATTGAAAAAAAAACCCCTAATAACCTAATTTTTCAGAGTACTTAACATTATATGCTGTATATTAAATTCTGTATGTTGAAAGCAGAACTCCTCTGGATTACATTTACAGCTATGTTATCAGCATTTTTGCAAAAGATATTTAAGGAATAAGTTGGAACAGGATATGTGTGGGCACAATTAATGATGCCTCAGAAAGGCGTAGTTTAAATGCCTTATCAATGTTATTAAGGCATGCAGCAGAGGAACACAATCCAAGTTTTCCAGGGAAGCTATCACTCGTTTTGATCATGATACCTTCTTTGCAATTGTGCAGTTGTTTATTACACAATTTCCAGGTGCTGCAGCAAATGAAATAAAAATTCTACCTACAATCATGGTTTTCTATCAGAGCAGATTCCTCCTGAGCATCAATTGAACCTGGAGTTTCCTGGGAAGAATAGTAGATGTCCATGGAATACCATAGTGTTTTTAGTCAAAGGTACAGGGAGGCAGAATTACTTCTAGATTGGTGGATATAAGTCTATTTTGAATGTATGATGTGTAATCCCAATAACATTGCATTAATTTGTCAAGGTAACTGTGCTAGCTGAAGTTGAAATGTTCATCTGTGATAAATAACTACTTCTCTGTTCTTAACATAAACTTTGGAAAAGTATTAAGTGCTAAGAGGACTTTAAAAATAAGTATAGTGTTATGCAGTGCAGGTGGATGTAGCTTGGATGTAATTGTTATAAAAAATCAGTTGCTATAGTTTGCTGATAAGCAGGGCTTAGACAATAAACATTAATTATTTGAGGTTCTTTGACTGACTAGGGCGCTAACAGCATGTTTTGACATAAAATATGTGTTTACTGGGTACCAAACTCTTATAAATGGAAATGCATTTAACTGACATTTGAGACTCTGTAAACCTGAGCTACTTCTTTCAACATATAAGGTAGGATTTAATAATCAAAATAGAAGTGTCTAGTGCTATTTGAAATGCCCTACCACATTTAAGCTAGCCTCCAGCTGTCACTCCAGAAGGACTCAGATTTCCTCTAGCCTCATGTCTGCTAGCCCCAGGTCTCAGATACCCTAGGTGTCTGAAATATCTATGTTGGAGCCACTGAGTCAAAGTTCTCTATTTCAGATGTACATTTTTGATCTAAGTTGACAGATCTTGGTCTGGGAATCAGAGCTTAGAGATCTCCTGAATAAGGGACATATTTTTCTTAGACATTTTTAATTTTCATAGCCCTTGGTAGAATTTTGTTTCCCCATGAAGATTTTGATAACGTTAGAGTGAAATTTAGCATCTCTGGTTCTATGGATGTGTTTGAAAGATTTTCTTCTTCTGTTTGTTTTGAATTTTCTGTTAGCTATTTTCCCTTATTTTTTCCCACTGCTTCTATGGGGAGGGACAGTAAAAAGTGCTTTTCTTTCACATTCTTAATGCCAGTTTTAATGTACGGTTTTTGGTAGGTCCCTACCTCTTTTCTAAGTTAAAGAATTCTGGTCATTCTTTGTACAGAAATTGTGTCAACTTTAACCCATTCTTTATCCTTTTCTTTCTGTACCTTATCCAATTATATTTCATTGTTTTTGTGGTAAGAAGGACCACCAGATTTATGCACCCTATTTAGATTGAGATGTGCCATTTATGTATTCTGTGGCAATAATAGTTATCACAATAATTTTTCTCTTTGCCTTTTTTTTTAAACTACTATTAAGCATATTCCTGATATTTACAGAGAGTGATCTAACTCCAAAGGTCTTGCTATTTAAGAGTATATAGTTCAGAGTCTATCACTGTGTATGTAAAGCCAGAATTATTTTTCATTTGGTCTGTGAATTTTTATCTGTCTATATTGAATTTTTGTCTGCTTCTTAATTGCCAGTCAGACAATATAATGGTATTTGAAACAACCATTACTTTACCATCAAAAGTGAGTAAACTCTATAAACTTCCATCTTTCACATAATTTATGAATTTGTTGAGCAGCAGAGGTTGCAGCACAGGTCCCAGGAAGTTGCTGCAATTTTTACAGTGAAAACTGTCAAAGTATTCCTACACAGCTCTCCTGTGGACCCAGAGCTGGTCAAAGCTCAGCTATCCAGATAAATGTTGCATTTTGACACTGGCCAAAATCTAAGCACCCATGAAAGCTTTTCACTCACCCTCCCCAGCTATAGCTAGGCAGAGGAGAGAAAGTTTAATGAAGGTTTCATGAGTTGGGATAAGGACCAGGAGAAAACACTGCAAGGGCAAAACAGGCTTAGCTTAGAGATATTAAGTAAATTTATTACTAACAAAATCAGAGGAGGATAATGAGAAGTAAAATAAGCCCTTGAAAACACCTATTCCCCCCAGTTCCTCCCTCCTTCCCACCAACAGTGCAAGAAGAAAGGGACGGGGGATTTGTCAGTTTATCACCTGTGGTTTCTCTTGCTGCTCTGGGAGAGGAGTCCTTCCCCTGCTGCACCATGGGGTCCCTCTCACAGGACACAGTTCTCCATGAACTTCTCCAGCACGGCTTCAATCTCACAAGCAACAGCCCTCCCAAAACTGCTGCAACATAAGTTCATCTCATGAACAGCAGTACCCCTCAAACTGCTATGGTGTAGGTCACTCTTCCATGGGGTGCAGTCTTTCAAGGACAGGTTGCACCAGCCTGGGAGCAAGGCCTCCCTCTCTCTCCATGGGTCTACCACTGGATCACAGCCTCCTCCAGGCATCCACCCACTCCAGCATGGACACCTCCCCCATGGGCTGTGGGTGGATCTCTGCATCCCCCATGGATCCCCATGGGCTGTGGGTGGATCTCTGCATCCCCCGTGGATCCCCAAGGCTGCAGGGGCACAGCTGCTTCACCATGATCTCACCATGGCCTGCAGGGGAGTCTGGGCTCTGGTGCCTGTAACACCTCCATCCCCTCCTTCTCCACTGACATTGGTGCACCAATGCCTGTTGCTCTCCTCTCACAAGTTCTCATTCCTGTTCAGGCTGGAATTAAAACTGGGCCCCAAAGTTTGTTTTGATTTCTTCTTAAATGTGTTATCACAGAGGCATGACCACCATTTCCAATTGGCCCAGGCTTGACCAGCAGCATGGGGCTGCTCAAAGCCATTGGGGGTTGGCTCTGCCGGACATGGTGGAAGCTTCCAGCAGCTTCTCACGGAAGCCACCTCTGTAGCCCCCCCAGCACCAAGAACCACGCTGTGCAAAACCAACACAACCTTTGTTTGGCAACTCCCCAAATATACTAACATGTTTAAGGGCAGAAAATACCAAACAGAGAAAGGAAAAGGGAGCAAAAACGATGAAACAGTGAGAGAAACAGTAGAGGCAACATCAAGTAAGAGGAGGAAGAGATGTTCTAGGTTCTGGAGCATACATATATATATATATATATATATATATATATATATATATGTAAATATATCAGTATATTATCTGACCAAATCTGTATCACTACAGATGATCAAACACAACAGCATTCCAAACATGGCTGCTGGTGTTCCGTCAACAATTTTTCTCTGGTTGTCATGTAGTAGAATCCTCTTTAATTTCAATATTTTTGGTAATGCAGCAGATGATATTGTAAGCATTAGATAAGTTCCCGGATCTCCTTTTTCTGTTGTTGGTCTTTTCCCTCCCACCCATTTTAACATGTAAGAGTTTATGAAAATTAAAAATATTTCAGAGTGTATATATTTTATTATTAATCTAGCAGAGGTATAATTGCTAAATTTCTCACAGTAACTTTGAAATATGTATGCACCAATCAGAAACCACAGGGGGAACAGGGTTAAAAAAATCACTCAGAAAGACTCTCCTCATTACATTATAATGTCTTTAAAGTATGTCACATGTTAGATCTAAATGGCTTGACAGGTAGCCATTTTAAAGACTTTTATGAATATAATCAATGTAATTCTCAATAGTTATATTTCTAATAACCAATTTGCTGACTTCATGTTCTTGTCAGGATAATTTATATATATATACACCATATGTTCTGTGAAATTTTTCTTTGCCCAGGTGAGCATTTAATCTTCCTTTCTCCCTAAAGGAATTACCCACATCCCTGAAATCAGAGGATCTTCCACTTATTTTTCCCGTCTGTCAGACCTTCCAGCCGTAACACCTCAAGTCATAATGATCATCTTTTCAGCAGAGGGCAGCATATGGCATTCTCAGAGTCCATCAATTCCACTGTTTAATTGGCTGTAGAAATCATTGTTGAGCTAAAGCTGATTCTGAAGCACTTCCAACTCTTCTTGACTCTTAGGCAAGATTCAGATTTTGGTATCCTTTGTGATTGTATGGAATATTTCTCTGGGGAATGATCTATAGTAATGAATTGGTTGAAGAAAATGAAAGTTGTTTTTCCTTTTTCTTTGTTGTTACAAGGAAGAAATATTCATCTGTTTGAAATTTTCTTAGTAATGATAGTGAAAATTACATTGTTCCAATAAATTGAATAGATGCTAAATATTTGCATGTCAGATAATTTTCATCATTGGTAATCTTAAACCCTTGTCTTCATAATAATGGTAAATCTGATATGGGAACAAAGGCTTGGCAAACCATTTGATATTGAGAATCAGACTGCTTAACACTCTGAGCTACTACTGTCACACAATAATTTCAAAAAAGAAACATTTTAATTTTTTAACAAAACTTTTTTCCCGTCCATTCTGTGTAGAAAGAAGAATGAGTTTACATCATGTTTTGTTATTCACATTTTGATTTTTTAATTATATCACATTTTATTATTTTTCTTTCTTTTTTTAAAACTGACAGCAAATGCTTTCTGATTTACATGTTCAAAATGACAGTTCATACTTTTTGCAAAGGCCTCTTGATAGATTAAGACGTTTAATACAGTTTTTATACAATATCACACACTCTCTTTTTTCTGTGAGATACAAAATCATAGAGTATTTTGTATTATAAAGGATCTTTGAAGGTCATCTTGTCCAACCCATCTGCAATGAGCAGGTACACCTTCAACTGGATTATGCTGCTTGTAGCCAAGACCAACATGACCTTCAGTGTTTCTGTGGATGGGGCATATACACAAAACTGTGGAATGGCTGATTCTTGTAACCTTGATGGTTGAACAAAATCAGGGGAATAAATTAATTGCTCCACATTTTTCATTTGGTGGCTCTGGGAGAATGTATTGTTGCATCACCCATGCTAAATTTCTGTTGTTGCTTTAAGTATCTGTTGTTTTTCACAGAAGGGCAAAAAATTCATAGGTGGACTATCTTATGGTAAAATTTCATGTGGGCAAGAGTCTTGGCAGTGACAATGAACATTCAAAACTCAAATGCAGAAATTTTTTGTTACTCTGTGTACCATAATACCACAAGTATTAACATGAAAGAGGTATTTCTAAATTACCTTAAGGGGGTGGGGACCCTAGTAATTTCCAGCTCTTAACTAGTTAATAGGTGATGCAGAGTTGATGGAGTCTTACTCTAAATGGGATTGAAAACCTGTTGACTTTGCAGAAAGGGGAGCATATTCTACACATAAGTTGACATTTAAGCATGGTTAACATTAAAGACAATACCTTAAAAGAGGCTTGGATTAGCTCACACTGTTTGGAGGGCCAGATAGGGGTTTGTTGGTCTAGCAGCAAAAGGATTTTATTCAAAGTGCTTAAGTTGTTCATCTTTGGCTGGGTATTAAGATGACTGGGTGTAAAGGTCGGTCTGAAGTTTCCCTGTTTTTGCCTCTCGACTGTCACAAGGAGACCTTGAGGACCCCTACCCAGGCTGACTCTGGACAGTGGTTTCCTGGCATGGCCAAGGTGGATGCTTGGCGAGTGACTGTGTGCTGGTGTATTGTGTTCACTGGACTGTGCTGTCGTGGCACCAACCAGAGGTTGTGTTGTACCAACTGGAGGTTTTGTTGTACCAACTGAGGACTGCTTGACCACACCTGTCTCCTGCAGCACCACACAATGGTCCATAAATATTCTCACCTCTTGGCCAGAGGCCTCTCACTTTGGAGAAGGACTATAAAAGAGTGACCCTCTGGAAAAGACCCTTTGAGTACTCCCCACAGATGAAGACTTGTCTATTGGCTGGCCCGTGAGGAGTCCGTCTCGTCTGTTGGTAGCTATTTTCCCATCCCCTTCTTTTTTCTTTTTCTCTCTCTATACTCTGTTTCCCGTATCTCTCCCCTCTATCACAACTGAGTTGTTGGCATTTAATGAAAATGCATTGCTGTTGTTGAATAAACTGATTTTATCCCCTGCATTTTGCCTGTTTGCACCTTTGAGATCAACAAACCGTCATGACCCCCGCTCTGTATTAATAGCAGATCGTGACACTGGGCTCCATGAAAATAGATTTTATATGAAGGTCACATGGGAAGTTTCATTCTAACCCCTTGGAAACTTTTGAAGCATTTGACTCAGTCATTTAAGTGTTTTCCTGCTGTTAATGTAATGTATTGCTACAGTTCCATTATGCCTTCTGTTTATTCTGTTTTATTTTTCATATTTATTTAAAAACCTTCAAATGCATTTTCTATATATTAAATGTGTAACAATAATTTGTCTGGCCACACCTTTTTCGATTTTGTTTCTTCTTCTCATTTCTTGAAGTAGCATAGTCATGGAGGACCTGTTCTTTCTCCTCTTTGATATACTCATATCTGTATCCTTTCCATAGGAATTTTTCCAACCTTATTACTGACTAGTAAAGAAGCACACAGAAGTGAGTCTGACAGCCTATGTAATTTAGAACACTTAATTTATCTATTATATCATCCATTGAGTGATAGCATAATTTGGGCAATTTTAAGTGTGGCATAACCACCCAGTGAGTGGTTAAACCTCTAATGTGTAGCATGTCTAATATATGGTTTGGCAGCTGAAATTTACTCTCTAAAAAACCCTAAAAGATCCCTTGAAGAACTTCAGTTTGGAATGCTTCCTGAGTACAAACACTTCTTATGGTGTTTGTGGTAAAGAAATCTTGGACTCTTCAACCTATTGTTTCAAGGTGTTTGAAATGGTTATGGCTCTACGTACACTGGGAAAATGTTCTTCTAAACAGAGTTTTGAGCCATTCCTCATTTTTCCTGACCCTGAGGTTAATATGTGTTCTGAAAGTCCTTTAGAACAAGCTGAGGAGGTTATTGAACTTATATAGGGAAAAATATTGTCTCAAGACTTTTTCTGAGTTTTCTCTCTATTTTTTTCAGAGCAGAGGACGAGCTCTCAATATTGGTTATAAGCTTTCCATTTTCTATACTGGTGATATCACCATCATACTTAAATAGTTTTCTGCTGTAATTTAAGACTTGCTTAAGGCTATTTCACACTATTTTAACTGTTGAAAATTATTTAAGCGGGGGCTTTGCATCACTTTTGTTTCTGGGAGTGCCCACTCTTGGCAATTAAATAGAACCTTGAAGTAGGATAGCTATACAAACCTTATAGGATTTTGAATTCCAGCTTGCATAGCTATGTCACATTTGCTTTAATCCAGAACAGCCACTTCAGCCTCTCAGCCCTGCTGCTCAAGGGAAACATACAAAATACCTTCAAAAGATAATTCTGGAACTAAAATTCATAACTCTGCTGGGCACTAAAAACCATGGACTCAACAGAGACATTGGTTTTATGGCACATTATATATTTTGCCACCCTAGGATAACCTTTCCATGCTGCACAGATAATAAATTATTTGTGTCTCTTTTCCTCTCCATCTCTCTGTCCCATAGGAGCAAATAAATGTATAGTCTTTCCCTTTGTAATATTTCTCTGTCTCATATTTATGAGCTATAGCTCTTTTAGTTAATTCAATTGGTTTGATTAAATTATAACCAAAGCACTTGTTCTTAACTTTTATTTTGTTTGAAAGATTGGAATTTCTACTTTAGGCTGGAGGAATGTTTTGAATACCTGAAACCTTGTCATTTTTCCCTCAAATATTAAATTTAGTCTACTAGAAGATAGCAACACTTATAAACTGTATGTATTTGTACTGTTAGAACACATAGCTAGAGTAGTACCATTTAATGCACATTAATGTGATGATTACATATAACTAATTTCTCCCATTTGTTTCCAGGAGTTTTATTGTATTTCAGTCTTTTAATAAACAATTTCACCTGTCCAAACTCCTGGGTAGCTATGTTTTTGTATTTTTTTATATTTTCTATTTATTATTCTTGTGTTATTGTGCATGTGGTTTATAAAACATTTTGAGACTGATCTGGCTGAGGAGTGATCACCAATGTCCCTGTTTCTGAGATTAAACACAGTCTACAGAATTTGCTAATTTCTTGGTGCTCAGTGATATCCTCTGAAAAGGTGGTAAACTTCAAGCTGTATCATCAATAATTGAACACTATTCAGTTTCTAATACAATCAATAGTGCTTTATAAGGCTGGAAAATACTGAAATGCTGACAGTTTTTAAGATAATCCTTTAAATAGTGGTTGCCAGTACCAATAAATTTTAAAACAAAAATCGTTCAGAAAAAAATGCAATAAAATGATGTGCACATTATTACATACTCTTCACATCAGAGATTCCTCAGTAAAAAAAACCAACAAAATAAATAACATATGCTGTCTCTGCAGGTCTCAGACATCACAGGAGATTCTTCTGAATACACCCTCATGGTTTAGTGCTTATTCTTAGAAGGCAGAAACAATGCCATAAATTCGAATCTTGTGCCTGTCTTTGTTTTTATAAAAGTTCAGTAAAACAAATGAAAGAAAACAAAGAAGGTACAGGATTTGGACTCATGGCATTATGACATACCATCTGAGTAGACAACACAAATAGCCTGCAGCATAGATCAACTTTATCTGTGGTCTTGTCATGTTTCATAAACTGGAGCAAAACTGGGCTTGGTCAGCATAAGATACAAAGCCTGTAAGAAAACTGTTCATCATTCAGAAAGTGGTGCATGTGGTTCAGCTTTTTTTTGCAGTGTTTTTTCAAGATCTATAGAATGTCTTATTACAATTAAAGGGGATAACTTTTTTTTCTCAGTGGAGGATAATAGGAGAAGAAATACAAATCATTCAATTAACACCCTCCCCTTACTGTTTTTCTCCTTTTTTTTTTTCCTTTTCTTCTTTTTAGATTTTATTTGTTTTTTCAAGATGTTTGCAAATGAATCTGGTGGTATTCACTGGTTTTTAATATTAAATCCGATTGAACTTTATTTAGCTTCAATCACCTTAAGAAATTCACGTTTATGTCTGGTTATTTTTCTTCATGTGACTAAACCCCAGTACTGTCTTTTTTTGATGTGTATGGGCCTACCTAGCAAAATTACAGTTCAGAGACATAAATGTGTGTTTTGCAGTAACATCAGGAAGCTACTAATTTGTTGTAGGGTTTACTATGTCATATTTAAAATTTAAACTGAAATCCCTGTTGTAACAAACCCAGAACACTCTCAGTACTAGTAATTTTTGAACATGATGTTCATCTTCTACTGACCCTGTAGATAAGATTCAGTGTTACTTCAGAATGCTTTTTGTCATGACAAGAACTCAGCGATAGAAACACTACTGCTATAGCATTGGTCTTAGCTGGTCTACTGAGTAAAAACCTGTTACAAATCCAGTATCAGTCCTCTGTCTACTCTTTTGTTTAATACAGAAACTGTGTATCATTTTTATTATATGATAGTATCTCATAGTCCTAACCTAGACTCAAAATAACAGTAGAGTTGGATTTTTGAATTATTTTTAATTTTTATAATTAGATTCTGTTAATGACACACGAATTGTGTGTTTAAATCATATTTTCTGTTTAATTTATATTTTTATTTGCTCTTAAATATATTATGCTATTAAAAATAAACCTATTCTTTTCTTGCATATATGCAGTTAGAAAATGATAAGGTTTTAATAAATTTGTGAAATTTCAGTTGTACAATACTACAGTGTTTGTCACACCAAAAGAAAAATCTTAAATCCATCCTTGCCCTCCCTCCAGTAGAATTTAATAAAATTATGAACCTTCTTTCTTGATAGGTTAGTGAAATTAAATTGTTTTCCAGTGTGTATAAGCAAAGTTTAATCTTTGCTGGTGAAACCAAAGCATTTTCTCAAAAATCCATTGTTGGATTTTTGAAACAGAGGATTAAGGCAGGTTGAAGTACTGACCTGTACAGGATCTCTCGCCCTGTACAACATAAAAAATGGATGTCACTATTTACTAGCCCTCAAGAGCCCACTTTAGAATATATAATATTTACTGTGAAACTTGAATAAAGGCAGATGCTGAAGAAAATGTGTTGTATACAATCAACCATATGTGAGTTTATTATTATAAATCCTGAATGAATCCTGGCTTCCAGGGCTTTTACTGTCCTTCTTCCTAGCCTTTAAAAATACTACTTACCCTCTATTTACAGTTTAGACAAGTACTCTCAATTTCGCATTTTTTAAATGTTGGATTCAACAAAATTTTATTAATGTGATGTGTTCAATGTATGATTAATTCATGCTTGGAGTTCTCTTAACAGGGTGATTTGAATGGAAATGCCGTCCTTTGGCAGTTTGCTAATTTCCGCATGGAATCAGGTTGGCATTCATTACATCCAAGGACGACAATGTTGCTCTTTGAAGAAACAAACTCACCCTCTTGGAAGAACAAAGCTTTAACTATCCCTGTGGCCCAGCAGGTGAAATTAAGACTCCTGGTTCGATTGTGTTTTCCAGTTTCAGTGGAATGGTGAGATTAGGAGCTAAGGATTTGGTTCCGGGCTGTAGAGAACAGCTAGTCTGAAGGTTATGGAGTCTCCTGGTTGGTTCTTTACAGCATGGTTGAGTTTTACTTCTCATTTGTTCTTCTCCTTTCATACTTCCCCAAGTCTCTTTATCTCAATAATCTTGATTGCACCTTTCTTGCATTTGTTCAGTTCTGCCCTTCTCAAGACATCTAATGTTGGACTTTTCCAAATTCACTACCATTCCTGACACTTCTTTTTTTCATTCTGTTTAACCAATTGTGCTTCAAGTCACTTGAACCAACTGACTTTTTATCAGCTGAAGTACTACTCAGTCCATCTATGCAAATAATTTTTTATTAGTCTCCCACTCAGTTCATGGTACAGTATCTTATGTACTCTCTTTTAATTTCAAGCAATAGTCCCACTGCTCTGGTGCGTAGTTCTCAGTCCTAGCCATCCTAGTATGTCAATCCAAGGCCTCAAACATAAATCAGGAGTTTTACTTATGCCTTTTTTGGTCTTTTTTTCATTATATTGACACACAGATCCTTCCTTCTCTCTCCAGTTTACCTTCTGTTAGTACTGCCTTTGGAGAGTATAGGCAAGACAATCTCTTTGTCCTCCTCCAATATGGATTGGAATATAGCAAAAAATTGCACTTTTGTGGAAATATAGAAAAAGTCTTGGGATAATAATTACTTTGTGCAGGTGGAATCGTTCATGATTTCAGTTTTCAACTGCGACATATCTCTCCTGCCCTTATTGTGATTATAGTTTTCAAAACCTTATTGTCTTGTGGGCAAGTCTGGGTAAATTTTCATATCAGGCTGACATTAGTTCTGAGATTAGTTCTGTTGGTTAGTGCATGATGCTAAGAATGCCAAGGTTGTTGGTTCAATCCCTGTATGGGCCATTCATTTAAGAACTGGACTTGATGATCTTTATAGGTCCTGTCCTACTCAGAATATGCAGTGATTCTGTGATTATGGTTGAGATGCAAAACTTTTCTCAAAGGAAGTAGACAGTATTCTTTTACAGGTAAAATAATGTCTTCACTCCACCCACTTTCTTTTTGTGAGCAAATAATTGGTGTAGGTGAAACTACACTTGTTATGGTTTGCTTCAGTGTCTTTTGAAGTCATCAGATTAGTATTTGTACATATGAAATATGTTTTGAGTTGCTGAGTTTGTCTTTGAAGTTGAATGGGTTTACCAACTCTACTTTCTAGGATGGATATATACTTTTTTAGAAAACAAGAATCTACTGAATTAGTAATTTCATGGAAATTTTCACCTTGAAAAAATGACTAAGTTCTGCAGATCTCTAATTTAGAACTAGCAAAATAGTTTGATTTGAAAAAACAGCAAAGAGAATGTTGAGGAATATAGTAGCAGAGAAGAAAAATATCTCCAAAGCACTTTTACCAATACCTTGGTGGTGTCAGTCCCTTCCTGAAAAATATGGGATTCTACCATTACATTTCTCTTCAGGGGAATTAACCTGAGTTTTCCTTTTTCTAAAATAATGCTTTGGTGATCTAGGTTGTTCTAGGTAGACTGATTTTGATCTTTTGTTCTGGAAATGTTTTATACTGCATGAATTATGCAGGGTGGATATACATCATCAGTTTCTTGGGTTTTTTTCTTAATTCTGCAGCCCCAATTCCTCTATATCCTCCTCAGCCTCTGACTTGCTCTAAATAAAGGCCGACTACATTGGCTGTAATCTGATTCCTTAGCTAGACAGCAAAAATAAATTGCAATTCCCACCATCTCAATCCTTAGTTCCCAAAAACACCATGTGGAAAATTGCTAGTGCCCATACTGCATGATTAAGATTTTAGGAGGGACTTAAGAAATTTAGATTGCTTATGTCTGCCTATAAAAATGCCTTATAAGGCTTTGTCTGTGCTTTAGATAGCAATCAGCATCCAGAAACACTCCAATGTGATTAGTAGGTATTCCATATGATAGGCTGTACTAGACCTCTTCAGAAGTATCTAGCTGGTAGGATCTCATTCAAGAGCTGGTTTTTAGATCTAACTATGCAGATATCTTAAGTATATTTTTTCAGTATGGCAGTGTTTTTTAAAGATCATAGGTTTATATTATTGTGGACTGCAAGGTATGAGATTAACTGTTTTTATCCATTGCACCTTAATTTGTACCAAATGTTAAAAAGAGCTACAATTGGGTGTGTAGTGGAATTCAGTCACTGGCTGCTTTGTCCTAATTCTTGGACTTTCAAGATGGATTCAACTGAAAGATGTGGCTGAGGAAAGATAGAAGTATATACATTCAAATTTAATATTTATCTAACTGCTCTTTCAAAAGACTCTTTGAATTACACGTGCTGCAAACACTACTAGAATATAAATGAACATGGCCACCCATAACATGCAAAACTACATTGTCCCATACATTCCAAAATTAATTTTTAAATTCTTATGTTGTACAGCTCTTAACAGGCACCTAAACAAAGGGGAATGTAGGTGGAAAAGTAAATTGGGTCTCTACCACTGTTTATGCTTAATATCAAGTCTACTTAAAAGATATCCTTCTTGTCGTTTCATCACAGATGCAACACCAGCATATTACTCAGGATGTTTTTGTTATTTGCTACTGCCATATTTTTAAAGCCCGGATCTAGTGCCTAAGAGTTAGCATTCACGGAATAAACTTTCAGCCAGATGTTAATATCACCTAATTAAGATACCTGTAGTATTTCTCATATGCATAATCTTGACTTTGTAATCTTTTCTGTAATTCATTTTTCTAGGCAATTTATGATCATATCATAAGACTCCATTTTAAATTGATGTTTCATAGAATATATTACAAAAGGACTTAGACCAGATATTCAGATATTTAGATTAGTTATTGTTATTAAAATTGCTATATATTCAAGTGATCATCTTCCATTTTGATATCAAACACTGAAAGTTTTCAGAGAATGCCATTTGACCTTCAGGTCTAGTGAACAGCTTGAGATTGAGAAACCACTGGATAATACTAGTCAAACTTGTATAATAAAACAGGAGTGGAAAAATAATCATTTAAGTAAAGCTGCAAAGTAGTTTATATTTTAATATTTGAATTTCTAAGAATAAAATCATATGGCACAATATTATTCTGCTTTTAGATATTGTCAAATAGCATAAACTTCTTAGATTCCCAAAATAAGGTTTTGTTTCGCTTTTATCTTTTTAGTTTAATATTGAAACTAAATTTTAAAAAATCTTGGACTTTATATTTTTATCTAAAGAAGAGGAAAATAAAATACAGCCACCTCTGGGTAAATCCTCACTGTGAGCAACAGCAACAACAACAAAAGAAGATGCTTACACTTTTATCCCTTGTGGATTTCTTTTTAATATTTCAGAGCAATGAACATATGGCTGTTGCTATCAGCACTGGTGTATTTGTGGCGATGCCTATCAACATCCACCAGAGAGCAGGGCAGCTCCAAAACCCACATCTTTTATGCTGTGGAAATTGATGGAGACAGCAACACAGCCAGCTTCTTGGCCAAACAACATGGAATGCAGTTCATTTCAAAGGTCAGCGCATATTTAAACTTGCTTCATTACTCCCACCTTTATGCTTGAGATTTTCATTTTTTTAAAATCAGTTTACCTAGAGGTTCCTTTAGAGACAGAAAAATGAAACTGCTGAATCCTATTTTCATTTGGGGATATCAAGCTTTTTATCAAATTATAGAGGTGGCGTTTCAGAATATTTCATATCTGATCAGAAGGAAAATCCAAAAATAATTTTCTCTTTATTCAGGAGTCTTTCAGCCACTGGGACTGTTTTATTTATTACTTAATATTGTGCTCCAGTCAATCATTTTGAATTCAGACAGGAAAATGGAATTTTTATTTTTAAAAGGAAAAAATCCAGAGGAAAAATGCTATTGGAATAAAGGAGATTTTATTATTTTTAAAAGTAAAAATATGTCTTTTCTTCTTTTGCTAACTGTTTCACTTTCTTTTAATCATAGTGCATTAATATGAAGACATATATTAAACAAAGGACCTTACATAAAATCACGTATTTGTTAATTACAGGCATGTTTTACCAGAGCATTTCTACAGCATTTATCACTGAGCTTGAGAAATTATGGCCTTGTAACACAATAAAGGAAAAATGTTTTTCTTCCTTTGGAATAGCATCCCACTGCACATATTTTCTGTATATGTACTGTGTAGGTGTGTATAAACATGAAGTATTTATATTGCATCTAGCTTTAGTTTAACTTTCTGTTGAAAGAAGGTTATTCCTGAGTTGTGTGTTAGTACCCTGGGACACAGCCCAAATAGAAGAAACACATAAATATCTTTAATTTACAGTTACTGGTCTGCGGAGCTGGACATGTATACCAGTGACACTGTGTTAAATTTTCCTGTTGCTTCTAGTTTAGAAGCATATTGCATCAGTTGAAGTAGATCACAAACAAATTATTGAAACTTTTAATATGTTAATCTGTTGCAGCTTCCATTCATTGACCTCAAAGTTCCTTGCCAATTTTAATGAATTGAGCCTTGAAGTGTTCCTTTTGCTTTTATCTCTACTTCTCAGATGTGAAAAGCAGAGGTAGAGCAAGTAAAACAATTTGTTCAAGATCCACACAGGAAGTCTGAGGCCCAGTGAGAAATGGAAAAAAACATTTCTAAATTTTCGGTTTTGTGTTGTAGCTGTAAGAAATTATCCTAAGAGAGTAAATGTAATGAGATTATGAAGAAAAGGCAGTACATTACATGTACTTCAACAGCCACTATGGTCTACCCTAGGCATTGAAATCACTGAAGGACCCCCAGGAAAACTGCACCCAGTTTTCTGTTAGAATGACAATGACACAACCTTCCCAGTGTGTTCACCTTAGTGTGTAAATATTAAAATTGCCGCAGGATGTTGTATTGAGGTATTAGACAGTATTTCTTTAAAGAGTGTCTTCAATGATAGGCTTGCAAAAAAGGATTTCTTCAGGGTTTGAGTAGCATGGAGGGACTTTGTACACGGGGAACAGTTCCTGTATAATCAGGGCACTATTTATAGCTAGGTTCATGGGAAGATATATGGTAGTATAACAGAGGAAGTCACACTGTATTCTTTGTTCTGTAATATTTATCTAGGAAAACACCTTTTTTACGATGGTGATTATGAACAAGAAAAAGTAAAAGATGGAGAGAGAAATGCAGGACACATAGGATGGGTTTTCCTCCTGTGAATTTCCATTTTAGAACCTGTCCTATAAGCAGATACCTTTCTAAGCATTCTTATTTCAAGTGCAGAGAAAAAAAAGCTTCTGTGGTATTTAAAGCTTATGGTCTTTAAGCCATGAGGAGCACTGGTAAAGTATTAAAGATTCAAATATGATTAAGCTTAATATTTTTCAAACTTTTTGTTGGCTTTTAATAAGCTTACAGCATGTGCTATGTGATAAGACAAGATGATACTAAAATGTTATTTGGAAAAATAAACCTGTAAAACGTGATAAAATTTGTTGTGACTAAAATTCCTAGGTAGTCAAGAGTATTAGTATTGCAGTTAGGAGTTAGGCTCCTATTTTAGGTTCCCATACGACAAAGCATTTGAAACACATACTTGAGTTCAATCCTTTTTCAGAAAAAAAAAAAAATCCTGATCATGTGCCTAAGTTAAATGGGATCTAGACATATCCTTAAGTGCTTTACTGGATAAGGCTGGACAACTGAATAGGGTTCTTGGTGAAAAAATCAGTTTTGTATGAGAAAAGTGACTTCAAAGACTGAAAATGTTATCTTTTAAATATGCTACTGTCACCACAGGAAACTCCTGTAAAAATGGTAATTATGTGTGACTATGACATCCTTGCTTCAGCATGTTAGCTGCAATTTAGAGTTGCAGTTTAAAGGCCTAACTTTCCTTTGGCATCAGAGTTCACTTTTCCTATGATACAGTGGATAAAGGCAGTGAGTTAAGTGTGTTGCGGTGGGATTTTTTTCTCTCATTAAATGGTGTTACTTATTAATATGCGGATGCTTGGCAACAAAGTAGGAAAATTGCAAGCGTGAAAAAGGCTACCAATTAGATATCACACTGGAATACATTCATGAATGATATTTAGTGTATGAAAACCAAAATGGTAAACTTTTGACATTGGTTGCAATACTATTTCATTTCACATTCTGTACCAGCTCTAACTCACCAATGAAAACAGTGTAATGAAAACGTTTTTTAAAACTTACTGTTATGATTTCTCTTAAACATAAAACCACTGACTTAAAGTTTCTTTAAATCAAAACACTCATTAGAAACTGTGAAGACACCCCTGGCATCTAGGAAAGTCTCACCAGTTCTAACCTAATCAAAATGTTTTGCAATGAAATGCTTTCTTCGGTTGAAAATTTTGCATTTCTAGGTGATAGCAATGCAGTTAATAAAGATTAGAGAAGACAGCAGATATTAAATATAATTATATATCAGAGGTATACATTAGAATGTAATGTATGTTAGGATTCTTTCACACTTGAAATTTGAGTCAGCCCAATTTCTTTGTTTTTATCACTGTTGTAATGTAGACTGCACACAAGTCTTCTCTACTGCAAAAAGGACTGTTTATGGTATGGCTAGGTGGCAGAAATACGGGATATAGTATCAGCTATTTCAGTTTCATTTCTATTTCCTTCCCTGCTATTTAAGACAGCAGTTGTGGAGAAGAAATACTTTATAGCATTTCTCTAGACTCAGAGGGACAGAGGTGGCAAAAGAGTAAAACTTGAAAAGGTAGTGCTTGTACACCAACTGTGGCTCATCAACAGCAAAATTTTTTTTTTGGCTTTATAGAGTCTTATTGTCTCCTCAATTAAGACAACAGAAAACTTCACATTGACTTTCAAGGTATACACTAGAAGAAATGTTTCTATGCAAATGTATCCGAATAGCAAATATCACCAGTACGTAAACTGTGAGAGACTCATATGAAAACAAAGTGGAAAAATTCTAAATTTTATCTCCATCTTTTAGCCCTCCAAAGTGGTATTTTTGGTATCCTATTGTCTATTTTGTTCCTGTGCAGGTACAAAAACATGAAGAAACACTGGGGAAGCTATACCTAAAATCAGTTTATGCTCTGTTTATTTGAAGGAGCAGGGATCTTACACAAATAGTTTCAATTGAAGTAGCTGGCACTATATCCCCTATAATAGTGAATTTGCATCTCAGTGAAACTAGGAAAGCTGGAGAGTGGTGGAAATTAAGTTTACTTATATTACTTATGCATGAATTGCTTAAAGCCCTCTATTTAATTGCTGAATCAGTTTTGAAGACTTTGGTAAATACATATACACATATGTATATACGTAAGTGTAATGCATAGATGAGTGTGTGTTTGGACACACATCCTCTGCATATACTTATCTGAGCGTATAAACACAGGTGTATTACAAATTTAATTTTCAACAAAGTTTCCTAGGTATATTCGGTATTTATTTTTCAACAGCAAAACTCTGGAAAGTATGATATAAAAGGTACATGATGTTTGAGTATTATATCTAAGAATTTATTCTTGAAACACAGGGAACACCTGCAGTGAAGTTCAAGGTCTTGATATTCCTAAACTTGTATACAACCTTCAAGAAAGTCTTGGATTAAAAAAAAATGAAGATTTGAAATTAATTATTCTGATCATGAGTCAAAAATTGATTGTATGTCTGTATATATTTATATTCAGAAGGTAAAGTCAAGCTGGGCAGCAAACAGAGGTTTGCTTCTTTTAATAAAAATGGGTTTAATACAGATACTTTCTAGGAATGAAAGCAAGAATGCTGAATGACATTTTTACTATGAGCAAGGTCAGTTTCATATTTCTCTCTCTATTTTTCCTTTCTTAGCTTCTTTTTTTTCTTAATTGCCCTTTCTCTTTGATTCTTCTTTTCTTTTAAATTTCCTTCTCCAGTCCAGAGAAGTTTTTAGTGGTTTCATGATCATTTCTTTTTCCCAAAGTCTGTATTTTCCTTATTTAGCTTCCCTGGATATTTTGCAAGCTGTAAGCAGAGCAGATATAACATAATGTTTGTCAGTGTATTTATTACTTTTATTTTATGATATATCCCTTCACTATTATTTTGCCTTTAAAATTCAAAGTACACAAAATATAAGGAAACTATGGAAATGCTTCTTGCTGAGCTGGATATGGGTTTAATAGATCCCATTCAAGAATAACTGTTAATTTACATGACCTAACTCTAAGGGCAATTTTTTTGGATCAGTTAATTCACTTTGAAGTCTTACAGCACACATTTAGAGGATTTTATTTTCTCAAAGTAAGTTATGGGATGGGCATTTGACATTCCCCCCCTATTCTACTGCTTTTATTTATAAAAAAATAGTATATTACATTTAAATTACTAGTTTAAAATTTGTTTTCTCCATATGCGGTTGATATACCAAGTATTTTAAATGGAGGGAAAAAATATTTGTTCTGGGTTTTGATTATCAGTATAGTTAAGTCCTCTGCCTTGGACTGATGTGCAAGGAAATCGAGGAATTTTTTTAGAAGGAGGAGAGTTCTGGAATTGTGACAGATACTTCTATTACTCTTCTTATGCCATCCTGTGAAGCTACTGAAGTGTCCAGAAAGTCTTCTTCTACTTTTGGCAAAGTGAGGAACAATCCCTCACTTTGAGACTTCACACTAAAGTCTAAAATAGTCGTGACTGGGGAAAAGCACAACTTGGGTGATGCTGTTTGTTAACATAACTGATGAATATGTCATGATTTGAAAAGACCATCAAGATTTTTAAGACATATTACCAAATGAGCTTTCATTGTTTTTCACTTGTTTACATACATGATCATAGAATCATAGAATATCTGAAGTTGGAAGGGACACACAAGGATCATCAAAGTCCAGCTTTTGGCCCTGTACAGGACAGTCCCTAGAGTCACATCATGTGCTTGAGAGCATTGTCCAAACACTTGATGCTGTGATCACTTCCCTGGGGAACCTTGCAGTGCTAAGTGCCCTCTGGATGAAAAAGCTTTTCCTATTATCCAATGTTATAGTGCTAAATGCTATAGCTAATGTTTTCTTTAGCATGGCAATTACTAATTAATCCAATTTTTGTTAAAAAAAATATATGAAACTTTCCTCAAACATTCTGCTTCTGGAGTCATGTTTCCTTTCAAAGAAAGTCACATTAGTCTATCTATAACAGAAAATTAATACTCTCTTCAGCCAGTTATTGCATCATTATTATTTGGTACAAGTGTAAAGTAGCAGCATCTGTTCTTATAATCTCAGCTGAAAAATTTCTAGAATATTTTGACCATTGTGAGTTGCAGATTCGGAAGGACCATACATCTTTCCCATGGTTTGTCTGTGCTGTGCATCACTATTCAGTTGAGTATGTGGTAACAGTTAATGTATTCACCCTTCAACCAGGTGAATGCTCCTATGCTTGAGAAGGGCTTACAAAAAGGAAGAGAATTATGAGCACTCATTAGTTATTACCAATTTATGCTAATATACAAGGAAAGTAATCATTTAATCGTTCTGATTGAAATGATGGGCATGATTCACAGGAGATGTAAATTGGGATAGCCCTATTTAAATCAATGAAACTATACTGATATGTGCCAGCTGAGAATCAGGTCCCTCATCTTTATTTGAATAATTTAATGGTAGGCTGACCAGACCATTAGAGAATGAAGTTAATAGAACAATCCTATATTGAAACTGGAATGTAATATTAGATGAATTTTTAAAATATTTTTTCCTCTCTATTGTCCTGTTTAGTAGACAGGCTTAGATCAGGTTTAAGCTTTGAAGTTGGTAGCATAATGATACGTTTAGCAAACAACCACAATGTGGAAATATTTAGAAAATATACTTTCACGTTATTCCAAAATAACCCATTTTTGGATGACTTTTGAACAAAAGTAAAAATACTCTTTTCACCTCTGTTTTCTGTCTGTCCTTAATCTTACCTGGTCTGGTGTCAAAATAGTAACTACAGTGCAAAAGAAAGATGAATGAAAAAGCTAAAATTACTGTGATTCAGTCAGGTCTTGCTAATGAAGGAACATTCCTCATTATATATATTAATTTCAAATTCTGGATACCTGTCATTGTAAGGAAATAGTATAAACGTGATTGCCAATGTTTTACATTTTTGAATGAAAATATCTTAAATAAAATTATGAAATTACCAACTCCCTCTGGAACTACAACAAATGTTTCTTCTCAGTTCATGTACCTCTGGGACTGTAGCACTGGAAAATGTTTACAAAACTCTAGAAATTTTCCAGATGCTTAGTACTGGGTTTCTGTCTTACATTTAATGCCTCACTATTTCTTTCCATGAAAGGAGAAAAAAAAAGAAAAAAAAGCCAAGATAAACTTGAATTTGGTTTAATTTAAAACTTATTATTAAGCTAATATATGAATGTCTATTTTTTTGATTCTTGCCAGAGGTGATTAGCAAACTGATGTCAATACATTTTGTGTGTATATATTACATGGGTTCTGTATATGTATGGACTACATGGTGGGCCAAGTTATTAATTCTATCATTTTACTCTGGAAGGTTCATGGTTTCTTAAGAGCAGTTTGATTTTAAGAATTTTGATGTCACGCATTTGGAGTTAGTTTTCTGCATCTTTTAAGTTGTTTCTAGAGACAAAATTGCACTACTGAGATCCAGCTTAGTTTTGAGGCTGCATTGATAGGCTGCTTTACTTTGTAAGTTGATGTAATGACAAATTGAAGCTGTGGAACAGATTTTAAGACAAGTGACACTAGAAGGAGAAGAAAGGATTGCTTTATTTGAACGGTCATTGCAATGATTTTTGTACTTAACTAAATTGTTTAACCATTACAATACTTTTTATTTGTGTAGCACACTTCATTCAATATGGTAATGGAAATTTACAGTGTTTTATTCAAAATTAAATACCCCAGAAAAGCAGAAATTAATCTTTTAATGTGTAAATGTCTTTGGAAATTATAACATAAAAATAAAACATACCAGAAAAAAGAGAAAATACCAAATCTTAGGCAGAAATTTTGCAATTTGTTTTGTTTTGTTTTGTTTCTACAAAATTTGCAGGCTTAGTGCATAACTGAGGTTGGAAGGAATCTCTGGAGGACATCTGGTCCAACTCCTCAGCTCAAGCAGGGCTGCATAGACTCAGTTGCCCGGGAAGATATTGCTGGGAATGGAGATTCCACAACCAGTCTGGTGGCCTTGGTCACCCTCACAGTAAAAGGAGTGTTTCTTGGTGTTCAGAATGTGTTTCATTCATTTCATCACTGAGGAGAGCCTGATCCCCTCTTTTCCATTTCCTCACTTCACATGTTCCCCCTGAGACTTCTATCTTGCAGGCTAAACAGTCCAAGCTCTTTCAGCCTTTCCTTGTAGGAGAAATACCCAGTCCCATCATCATCTTAGTGGCCTTTCCCTGCACCCTGACCAGTAGCTCCACATCTGTCTTGTACTGAGGAGCCCAGAATTGCAGTACTCCAGGTGTGGCTTCACCAGTCTCCTTATCCAGAGTTCTTACTCCTTCCTAATTCTCTTGTTCTGTCCAGCAAACCAAAGTTTCTTGGTTTTTTCCAGCTCTGGTTATCACAGCCATTCTGTATATTGATAAGATCAAAAATTTCAAGGCCACATTATTGCTTTAATAGCAAATGATGGAGAATAAAGTCCAGAAGTCCTGTTTACTGCTGTTTATGGGGAGACAATGCTAGTGAAAATACAAATCAAAACAAATTTAAAGAGGAAGTTTGGACAGTGGTGAGGAGAGATTGCAGTGGTATTGAGAGGGTAATATCTTAGAAAAGTTAATGATTTTTTTGAAATGTTGATTGAAATAATAGTATAAATGTGATGTAACATTTTGTTTAATATTAAACTGCATTAAGCTAAGTGGAATTTACAATGACAAGATAGGTATATTTCTTAGTCCTTTGATTTGTGTACTCAGAAAGTTTTCTGTATGTGGATTGCTCTTCCTTCCAATCAAAAAGGTTTCCTAATGTAGTGTGACCTGTCAGAGTCTGTATAGACAAAAAGGAAGCAAAAGGCAAATGAAGATTTTGCAGGTAGAAGTGCAATAATAGGTAAGGATGAAAATATTTCAACATCATCAGACATGAAAGTTTTCTAGGTAAAAAAATCCAGTAAAAAATGTTATCTTCTACACCTTAAATCATCAGCATCAGCAGAATCCCCATCATCCTCAATAAGGTTTTTTCAAGAATTTTCTTTGCTATACTAGATAACAGCTGGGATTATCCAGCATTTCAGTGCCAGAGAAGAGGTGATTATGACATGAACACAAAATGTGAGTCTACTTACAGGTATAACTACTTTTTCTCATGGACTGTGGTAACAACTGCTTTCCAGTAGATGACACAGTGCCAGTGTGAATCAAGAATTTGTCCCCAGGAATGTCTGTAGGTATGTAGGAAGAAAAAGAAACCAAAGAACCAAGAAACCTAAAAGGCTTTCCTTGGCATTGGTTTTCATATGCTGAAACCTTCCTGGAGAGTCTCAACTGGTTTCAGCATCACCTGAGAAAGCTGTTTTGCAGTCAGGATCAAAACTATGTTTGTCTTTTTTTGGCATATATTAGCATCTTCAAAGATCTGTGTAATTCCTCTCTGTGTTTCTAATTAATGTGCATGTCTGAGTGTGCATACTGCAGCATGCACATGCACACAAGCAAACAAGTACCTGTGTACAGTTTTACTTGCACTTCTTTTGGGGACTAGCACAGCTTTGTGTGCCCTCTCTACATGTGATTAAATATTAATTAGGCTTCTAATATAAGAAAGTGAGTTCACAGGCCCGAGTGCCACATAAATAATGCATGAGGTACCCGAAGGCTCAGCCCGAGAAGCTGATTGGCCACCTTGGATTTGTATAATTATGAAGTTTCATTATTAACAGTGGAAGCAGTGGAGAGATTTGCCTAGCTTGAGGGACTTTGAAAGCATAAGCTGTCTCATTAGGGAAAAAGGGAGTAAGGCATAATATGCAACCTTGTTAGTAAAAAAAAAAAGGAATAAAAATTAAGCATAGCTGTTAAACAGGAGTATTTTCTATGTATATATAAACATTTCTAAGTTTATAAAAAGACTAAAATTCAAATAGGTGAGGTTTATACTACAGCTGTTTAACAGTTTTGTTTGTAAGAGGTCTTGGTTAAAAGCTTTTGTTCTCAGTATAAAACAATCTTTAATATTTTACAGAAAAATCCACAGGTAGCTTAATGGGTTCTGCAAAGTGAGAGGTACGGAGGTGAAAGAGAATGAACACAGTCCAGGGTTCTTGCTAGAATGTGTGTTGTGCATGCAATTAAATCTCAAGGTCAAACAATTTACAGACAATTACTTTTCTAACATCTCCAGAAATGCCTGCTTACACGTCTTTAATTTTAAATGATACTGATATTCCAATTCTCCCCAAAGGTTAATGCTGACTAAATCCAGCTGTGACCTGACACGATGCGACAGCACAGTGCCTAATTATCCTCTGGATAGTCATTTACTTTAAACCATTAAAGAAATAGGCTGAGAGGAAGATTTAGGACCCAGAAAAAATGTTAGCCTGACTTCTTTCTTCTTGAGGATGGGATGGGCTGAAAAATAAAAATAAAATCTTGCTAAATGTTAGCCATTTGCTTTGATGGCAGAAAATTGTTCATCCCACTCTGTTTTTTTTACAGGTTAAATTGCTAACTAGTTCATTTTATCCATTGCCTACGGCTGGCGCTAAATGTCAGTGACAAATTTTGTACTTGTCTTGAAGAATGAATTAAGTTATGCACAAAAGCTATAGTGCTTTTTTTAGGATGAGTGAATTGCAGAGAGGAAAAAAAAGTTGCTCATTTGAAAAAGGATTATTTCGATTAAAGGCCTTTTCTATTGTAGTGGAAGACAGGTAGTGGTTTAAGATAATTCTGACAGTTACCTCCCACAGAGGCTGCAGTCCTTTACTAGAAATTTCTTTAAGAGCACTTGCATCAGATTATGCACTGTGATTGTTATTGTAAGACCATTTGTGACAGTAAACGGGGAAGGGAACAATTACAGAAAATGGCAACTATTATTCATTAACTAAGGTAAAACTGGATTTCCTTCAGTGAGGTCAGCATTCCATTGCCTTCCTTTCTTATCCTTCATAGCATTGGCAATTAAAAACCCCCTAAGTACTGTCTGCCAAATATTGGTGAGAAGGAGGAGCTCATCACAAATTTGTATTTAGAAGACCTGGTGCAGTCTTCACAATCCATCTGGTTTTCAGGTGTCTGGCTCTGGTAGCAACCCATCTCCGAGTGAATAAAGTATCTAGGAATGATTGTTACCTTCAGTGTTTGAAACTCTGTACTGGTTTACTATCTGTAAGCTTGGCCTAAGGGAGCTATGCATGTTTGTATTTTATTTTATTTGATTTTTATTTTCATGTGCACTCTATCTGTTTATTGAAAATCCAAAGAGAGCTTGAAGTTAAGACTAGACTTTACAGCTATATCTGTTACAGGGGGGCTTCATTAGAAAGTAGATCTCTCACACACTGCTGAGGTGGCATAACTGATGCTCTGTTGTATTTACAGTGCTTAATTTGGGCTATGGGCAGTTACTACTACAGGGCAAAAATTATTTTTACTTTATTTTTTTGTACAATTCAAGTGCCTGGTATTTCCAACTGTAAGCTGAATACCATTGTGCTGTGCACTGTAAAAAACCACAGATTTGAAATAAATGTTTTTAGTGGCACCCACAGGTTTTGGCAGATACCTTTCTTCTCTCACTGTGTGCATAAATATTTTCACTGGTACCAGCTGTAGAAAGTGATATGGTAAATGCTAATCTCAGTACAGTCATAGCAGTCACAAATGGAAGTTAAATCTGTAATTTCAAGTTGAAAGCTGAAATGAAAAATCTAGTGATTATGCACTACTGCCCTAAGCTACTTCCCTCTTTCTTTCTCCTCTACACTCATTCTCAGGCAAAGGGATAAGGTTTGCTCCCCAGGAGAAAGAAAAATACAGATTATCAGTTTTCTGGTGATAACAGTACAACTCCTGAAGACAGTCTGGCTCTAAAAAGCAATACATGCTGGGATACATCTCACCCACCTTTGGACATAAAAAGCATAGATGTCTCAGTCTGAGCTGGATATTTTTGCTCCTGTTCCACTGAGGAGAGAAAGAGGTATGACCAGATGCATTCCATGTAATTTCAGGATTCTGTTTAGGATGAGATGAATTGTCCTCTGAAGCTGATTGGTTCTTTCTGTTAACTTTAAAGAGAAACCCAACTTGGTTGCAGTTTTAGCTTCCCACATTTGGGCAACACACTAATGATGATTTTCTTATTCCTTAACTTTTAATCTCTGGCTTGCCTCATTGCTTTTGAAGAAATTATTTCCACTCCATATGCATGAAATAATGTGGCTCAAAATTTTTGTGAAGTGTATTTTAAGCTCTTTCTCTGATATATTTTTTCCATTTGTAAATGCCTGCACTTTTGGCCTTCCCTTTGATAAGCTAGTTGGAGCACCTTTGGTCCCATATTTTTGTTTTTTTTCAGGATCTTGCATCACTGATGTAGTTTGCTTCTAAGTTTTGTACTTCACTCATTCGTTGCAGTGCAAGTAAGTGTTATCAGAGTGGCCTCAGCAAAATTTTGCACACGGTGATACTCTTCCTTGCTTCCATTTTGTGGTATATGAAAATTTTGTTAGTGTTAAAACACTACGTGAAGAAATTAAATTATACTGAGATAGATATTTATAATTTCCTGTAACATCGCTTGTTAAAGAAAATATTTTTCTTCCAGTTACATCTTTTGTTGCATTAGACTATATAAATTACTATATTTGTAAATGTACATTTTGCAGACTGCAGCCCTTCAGCTAAATGGTTGAGTTACACTCAACCCACTGTTTATCATCCTACAGACCTTTCTGCAGTTTGTTAGCTCAACTTCCTCAAGACGATCTCTAAAAATATTGTGATACTTGGTAAACAACTGTTTCTTAACAGTTTCTTTTGGCATTTACTCAACTCAGCATCACATATTGATAATTTGATCTATTTGATGATTTAAAATCTCAATAAAGAAACTACTGTACCTATCAGTGAGTCAGATTAGCTACAACTTAGTGGCTTACCCGAATTTAAACATTTTACCTAAGCTGTGCAGGCAAGCAATTGAGTGAGAGAGGCATCTTCAGAGGACAGCCCATCTCACCAACTCCAACAGAAAAGCTGATCAAAATTTAAATTGAGAAAGAGAACTAAAAAAAGTAAAACAAAACAAAAAAAAGTCTTTCATCTTTAACTTCTCCAGACACCAAGAGTGAAGGTGGAAACAGATAAAAGGTAACAGATCAGTCATATCCCACAGAAAGTGTGCAAACTGTAGAGTGATCTCTTCGAACACTCTCATGTTTGTCTTTGCTTCGTTCTCAGTAGATCTTGGAAACTTATACTAAATATTTTGCCATTTAGATGGCAAAAATTACATGGGAATAATACCAATCTGTTTGAAAATGGGTTTCTATGTTTCCTAGTTTGTTTATGTGAAAAATAGGAGAATGTAATTTAAGAAAATGTAATGTATTTTCATATGTCAGATATTATGTTCAGTTCTGAAGACTAATAGAAAAAATTTGGTTTCATATTTATTCTTAGAATAGAATACTGGAAATTGTATCTTTTTTTTACTTATGGCCTTTTTTCATGTCTTAATTATTGGATGGTCTCCTGGTAAATTTTATCTTTTGCTAAAGGTTGCAATTATGGCCAACTGAAACCTCCAGTTTGGGCTATAGAACTTTTCCACTGAATCTTACTATCAGTCCCGGGACAAATCTGTACAGAATCATAGATTCTGATCCACAGACCCTGCTTCTGTGAGAACACTCTTAGGAGTGGGAAAAGACATATTAAGAAAATATTTCATCACTAGTACAGCTGTAGTTTTGAGAATCTTCTTCCCAGTAATATTACTTCATAAAATAAAGAACTGAGTGTGAAGATGTTTTGGTAGCTAAGTGACTTAAAATATTTGAAATATTTCAGTGAATGAATTTAACCTAATTTTTGTACATGCTGAAGGAATGTAAGTTTAGTACAAAGAAGTACAGTATTTTGTACTCTGTTTACTTTTGTTTTCCTTTTAAAGCTAAATGCATAAGCTAATGTAAAAAGTTCTGCTATCACTAGTTCTGTATAGTAATTTATTCTGTGAGCATTTGGACTGAAATCGGTGGGAACTTTTGTGGAATAAGTTAAAACTTTCTGTGAAGGTGGGAAAGAAAATATTCTCCTCACAAATACCAAGAAGCAAACAAGATGTAAAAATATATAAATTGTGGTTAAAATTTAACAGGTAATGAAATGGGTACAGTTCAAAGAGGGTGGTGGTGAATAAAGCTCAAATTTCATATTAAACTCGTTTCATAGTATATATTTAATTTCTTTCCTGCAGTGCTACCCTTCACTTGTTGAGTCCAAGTGTCTGGTAACTTAGAGTATCAGCAATTTTCCTTCCTCTTTTTCTGTGAATACTTTTCCTCTCAGTAATAAATAAATGGTATATTCAGGCAGAAGAAAATGAAGAATGGAGAAAATAAAAATATCCCTTTGGTTTGGAAAGAACAATGCCCTGGCTGCAGGCTCAGGTCCTGACACCTGCTCCCAACACCCAGTACAGCAGGACTGAGTCCATGGGAGAGGCAGCATCAGGCACTGGTCTCCCTCAGCTGAGCATGCCTAAGAGGGACATTTGTGACCAAAAATGACAGTAAGAAAGAGAAAAGATGCTGTGCTGTTTTTCTGGAGGAAGTCAATCTACTTGCTGCTGGCAGTAAGGTAGTAGAAATCATACAGCGTGCAGCCATGTAAAGATTAAAAGCCAATCAGTGAGGTTGTTACCTTAATGATCACTAATATGAAATAGATAGTGAAAACCTTGAGTTCTACTGCATCCCCCTGCAACAATTTGTGAAATCTGCACTTCACAAATGCAAATTTTGATTCAAAACGGTCCATTTTCAGTTTGAGTTAATAATAAAATCTTAATGTTTTACTGAAGGAAACATTTCTGTACATAAGAAAAATTCCTCTTGTAGATTTTTAAAGTGCCATAGTGATTGGGTATTGTAACAGACATGGAGTGCATGGGATGGGTTGTTTTGGTTTGGGTTTTTTTTGTTTAGTTGGTTGGTTTTGTTTTTTTTTTTTTGAATGTAAAATCTTATGTTTGCACCTTAAAATCCATACCAACTGAAATTTATCACTTGGTCATGTTGCCAAAAAGCTGTTCCAGCACCCTTTTCTTCTTTCCTCCTTTTTAACATTCATTTATCTTGATCTTAAGTGATGGTTTCAGTCACTTTCTTTTTTCCTTTTTTTTTCTGAATAATAGTAATATTAACAATAATAATAGTAAGTTTTACAACTTCTCTTGAGACTTGCTTGTCAGCCCTCAGGATATCTCAGGGCCTTTTCGGAAAAGTTGTATCTACTCTGGATCCTCTCAGGAAACTTCACCCATATTCTGTCCTTAATGTCTGACCCTTTTCAAAAAAATATCCAGTTATTTTCAGGTCCAAAATCAGAGCCAAGCCTAGAGTAATCTTAAACCTAAGTCTTTATTGTTCCAGGGATGTAAGGATCCATGATTCTGGATAGGTTCTTTCACAATGAGAGATTTAATAGAAATTTTTAAAATTTTTCTTCTTAATTTTTTTTAAACTGTGTTACATAGATTTGCATGTCTCAGATGTATGCCACTGGAAAAAATAACATGAAGAATATTTAGAAATTGTTGCTTTGCTCCAACCTGAAAGATGATGAAAAGGGAGCAATCATTGCCTCTACTAGTTCTTTTTTTTCCCTGTTATTTCAAATTCACTACATCCAGGAAAGAACACATTTGGATGTTTGTCAGAGATTCGTAAGTTGTAGAAGAAGCAGTATAGAAGCAAGAACAAAGTCAGATTAGTTTATTTTTGTTTTTTTAAATACTGTCTTGGCATGTGAAATGTTCTGCAGCTAAGGGCATTGCTTAAATAGAAACTGTATTATGCTATCGTGTTTATGAAATGCTCCTCATCTACTGCACCATCCCCATAAATCCACCAAAGCTGTTATTATTCAGGGGTGGGAAGGTGGGAAGAATGGAGTGAAAGCTACAGAATGATTTAACACTGTGGGAACTTAATCAATAAGACTGTTGCAGCAAACTCCCAGGAAAGAGTGTTGTTTTCCATCCAGATGATAATGAGGCAGACTAGCAGCAACCTCTGGAGGAGGGATGCTGGAGCACTGAATATGTGGTACAGCTTTGCTAGTTGCTAATTAATAGTTTGAAGCCAGACACCTTTTTGCCATCCTGCTACTTGCAGTTTCTTTCTGGCTTGTCCCACATACCTCTTTCACTACTGGGGTCAGTCGGTGCTAACTTAGATTCTGGAAACCAAATTTAACAACAGTACTAAAAATTTAAGTTTACCTTTCTTCTCCCTCCTTTGTTCTTGGCATTATTAATACATTTTGTATGGTTGTATAGCGTGTGAATCCTCCTTACATTGCAAAAAGAATATTTTCTTAATCCTTGTCTTTATATTATAAATTGAGACTGCTGAAATTATTTTGGTGTTTGAAGTCTGTGGTCAGACTGGAAAATATCAGCAAAAGCCAAGTTAAATAAAAGTTTAACATAACAAATATTAGTGATAGGCAGATATAAATAGTTTTAGGTGGTGCTAGCTAAAGAGGCTGGGAATGCTTATTCAGTGGTACTTAAGCTCAGTATTGATTTTTCCCACTTTTATCTAGGGTCCAAACCAGAACAGGGATCCATTTTAACAAAGCTAAAGCTCCAGCTGAATGATGCCATTATATCTGTATCTTTGCAACACATATAAGAAGTAGAGAGAAAGCAAGTATTTCCTTCATTACCAGGGAAGAATTGAGGCAATGTAAAATGAAACAGTGAGGTCAAAGTTGTCTGTAAAGTAGATGGCCGTAATACAATGTTGGACACTGCAGTCTAGTAGTGTATTGAATCCAGGTTTTTGAAGCATATTTAATGGGAACATCTAAAAGCATGTTATAGGTAAGAGTGAATTAATGGATTTTTTTTGCTAAAACATGGGTAAAACCTGCTACATTCACTAGGAAACACAAGATGAGATTTGTTTTAACATAGTGAAAATATGAAAAGCAGTCAGCAGCTGTCCTTCCAGGTTTCCAGTCTAGTAGCATCACTTCTACACCACCTTACTTCTCTAAGATTATTTATTTTAAGGTACTTGAAAGCTTTTCTTAAAGTGTTTTCCACACTTGCTATAATTAATCAATTCTATGAATAGAACATATTAATTAAACTCTTTTTATTGGTGATGTATAATGCCTTTTATTGCATTTAGTTTTAGTTTACATAATATTTTTCTAATTATTTTATTTTCCTGACTCTTGATTGTCTCATCTTTTTGCCAAGCTTGTCATGACTCTTGTAGTCATCCAAAGCACCAGTATGATAGCAGGGGAAACAGTGGAGAAACTGCACCTGTGTGGCAATGTATTTTTTTCCAGCTTCACAACAAAGGGCCATTGAGACTAAAAATACTAATTTGATTTTTGCTGATATGAGAGGTTCTGTACCATCTTTGATATTTTGTCACAGTAGATCAAGATTTATATAGAATATATAGCATTACATAGGACTTTCTAGTGCTAAACGTTTTTTAAAAATGTTTTTAGATTTTGAAGAGGTAATGCAGATAAGTTTTTTGCACTGAATTAAAAAAATTACCACATTAAAACCACTTAATCTACTAATGAGTGACGTGAATCAAACGCATATTCAAAAATACTTCTGTTTTACCTAGAAATTCAATTGATGTATGTAAAATTACCTAGAGAACTTGATTTGGATACAGAGCTCCTGCAGAAATTAGGTATTCATTTCCCTGGGCAACTTTCATTTTTTGAGTCTAAAAATAGCACATCCACAGTATAATTTCTAATTAATAAATCCAACTGTTATTTAGAGACTACTGACAATTCCATTGATAGTATTTTTTCCCATAGCATTCCTCTCTGTTCCTCAGTAGTGGAGTTGCAGTTGGTCTTGTTCTTTCAGAGTAAGATGTTTTGGGCAGACACCTTTCTTTGAGTCAGTGTCTGGGGTAGCACCTACTGCTTTGGTTTCTCAGGTCAGAACTGACATTATAAGAGACAAATACATCATTAGTAAATTATTTCATACTTTAAGTGTCTGTCATCTCATTCTTTGATTCTAGTTCTCATCAGTGACTTATGCTGCAAAAAGGTTTGATACCACATTTGTATGGGAGGGTTGAGCAACACTTCACAAAATAGAAGATATCTTCATAACAGAAAGAAAACAGCAATGTTTTATTCATTGGTACACTGAAAAATTATAGTGCAAATACAGATTTAATTTGGATTTCAGCACAGGGCTGTCACAATGGCATATGGGCAGAAATAGCAGACACCAGATCAGGAGTCGTGCCTAGTAGGCACCACAACAATACGTGCATGAGCACATGTGCACGCAAATGCACACACAGTTCCTAAGTACAGTCTTTGTCCTAATAAATATCCATATATTGCTCATGATTTACAGTGATTCTTGTTTGCGGACCAATTGTATTTTCATTTTCTTTTGTGCTTTGACAGGATATAATTATTTCTGAAACATATAATAGGATCAAAGCATATTTCATTATTAAAGAACTTATTGCATTATGTTAGTGCCCTCCTGAATGCATGAAAATGTTAATCCAGTTTTGTCATATTTTTCAAATAAGAAGTTTTTTCTTATGAAAATTTTGTGAAATTAATTGTTTGCTTTCTCTCAACCTCTGAGGGGTCTATAACTTCAGAAGATATCAGATAAAGGATGATGACATATAATGAGAGCAAGATTTAGCTATTAAACTTCCTTTGACTCATTTTAAATATTGATTAGAGAAACACTTCTGGGCAAATATTTATATTGAGCAATAATATAATTCAGTGAGTTTTGAATTTTTTTCTTTTACTTTCTGAATATCATTATGTCTTCAGTAATTTAGTTTAGAAAAAACACATTGTTAGCCATTGGTTGTATGATAAAGTCCTAGATAGATGAGAGCAAGAGAGAAAATTTTCCAGCAATAAACCATTGTTCATAAGATGCAAAGACACTCTGTGTTATGTAGCTTATATCTGGCCTTTCCCAGAGTTTAGGACTGTTGAAACTGGGATATTGGCTTCAAGCAATTTCTTATATAATGCTAATGTTGTGACAGATACTAATGAAACCATGCTGTTTCTAGATAAAGCTGATATTGAAAAACATAGGTAAAAGAGGTAATTTCCTTATTCACTTTCTTAATGAAGTCAACAAGGATGAAGGAAACTTCCTGCATCTGTGACTATCTCCAAGATTTTATTAGTTCTTTTCAACAAGAATAAATTCCTTTGTATGTTTTTGTTTACTTGGTATATACTATATATAACCATAACAGCTGAACCTACTTGTTGTGTAAATGAGTGATGTTGTCTTTGTAGGGAAAAAAAAAGCATGGAAAAAATTCTCAGAAAACATTTTGGAAGAGTCTAAGAAACATCAACATATTTGTGTTTTAAAATTTCTGCCAAGTTTTTGCTCAAATGGTGAAGAGTCCAACATGTGCCAAACATAAAGGGACCAAGTGTGTTTATTATATTTGAGTATCATCTCAGTGTGAAGGCTATGTGTGCTGTTTAATGACTAGTTTTTGTTTCTTTAATTATGTTGAACCTTTGGTTACTGAACACGCCAAACATTCACTGGAAGTTTGAGGAATCCAGGTTAGAGAGCATTGTGGACCCTCCTCACCTCAAGGCAGCACTCTCAGCTCAGCTGTCACACTTGTCACGCTGCTTGTCTTACTTGGTGTTGGTCCAGTCTAAGAACCAAATACTGCAGAGGGAGCTAAAGAAGTAAGTGCTTGCTGTGGACTTGAAAGGACATAAATCTTGACAGCAGTAGCTGAGGAGGGAGAGTGTGAAGCCAGTTATCCGGATATATCTGCCATATCCATTGATCCTTGCACCAAAGTTAGATCTCGGACAGATAGTATTTTTGCCTTACATAGGAAAATCAATACAAATTTAACAGACATTTGCATGTATTCCTATTATTCCAAGTCCTTAAAAAGATAATTTTTACCTATAAGAAAAAATTCTCCTTGGTCAGTTTCTCAGATAGTGTCCATGTCTGTGCTACTACCTAGATTTCAAGCAGGCTACTTTAATTTGGGAGAACTACAGGGTTTGGTCTGTTGCCTGTAAATACTTTATGAAATAGTCAAATCAGTTTTATCTTGTTTGAGGTTGTAATACATCAGTAGTGATTGTATTATGGATGAATGCGATGACAAAAACCTGGCTTTTTATTGAAATCCATATGTACATATTTCAGTACACTTGGAGCTTTCAAAGTTTCATCTGAATTTTGAACTAATGTTTAATAGTTAATTTTAGAATGCATTAAAATAACAAATTTATATCATCTTTGATATCTAATGTGTAATATTGAGATTACTTCACCTGAATCTTTCTTACTGGAATATAGTTTCTTATTGCTCTAATTCATATTGTCTTCTGTCAAGTAAGAAGTAATAGAACTTATTCTTTAGACCCATTTATTGAAATGAGAGGAATATGTGCTGTTCCAATTGAGAGTCAGGGCCAAAATCCATATAGTGGTTTATAACAGAGAGGAAAGAGATGTTCTAAATACTCTATAATGAAAATTTCCCAAAAGAAACCTAGGTTTCAAAATCATGGAGTGGTAAACTAAGTGAATGCTTGCGGTGCTTTTTGTTATCTCCAGGGATGCAAAACTATGTTCTGAGATATACATGATCTGCCTGCTAAAATATGGAGGCAAGTCTGAAGTAATATTCTAGGACAGTACTTCCTGCTTTTGTCAATGAATGATGTGGCCTTAGGGATTAGTCTACAGTCTGGCTGAAGCAAGGGTTTTTCTCAAACCAGTGAAGGCGTAATAAGCCAGAGGTGTGTGGGTGTGCAATAGCTGCAATTTACAATTCTAAGGTTATACAGCTGTCTCAAGAAAAGACCAACCTCTCTATGAAATGAAAAATATAGTTCTAATTGGTCTCAGGAATGGCAGTGATTCCAATATAATTCATCAAATAAGGCATTTGACAGCAAAGCAAGTGCATGTTAAATATGTTTCTGACTCAATATGGAGGTTCATGCTATGGCAGTGTAGCCAAATCAGTTTTTCTGATCATTCAGTCTGCAAGTTAATCTAAAGTATCATAAGACTTTTCTCTGTGTTATTGATTTCTGATTTTTCTATATAACTGGGATTTTTTTCTTTCTGGTCATATATTGTCCCAAGTTTCCATGAATGTAACATTCTGAATGAGATGGCGAATAAAAGCATATCTAGTTCTAAGAGATATCTTGCCATTTTTGTCCCTTCATGCTTTCTATCAGTGTTTCTGACTTGCAACTTTCCTGTAATTGTGTTCCTACAGCAAGCTATTTCTGCAAATATCTAGGCTGATAGATCTTTCATGTTCGATCACATTTTTCTTCTATCCAAAGTGACAGATTTTCAAAACTTCTGTAGCTTTGTTGTTTCAAAACTTCTGTAGTTTCTGAGCTAGTCCTGGGCTTATTATCTCCTCTGTTTCTTTTTTCAATTTTGTAAATAAATGGGCCAATGTAATGTGAAAGTCAGGATCTAATTTATTTAGTTCTTATCTTACTTTTGTTGCCTTTTGTGTTCAAAGTATCTTCTTCAAATGTCCACCGTCCTCTTCCCAAGGCGAGTGGCATACTTGAGTTAGGTCTCTCCTTCTAGCATAGAAGCTGAGCATCTTTCCTTATTGCTGTGACATTTCATGTAAGCAGAGATTTAAGTCTAGTTTTGCTCACATTTTTTGTATAATTGCCAATCTGGACAGCGTCCTTACGGTGATTGTGTAATGTATTTTTTTGGTTGTCTTGCCTATGCCTATTTGGTGGCCTTGTCTGTGTAGAACTGTAGCTGTGAAGGCCCTACTACACACTGTATAGTGTGTAGTACCTAGTAGTTGAGAATGACTGAATCTAGGATAACAAAAACAAAGGCCTCTGTTGAACTCGTAGATCCTCAAGAAAATGTAATTTCACAAGTAAAATGACATAAAATACCACATAGAGAAAATATCCTTGATGGAAAAGGAGATTTTTTAAAACTCCACTTGTTACAAATTCTCTGAAGATATGTAGGACACCAGAATAAGGCTTAAACAGCACTTTCAGTAAGTAACTGGAAAAAATAGATATCTTAGAATAAAGATGTTAAGTGGTGGTGTTACTTCTTTTGATAGGATGACAGTCACGATGTTTTTAGTTGTTCTCACTTAAATCAGCTAAGAAGACTAGCTGTATTAGAGAAATTCAAAGAGTATTCAATTCCATATAAATATAAACCACGTGCTTTCTCTAAGCATTTTCTAAGCAAAGATGGAAGTCTAAAAGTGTTTGGGAGATATTTAAAGGCAAGCTAAAATATTGCGTGTGTGGGGAACTAAATTGAGTGCTTTCTCTGGGACCCTAATAGGTCTGGGACGTTGGACAGAAGACTTTGGAAAGTTGCTGACTAATATAAATTTTAAATCTTTAAATTTTGTTTTCCGGAGACCAGGAAGGTAGAGAGTGTAAGCAATACCTTGATGCTACAATTGTAACACTCATAAAAATAAAAAATACAGGAAAAGTCTTCCTTTTGAGAAAAAATTGCACGAATGGAACTGCATTGACTTTTAAAAATTCAATATTTTCAGGACATTACTACCTGAGTGCTACCTCAGAGAACATCCCTCACAGAATCAGTAGTGGAAAATGCAGTCAAAAGTGACTAACTGTCAGCTTGGAAGAAGCAGGACATAGAGTGATTCATGTCTGAACAAAAGCAGTAATGAGATTCTGTAATATTAACACTACAGGAAAAACTGAAATAATGAGAAGAGAAGTTGTGCTTTTTCATTCTAAAAAGTGTATGCTAACTGAATTGTTCAATAGAAAAAAATATAAGCTTTAATGGAATCTGGGAAGAAATCCCATGATAAAATTAAAATTTTGACAAACCTTTATATTAATCTCTGACTTCAAGTGTGGCCCCTGTAGAGGTAAGCACTTGACTAGGAGAGACTGGAAACAATTGCTGGGAAGTAGTAAGATTGCTACAAACTCAGAGTACACTAACCTAACTTGCTTTTTCAGTAGTCTTTTCTAGAGTAAAATATACACTGAAAATTTTAGTCATGCAGACTTTTTGCTCAGACTAATGAAAATCCTTACTATTGAGTACATTAAAACCATTCTTTGTACTCGCTGTTGTTGAAGTCTCAGACCTGAATGGGACTGTCTATAGGCACTAGGATAGCGCTGCTTAAATTATGAAAGAAAAACATGGTGATAAGAAGACAGAGATTAGAAACAGAAAGTCCAAGGGAAAAATATGGTATCATGGATATCATGCAAAAAAAACATGTTAGAGATAGCTGTTTCAGCCTGTTGCATGTGTCAGAGATGTTGAAGATCAAGTTGAAAGAAGATTCTTGTTGATATAACTTGTAAAGATTCATCAATGGGACCAAAGCTGGAATAGATTTCAAGCTAGTTCTGGGCTAAGACTCGCATTTCTGAGACTGCCCTTTGGAAGCTACTCCAGGTAAAATCCAGTCTTATATATAAGTTTATTTTCTCTTAGCACAGTAAATTTAACATCTGGTAATCACCCATATTGTATCAGGCAGAAATTCAAACATATTATTAGATTTAATGTTCTGATTATCACCTTGAAATACATACACTGATCTTAGTAGTACTTTAACAAAGGGAATTAATCAGACTGAAAACACAGAGGATACAAATCACAAAGGACCAGCTCTGTCACCTTTAGTTGCCACTGAAGTGTTTGTTGAACCACCTGTATATTTTCTGATTGGATGTGCTTCATGCTCAGATCTGTAGAACTACTATATTCCACACTAACAGTAGGTTACAAAAAAATGTGTTTAGATGTAACAGTTTTGGATTACATCTCTTTAATTTCTCTCTCAGTTTGACAAACATGCTCAGCAGACACACAGAAATATGGAAATGGAAAAATCTCCCAGTCCCCAAACCAAAAGGCACAGACTGGGAGGAAATACTTGTCAGAACTAAGAAATTACCAGAAGTACTTAATTTCTTAGCTTCTTGGTGAATCCTACAGAGTCATTTACAATTTAAATGAAGAAACAGTTAGAAGCTTTATCTTAGGTTTGGTTGTGGGGAAAAAAAATCTTAATTTCTAAATGCCTAGACTCCATTTTTAAACCAACAATTTTCCAGCCTCAGATCACACAATTTAAAAAGCACAACTATTTTGATCATTATTTTAATTAAATATAGAAAATGAACTTTGAAATATCATAGCAAGTTAGGGTTTTATTGCAGTGATTTTCTAAGTTTCACCTGTAAGATCTGGGGCCAGCATTTGGAGGAGGGGCTGTGCACTGACAGTGTCGTAAGTGCAGTGACAGCCAACCATACATGCCCATTGTTTTGCATCATTAGCACTGTAGTGAATCTCAGAAAAAAAAAATGTCCAGTCTTTTTTATTACTTCACTTTTTTTTTTTTATTTTTTTCTTTATAAAGCACCTAATTTAGGCCACAGACAAAAAGAAAATGTATCTTGAATATGCATCACAGGTTCCAAAAATGAAAAGAAATTGGATTTGGATAGCACTTACTCAATAGACAGATATGATACATGGTAAGAAGGTGCACTGTCTGCCCTGTGATAGATTAAACTACTTTGTAGGAAAATTACTGTGAGCCAGTCACCACCACCACCGTGGCTAAATCTTTAATAAAATTCTCTTCCATATTCAAGAGCGAGGTATGAAGTACACAATAAGCAGAGTGGAGTAGAGTGCCATTTATCAAACCACAGCTAGGTCTGTAATCTCCTGCTTTATCCTTTTTTAGTACTTTATTTGTCTTTATTGTTGCAAGGAAGCACATTTACCCAGGGCAGTGGGCTTTTGGTGCTGATAAACCTTTTGTTTTAAATTCTACCTGTGGGGTTTTTTTTCTTTTTTTCTTTTTTTTTTTTTTCTTTTTTCTTTTTTTTTTCTTTTTTTTTCTTTTTTTTTCCCTTTTATTTCTTCCTTCTTGATCAGATATCTGTCTGGTCACTCTATGGGAGTAATTAGTCTGTTTTGGTGGTCCCTGGCTTGTTACATATTCTTTCACCCTTCCTTGCCTGACCTGACCCTATCTCTCTTGTCTCTATGCTACAAAAAAAAAAAAAAAAAAGGTGGACAAAAAAAAAGATATTATAACATCTAAGATATTTTGAAAAGAATACTCGTGCCTGTGCAGAAGACAGTCTGGACTGCATTGCATAATGCTTTTTTGAGGCTGTTTGGCAAGATGGCAGTGTTGAAGCATGTTGCAGTTGGCCCCTGGGTGGCACTACATGGCTAGATCTGGGACCAACAAAAACATTTTTGGATAAAGGCAGAAAACATTATTGAAGCATTTTTCTTCTTAAAAATTAAAGACTTTAACTAAATTTGTTGTTATTTGCTGAATTCAACACAAATTCACAGTATTATTAAACTGTGTTCTTCTAATTGAATGATATCCCCAAATGTTCTGTGTACCTTGACTACCTGGTAATATCTGGATCAATTTTGGGAACACAATGATATTAAGTACAGATTCGGTGGAAGGGTTCCTATGGGTATGTGACTAGAACTGCTTTGTGCTGCCTGAATATGCATACTACCAGTCTGTGCTGCAGCACTGGGGGTGATTTTTTTAGTACTATTATAACCCTTTTTATTGTTTGAATAGCAGTTTTATGACAAAACATTTATATTCAGCCTGCCTTTGTACTTGACTGAAAGAGAGCAATCACTGAGAATGATAAGGCAACAATGGTAATGATAACTGCATTTATGGAGGCTTACAGAATTTAAACGGGCATGCAAAAATAGACTTACAATAGTGCCCTACCTGCATTTGAGCTGGCTTGGGTGAATATCTTGTGCCTGGCCCATGTTTGATTGTTGATGGATACGTTGCATTTTCTCCCGTTTTTTCTCTTATGGCATTTCTTCTGTATGAGTCTTACCTGTGTGAACATCAGGTTTATCTTGGCACTGAAAGATGACTTAGTAAGATGGGGGAACTTAACCATTTTTCGAGATCCACATCCCTGAAATTATTGTTTAACTTACATATTAAGATTCCAGAGTTTGTGGTATTATGATCTTGCATCAGAATGGTCATTACCTGTCTTTCAAGATTCTATCTCTCAAGAAAAAAAAGTTGTTCTTTCACTCTCCCTTGAGAAAAAGTGGGGAATAATATTGGACATTGGAAAGCAATCCAAGAGTTTAAGATCAGTCCTTCTGTTGCTCAAATATTGTTAAGCCAAATCAATTCTAATTTTTTCTTCCTTTGCTATGAGGTTTTCTCTCCTTTGAGGTTCACTCAGGCACATCCACTGGGACACACATGTACATTTGTGTATTTCCTTAAATTTCTTGCTTATACAAGAACATAAGACAGCAATGAGAAGGTTCATTGTGTTCTGGAAGGAAACAAATAGTTCCTGGATCTCTGAATTTTGTGTGGGGGGAACAGAATTACGCCAAAGCCTACACATATTTTAGTATGGAATGTGAAGAAAGGAGATGTGCACTATACATTGTTCTAAAGATATTTTAAGGCTATGTCCAGCTACACTGCTCACAGATTGCAAATTAGAATTACTGGTATTAGAGGGTTTCTTACCAAGGAAGAGACTGATCTCATGGAGTTAGAACGATAGATTCAGCCTACTCATTTAGATATTATTTTTAAATATTTTGAAATAATTTTTTTCAGGGAGATATTTTATATAAAAACAGCTTTCTGTAAATCAAACCAATATATATTTTTATAGAAGTGAATAACTATTTTAAAGACCTTTAGAATTTTGAGCCATACATTTTGATTTTATTGTTCTTGAGAGATGGGAACCTCAGTACAGCCCAATTTATTTCATACTACAGTTTTCCTATGATATCGTTTCTTTCTTCACCTGTATTTTAGTTTTTCTGTACTTACCCATCCATTAGAAGCTTACTGTATATAACAGCTGGCTGGCAAAAAAAATTGTGAAAACTAAGTAAATAGAAATGTGGAAAAAATGAGGTAGTAAAACCAAAGATAACTTTTATTTGTGTGTTATTTTACTGTTTCAGAAGCTCACTAACTATATTCCATTTTTTAATGTATGTATATGATCATTGCATGTTAGCCTTTTCATGTGCTTGTCTGCACTAGTTAGGCTTTAAATATGTTTAAATTAATAATTCAAATTCTCTTTTGCAAACGAAATATCAGTAATGCAAACATTAATTCACTTTGCTTTATAGTATTCTGGAATGCTGCATTCAAAGATACGTCATTTTCTACTAAATGTCTTTCTAATACTTCTGTGCAAATGATACCTTTTCCCCAGGCCCAGCTACTTAGTGGATATTATTGAACAAATGTCTTTTATAGGATCGAAAAAAGTGAGGCATTATGTGAAAGAAATTTTTGAAAATGTGCATGGACTATTTCAGAATATGCTTAGTGAATATTAAGCAAACACCTGAAGTTCCTGTGCTGCTGCCTAGAACCAGCACTTCATTACCTATTACGTGCAGTGACTTTGAATTTTTTATTAGGTACTGGTCTCTTAGCCTGTAAGGCTTGTGCATGATGTCTATGAGAGCAATTTCCAGCAGAGTGAAGCCTTATCACAGATTCACCTAAAAGGTAAGGATATTTTTTAATTTTTAGTTCACATGCTGAACAGCAGCCTGCTGAACACCTGCCCACAGAGCAGGAAAGAAATTTGGTTTAAGGGTTGATTATACATGTCTTACTCATATACAGTAAGTCCAGAAATAGGCATGATGAACTTCAGATAAACCCAGAATATGCAAATGGAGAGTACAATATTTGCCCCCTAATTTTGTCCTCCACTACATTTTTAGTGCTTTTTTTTTCAGGTTGTTGAGGACATAGGAGAAAGGCTTATATATACTTCTGATTTATTTAGTTTCTCCCAAATCTGTAGTGTTAATATTTTAAAAAGCAAAGTTGAACTCTGAATTTGACAGGTAAGGTATGTAAAAGAATCATTGTGCTTGGCATTCCTTATATTTGCTAAGGATGTTAACAAATATGAATGAGTATTCAGAAAAAAACAGCAAAGCAGGAGGAAATGATGAAAAATCGAGAAAGGCAACTAATAGAATGAGAGGAGAAAAGGCACAACAGTAAACCTAGAGATAGTGAAGGAATGCACTGATGACTTTTTCACTGAAAATAGCTTAAATGGACTTTTGAGAATGAGAGACCTTAGTACAACGGATCATGAGTGCTAAGTTTTAAGACTATTAGTTTGAGGAATTCAAATCAGGTTCTTTAGGGATAAACAAGTCTTAAGAAAGCATGGGCTACATTCAGAATGTGGTGATACAGCCATGGGTAAAAGAACAGGTAAAAGAATAGAAGGAGTGACAAACTTTGAAACCTAAGACTAACAGGGACTTTCTTGGTCCCCAGTTTTCTCATATTAGCATCATAAAGTTAGCAAAGTCCATCTTGGAAGTTTTTGGTTTTTCTCATAGAAATCTTCTCTTGGACTTTCTTTTAGAAACTGTTTTACTTTTTCAATTTATTTTTTTCATTTCCAATTTATAAACAACTCTTGTGCCAAAATTTGCATCTGGATTGGTAACTGTCTTTCAGCCTGATGTTTTATGTTTCAGAGCTTTAGCCAATCCTTATCTAACTTCACTGCTTGCCTAAGTGTTTTCAACTTCAACCTTTCCACGTGTTGTTTCATGAAATACCTCACTGAAATCCAGATGGATATTTCCTCAAGCACATCAGTTATCTTATTAAAAGAGAGCTATTGGTTTAGTCTTCCTGCAATTAGTAGATGTTGTATTCTAAAGCTGTAAATGTCTCCTCTTCTTGATCATATGAAAGCAGAGCTTTTACTGATAGTGCAATGAAATCATGGCTCATGCAAAGGGAGAGCCCTGTCATCCACATTTTCTGAACAGAGAATTTGGGTCATGCCATTAAAAAAAAAAATTTTCTTGAAAGCAGTCTCTTTTTGATGCTGAGGCCTTAAATCCATTCCCCTCTCAGACTGAGCATGCATATCATGACAAATCTTTCCTCCATTAAAATCGTTTGCTATCCTAAAATGAATTAGCTGAATCAATACAGTGTTCCCGAGGTTTCCCTGAGGAGACAGGAGCAGCTGCTCGAGCAGCAAGTGCTGCCTGAGCAGACACCAAGGCACTGAGGCCACCACGGGTGTCACCGGGGAGCAAGAAGCAGACGCTGGTAGGGAGCTGGGGGAGAAGGTCACTCATGGGTACCAAAGTTCTGCTCAGGCAAAACCAAGAGTCTGCTATGACTGTCAGAACGGGCAAAGCTGTGCAATGCTGGAAATAACAGTAACACAAACTCCAGGACAGCAAGATAAGAAAGAATGCTGCTGTTGTGTCCAATGTGTCGTGCTCCTCTAACTACTTGAACTTCTCGAACAGCTGTGTGGAGACTTATCTTCAATTAATTAATTCGATTAATATGTTCTCTAGGCCAGTTTGAGGTAAAAGTTCTTACTATTTGGTTTCTTATGCTTGATAGATATCACAATATGTAATAATGAAGATATTTAATAATGAGCATATTCACAACCTTTTTCTGAAGTCTCTTTTCTTCTAAAGACCTGCAATGCTGCAGAGAATAGGAAAAAAAAGGTAAATAATAAAAAGTCAAACATAAATAAGTTGAAAAATTTGAGCTGGATGCTTTCAATAGGCTTAATTTGCACAAATTAGCAGACTAGAATTTCTGCAGAGGTGCTACATATACTGATTTAAAATTTTTTTTTTCCTAAATTGAAGTAGGAAAAAAAAAATGCCATGGAACAAGTATTTTTTCAATTGAAAAGAATTATTGGTAGATGTTTATCACTTAATATTTTTCTTATTCTATGAAAATGAATAATTTTTAAGGAAAACTGTATTAACACATTGAGCTTTACAATTAAAATTTATTCTCAGCCTCAAAAGAGCTGATGGTAGAACTTGATTTGGAATTCTCCATCAAAATGATTTTTCAATACAATTAATTCATGCTTTGAAATTAGAAGTGGCATTAGTATGAGTCAACAGTAAAGTCCCCTAATTTAGTTTGAAAATGAATTCTTGACATTTTTACAATTAGATAACTTAAAGTTTGAAAAGCGAATTTTTTTTTAAGTGTAACTTTAAAAAAAACCCTCTGGTCATAACCATGATCTAATTTGTACTAAAAATTGCATATCAATATAAAAACATCTGGAGTGTTTTCAAATACTATATGCATATGAATTTTTCATATTTTATAGGTTTTTTTTCCTGATTATTTCAATACGATATCTTGAAATTTAAAATTATTTTTGTCTGTCTACTCCATTTCCTTGTGATGTTTGCTTGATGTACATTATCAGCTGGTCTTTCAACACATCTCCTTAAGCAGTGTATTTTAGTGTTTACATGAGACTTTAATTCAGTGAACAACTGAAGTAGTTTCTGTTTGAATGGCAGGGCTCCACACTTGTACAAGTTGCAGATTTGTATATTGTGAAATGACTGAATATGGTTATGAAAATCGCGGTTGTTTGACTTATGATGGTTACTGTCATCAGCAAATAATATAATTTTCAGTATATGACACTGATTCCTTCTTATGCATTTTTTTTTCATTATCAAATTGACAGTGCATTTAAATATCAAGGCTGTATTGCTTTTCTTGGTAGTCATTTGAGCTGTTAGGATTGTTCTTTTTATAACAATTAGGTCTTTTCTTAAAACCTCTTTCTTTGTTCTGCACAACTTTAATTTGTGGGACATGTCTTCTTTCATCACAGCAGGGGACACTGTGTATTTGTGGGATAAACTAGTTCCAAATTAGCAATGTGGAATCTGTTTGAGCTTGTTTGCATATGTTGATAGTGCCTTTTGTGATGGTAAGTGTTGGGGAATTCTGTCAGCAATAGTACTTTTTTTCTCAATAGTTAATTCATATCCTGTAAATATGCTGTTCCCATTAAGCCTAAATGCTATTTTTATTGTCTATGAATATAGGATATGTTGATAATAGCACAAAAATAAACTCATCTGAAATTAATGGTTAGTATTGATGACTGAAATGCCAACACTATAACTCACTGCTTAAAAGAGAATCTCCCATGGTTGCTGTGTTGAAAGCTTTTAGGGTTGTTTGGAATATGTGTGTGTGAGAGTTTATTCAGGAAGTCGGAGCTGTGAGGGCACTTAGACTATGTGAGTCTCCACATAGCATACTAAAAGCTGGATACATGGAGAACTTCGGTGGGAATCTATCACAGCATGTCAGGTGTCAGGCCTCCTTGTGAAATGTCTGGTAAGGGAACTTGTGTGCTCCAGTGTAGATGTATCACTCTTTAGTCTGGGAATTTAAGTCAGGTTTAGGTAACAAAGTACTCACCTTGGTTGGTCTGGGGTAGCTTTAGATGTGTATGGAAAAAGGAACCTAGGCAATTTAGGAGTATTAGTGATAAAAGGTTATTATTTATGTATATATTTTTATGTCTTCACATTACATTGTTTGATCCAAGTCCCACTTCAGATGCCTCACTTGGTTTTAAATCTTACTCTTTCCTTCTTATTTTATCTAAAGATGTATGTTGATACAAATTATCGTTTTAAATTAATATTTCATTTATCATAAGAACAATCTTAACTACTTGTGAGTTGTCAGCTGTGCCCATTAGAGGATATAAAGAGGAGAGTGAACATTTTGTTATTTCTGTAGAAAGATTAATTTTCTAATTTGATTTTTAATCCTGCCTAAAGAAAACCACACTTCATTGTAGCTACACTATCAAATCCTCTTGATTTCATGGCATTTTTAAGGTTGATCTTACTCTTATCTATTAAAAGAAAAATTGATTTTAGACTCAGTTTTGTCTGGGAAGGACAGGAGGGGATATGCAGGAAGGCTGTTTGGAACCTACACTATATTATGTGAAAGACCAGCAAAGAAATAATTTACCTAGGAAGATCTTTTTTAAGAAACCTGCTAGCAAGCTTTTTCTTTCCTATAAGGTTCACATTGAAACAGTTTGTAATGTTGACTTTTGGCCAGCAATGTCTCTTTCTCCTTCTATAATGGAAAGGAGCAGCTCAGTAATAAAAAAAAATACTAATTTCTATATCTTTCACATTCATGTCTGAGAAGACATGCAATTTATAGAAAAAAATTACAAATCACGTTATGAACTGCTTAAGAATTTCAGGACAAAAACCAACTTCTGGAAGAAAACATGAAAAAAATATATAGGGACTAATATTTTTTCATAAGCTTAGACATGATATTTCCTTTTTTTGAAATGGACATATAAAAATACATGAACGTCTGTGATATCTCATAGAAGAAGTTTTAAAATTGAATGACAATTTCCATCATGAAAACAGAAGGAAGTTTTTTGGTAAGGTCAAGAGAAAATGTGACTATTTCTTTCATGGACTATTTGCAGGAAACTGTGTGACTGTATCCAAACTGTTACTAACCTAAATAGAAATTCACATTTGCCTCACAAAGCACGTGATTTAATCACATTAATAAAGTGCATTGGTGAGGAATTCTGAGGAAGTGGATATGAACTGGTCCTCCTTATAGCATGACTGTATTGCAGTCACCAGGCTTTGAAGTGGTGGTGCCTGATCTTTCTAAAGTATACTCGGGGTATGCTCATTTGGAGCACCAGGTTCATAGCATGGGGAAAATATTCAAGAGATCAATTATTGCTCCTGACTCACAGTGTGTTCAAGCTGCCTTTATGACTTGTCACTGAGACAATAATTTGATTTGACAGGCAGATTGGATGCTATTAAAAGTAAAGGATTTCAGTTGCCTTACTGCACATGCAAGGTGTTATGAAGATCTTTGTGAAGAGAGCCAAGAGGACTGTGGCACTAGCATGGTCTGCAGGTGAAGGAGCTGGAAAGTTTCCCAATTTTGTAATTGGGTGGTGAATTAATTGTATATAGTTGTCCACAGAGGGCATTAACTAACAAAATGCATCTCTCACATTATTAAAGTTGATACAAGCACCTTTTTCAAGGAAAAGGGGAATTAACACTTTAGACTGAGGGCTCTGTTGTGCTACTGGTGTTATTATATTATTTTTTATTATCTAGTATGAAAAATTCATTACCATCTGGATCCCATTTTACTAGATACTGTATATTCATATAAACTAAAAGAAACCTATATAAAATTATGAAAACAAAAGAGGAAAAGATTGAAAACTAGATGGATATAGGAAACTAAAAGAAGCAAATCATGTATGATTCCAGCATGCTTTATAATCTTTTTATGAATGAGTAAAGGATAAGAAAATCTTATTTGGGATTCTCTGGAAATGTTCCTTGGAAAAAAAAATCACTTCATTATTATTTCACCAAAAAAGGCGAGTACTGATCTGATCATGAGAACATTTAGCATTTAGTGATCTTCAACTGTACTCTATTACATCTGTTCATTATTTTCCAGCTGGTGAAATTGGTACAAATGCACGATCTCTTTTTAAAGGAAGAGTTGCCTGTTTTATATAATCCCAATGAATTTAGGCATAGCTAAAGGGCTTTTTTTCTCAAACTTTTGGTGAATTATGTATTATTTCTTACAAAATAAATTTATGAGTGGCCATACACTCCTCCAAGGGCCTGTGTTCTGGGCATTTTAAGTCAGTCCAGTTTTAAAATACCTATTTTCAGACATTTAAGAGAAACAGTTTAGAAAATATTTGATTAATCAAAGTCCTTCCATAAACTCCTACTACCAGCCGGTAAACAATTTCAGCCTTTTAGGCTGCTCATTTGAATTTTTAGAAATATTCATAATAGTAAGAACACCCATTACTAGGATTTTTTAAATATGTTTTCTCCTATCAAAGAATGTATTTCTATTGTGCTCTAATTTTAACCCTTCACAGGTTAATTTTTAAGAAGAGCAAATATTAGTAAATGCTTAGGTAAATTTACTAATTAAGCTTACATGTAATTAAATAAATGTAGATTGTCATATGTTCAGTAAATATCATAACCCTGATGATAATAAATATCATACCTGTCTTATAATGGCCTTACTTTCAAAACAGGTGGGATATTCTCTGTCTTTTTGGTTTTTTTAATGTTTTTTTGACAAATACTAAAAGCAGTTACAAAATGATACAAAAAGCAAAACTGTTCCAATTTACCAAAGCAGACTTAAAAAACTATAAGTTCCTGTCCTTGCAGGTAAGGGTAAACAAAGATAAGAAACAAGGAAAATATTTAAGATATTGACACTGAGACTTCACTCTCTGGAAGATGCCATTTTTGTCTTATTGCATCAGACAATCCTACAATGTCTGAAGGGCAAATATATAAAAATGTGAATGTGCTTCAAAAATAGTCTAAAAAGGAGAGTGAAAGAATTTTTTAGGATTTAACCAATCGTAAAAGATGACTCATCAGACTGTGCATCCCAAAATATTTTCATCTTTGTCTCTGACATGCCCTTAGTCATTCTATGATTTCCCTCAGTCTCTTCATGGTTATTAAATACTGAAATATTGTCAAATATAGTATATACTCTATATGTATAGTGATATTATTTTGTAATCTGTGTTATGAACACTGGGAATAGTCAGTTGTTGTTCTTGCTAAATTGGCATACACTACTCCATAAGTAGTTACCTTCTCTGAGAAGTAAAAATACAAATGCACAAAGTACTATCAAATATAAAAGGGCTTTCCAAACTGCATGCCATCAGTGATACAAAAGTCCTTTCAAAATACCTTTCACAGATCTGCTTCTGCTAATGGCAATTACTATGGTTCTTATCAGTGCAATTGATGGTACCAAGCAATTAGATTTTCCAAAAACTTGATCAAGGGAGAATTATGGATATGCAGTATATATTTAAGACTATGGCTATTCATCCTGAGGAAGAACTGCCTTCCTTTGGATTAGAAGCAGAGAGGAAGGAGCTGGAGCTGGTGATCTATTTTTGTTTTGTTTCACTTCTGAAGTGAAATCAAATAAAGAACAGTAGCTGAAAGGAATCTATTAGGAAAATTATTGATGTTTTCATTCCCACTAAAAATATTTGCTAACTTCTTTAAAAATCTGCTTAGAAGAACCCTTTGGAATATATCCTAGAAGCATTTTTTAAAGATGGAATATTCATGTGAACCACTTTTAATTTTTTACCTTCATCCTTCCTTATTCTCTTCACTTACTCTTTCCCCAGTTTTTGGATGAGAGTTTCTACCAATGTTGGTAATACAAAAACCAAACCAAACAAAAAAACTCAAAACAAAACAACAACAACAACAAACCCAAGAAGACAAACAAACAAAAACTCCACAGCAAACCCTGAATGTCAACAGAGGATTTACAGAGGAATGCAATCAAGAACGATGTTGCAAATCAAGCCTAGACTCAGACCATCAAAAATTGAAAAACTTTCAGCTATTTGCAATTACGGTGGTAATTGCTATTTTAAAATGTTTTCCTTCTTCCAAAGAAACTCCATGTTGTTAGATGAAATTCTAGGGATTTTAAATCACAGCAAATCTCTGTGCAGCTGATGAAGGCTAAATATTACAGGCAATCAAAACAACATATTATCTACATATTTCAGCTGATTAAAAAAAAGTAGCTTTTGGAACTTCTTTAAGAAGTTATTTTACTATGTAGTTCTAGCTAATTACAGCATATTTTTCAGACCAAAACATTAGCATTAGATATTTTAAAGCAAAATATGATGGATTTTTAAGGAAATGGCACCTGAGGTCTTTGTTGTGTTATTTTAGTCTAAGAAATTATTCCTTTTCTCTCTGTTGGGAATCAGTTTTCCAGTGAAGTCTTGGTTGTAAACAACATGTAATATATAAAATGAAAGTTTCCCTAAAAATACTGTAATTTAAAGATTGATGTATCAACATTACATGAAGTATATGAGTGGAAGGTGTCCCTGCCCATGGCTTAGGGGTTGCAACTGGATGATCTTTAGAGTCCTTTCAAGCCCAGGCCATTCAATGGTTCTGTGGTTCCCCTCTGTGTTTTCTTTTAGCAAAAGTTCATTAGCTGATGTCTGAAGAACAGACATAAAGATAAAATTGTAAAATGTGTTTGATCAATACCCAGAAAGCTTACAGAACTTGTTGTGAAGAAAAAAAAACAAATGAATATTTTTTTAACAGTTGTTATATACCCACTAAGTCTACATGAAGCAAATGCAAAGTATTGGCAGGGCAGTGATGACACAGCACTGATACCACTGCAGCAGGATCAATGTTGCTGGCAGAGACCTGTGTGGAATTTTTTTGAAGCTAGAGGCAAATTTTTAGTGCAGGATCCTGATTTACAGACCTCACTTAAAGAACAGTCAGAATGAGCAACTGTATTAAAGTAAAAAAGTTAAACTGTGTAAGTTTTGTGCTGTGTTTGGGGTTTTATTTGTTTGATTGTTTTTGTTTGTTTTTTTTTCCCTGAAGTGGAGCTGGAAGGTTAGGATAAAGGAAAGTCTTTAGACACCAAATAACTGCAACTAACTGTTGATATAAAATGGAGACTTTGGTTAATCTAATTTTATACTCACTTGTTCGTACCTTTGAGGCCAAGAACTTCATAATTATTGAACATCTTTAGTAAGCTTGTGTGACACTTTCATACAAAATAAAGCCAATAACCTTAAAAAGGAAGGAAAAAGGGTTCACAGGTTGAAACCACACAAAACCATGCAGTGTTGTTTTATCTGTAGTACTAAATTATTAAATCCTTCAAGGAAGAGAAATCTCATATAATTGAAAGAGTATTTGTGTCAACATTAGAGGAAATCTGTTAAGTGCGAAAATATGATTTTATTCAGGGCATAAATGTTGGGGATTTTGTACAAGTAAGCTAGTCTTGTCAATCATTGAAGAGCATCACTTGAAACTTATTTTTATGATCTGCAGGATATAGGAAAGTTAGGGAGGAAAAAAACTATCATGACCTTTTGAGTTTTAAGTATATATTGCTTTTCTGAGTTCATAAATAGCTTACTTTTTTATAACTAAAAAGTGTGCTGAAAAAACCCCCAAAAATATATTTGGATCACACTTATAATATGGCTACATATTTAGAAACAGACCTCTCGTACATCATCTTCTGCATTGGCAATAAAGGATCTTCAGCAGAGGTCTTTGGTTTGTAGGACCTGTAAACCTGAAATTTCTTATGAAAGAGATACCAAGAAGGTTTTTCCCCCTTACAAGATGTCTCTAAATCTGATATGACCTGGTACTATATGAATGAGAAAACAGTCATGATTTCAGATATAAAAAGCCTGAAAGTAAATCTGTGGTATTGCAACCATACCTGGGACAAGCACCACTCATTTCATTCTATGGAATTCCTGAGCCAGCTGATAGATTAATTACATTTGACAGTAACTCACTTTTTGACCTGTGTGGCAAGGAGAATGTCACAGGAGTAGGAGAGGTTCTGTGATAATTGGAAAGTGAAGGGGACTTGGTGGTGCAGTAGTTTAGTGCATTAGCCTTTCCCCTCTGGAGACATTGGTTCACATTCTGCCTTAGGGTCACTAGTGAAAATTCATGCTTTGGTATCCTACCTCTATTTGTACATATGACAAAAAAAAGACCCCTATTTGGAAAAAATTTGTCTTTCTTCGCTATAAAATGCTGTATTGGCCAGGATCTTAGGGTCAATGTACATTGGTAGAGAACTTTAAAAGCTTTTATTCATGCAATATATGTCTGCCAAGATCACCTCCCTGAAAAAGCATTCACTCAATATGTTACTAAAAGGAAAAAAAAAAGGAAAATCTTCTAAGCTGATATGCATGAAAATAATGCAAATAATGAAGGAAACTCATCTGCAATATAAAAGCTGCAGTGATATTTTCTCCATTTCCATTTGGAATTAACTCCTGCTAATCTCTCTTGCACTGAAGTTATATTTATCTTAAACTGTTTTACTTGAACCTCCTTCTGACTAAGATTTTCAAGTGCCAGAGAAGTGCTATTTCATATGCAGTGGAGTGGAGCAGTGATGACATCCAGTGATTAATTAATTCAAAAAGTACACGTTCCCTAAAGGTATCCTGGGAACCACTTTCCAAGCCTCTTTAAAAGAAACATATTGCCTGCATTTACAGGTGGTAGTAAGCTGAATATAGATTGGTTATCAGTGATGTACTGCCTTTTATTACATCTGAAGTGCTTACTCTTACTGCCTTGTAACAAGGGTGCTGCAACTAATTGTGCTTAATGATCCAATGCAAAGAGCCTGAATTTTATATTATTAACTCCTCCTATGTTTATCTTTTCATCTCCTTCAAAATTTACAAGTTCCATGTTACATTAGGGATTTGAAGCAATGTGTGAACACCTTAACCTGAAAATCCCCACAAAAATGTTAGCTGTGTTTACAATTGTGTGAGAGCTTCCCTCTTTAAACATGAATTAAGTGTTCAGGATGGGTCCAACCTGAGAACCCTGGTGACTTAAAGCAGTCTGTTTAAGGATGCAAGAGGCATCAGGGAAGATCCACAATTTTATACCTTTCTTCCAGGCAAGAAGCAATAACAATTATGGCTCTGTCTCTGGAGCAGATGACAAGAATTTTCACCTAACCACATTATCCAGTCTCTATACCTTTTTGACAATAGTTTCCCTCTTACTTTAGGGAAACATGGATTAGATATTAAAATGTATTTTTTCCTTTTTTCCTTCAATAATTACAAAAAAGATAGAGGGAGTAAACAGAAGAAGCAAAGGATTAAAGGAAAAAGACTGGACAGAGGATACTTGAACAGAAAGCAGAAGAGAAGAACGGAGCTGTTTGACTGATAAATTTTTCTTTTCAACTGTGCTAGCCAAAGAAGGCCTGAATAAGCAGCAACAAATGAATAAATTTTAACTTAAATTTATAATTTTAAGTGCAACCTTTTAAGTCACCTTTTAATAGGATGATAGGAGCCTTCATTTGAGACTTTTTCTTTGCTTGCATGAAAAGTCTTCCAGATTGTGAAAGCCTTTAAGTGGCTTCTATGGTAAGTAGACCCTAGATCGCCTTAAAGTGTCCTGGATTTCTTTGAATAGTTAGGTTTCTTCAGTAGTTAGGGTTTTTTTTCTAATTTTGGGGTTTAAGTGTTTTTTTTTTTTCCTAAACCAGATGGAGTTGATTGAAGTCCTGAATAAGGAGGAGAAGCAAGAAAGGATTGAACAGAGATTTTTCTATACACATTGTAATGATCACATAAGGAAGTAAACTAACAGAGGCTTTCTCTTGGACACCTGCATCTTGCCAGATCAGCAAATGGAGAACTATGAGTTGCAGGATGTCAGTAAATAAAAAACCTGAAATAGTCTTTCAACAGCTTAAGCAAGTTCGTCCAGAACATTGCTTTTAATTTTTTATTGTAATTGTATATCTGATGTCTTAAACCAAAAACCTTATGGATAATTCTCTTCCTAAATCAAAATACTGCCTTATATACAGCACATTTTCATCATTTGTTCACTTATGCTGTGCCACGTAACAAGTGAGGTTCTAAATGAAATGAAAGTTGGGTAGTTTGATGAAGCCCTGCTGATGTTAAAGTTGTAGGAAGAGGAATAGTACTGTGTGCTTCTTCTGGAAGCCTGCATGAGCCTCACAATGAATTTTTAGGACTATTAGTTTTGCTTAGCCCTCTTTCCTCAGAAGCCAGATAGTATTTTCACTCAAATTTAAGTCTTCAATGGTCAACAGTGCTTCTCACTAATAATTGGCTAGTCATCCTGAGACAGCTGGAATTTGTCAATGTTTGTTCCTATGCTCTCACAGATGTGTAGGATTTAAACATGCTGATTTTTAGAGGTTCTTTGTGCTTTGGTTTTTAATTATGAAAAATAGAAGGTAAAGGTAATGCAGCGGTTGCCATGAAGTGTTCAGATTTCTAGCTGTTAACAGAAGTGCTTGTACTTCTGGATTTGATATTGAGTTGAGAAAATAATCTGACAACTTATTTTTACACCACTTAAATATTGGTGTGGGGTTTTTTTTAAGTTTCAGTGTTGTTAGGTATGATGCACAGAAGCAGGGTGAGAAAGTGATTTCATGCTCTATTTCTCCAGATGAAGTTTTGTGTTTTGTTGCCGAATACTGACATGTAAACCCAGATTGCAACTTCCTAGGTCTAACAATGGTATATTAAAAATTGTTTACAGAAGCCAGAGGTGGACTTTTATAGGCCACACAAAACTTTTGAAATTAGTTGATATCTTATCCTTGAACAGGTTAGCTTGAAAAAAAAATTAGCCTTTATTGGTTTTTGATGACGGGTTTCTATGCTTTTTAAATTGGTTGTCTGGTGCCAAATATTTAATTATATTGAACCAAAAAAAGTTTAAAAAATGGTGACCCTATTGGAGTTTTAGTATAGAATGGAATTTTCTTGATTGTCTATAATCAAATAAGCTTACAGTACTTGGCATGATATAAAAGCACAAAGTTAACTAATCCATGAATATAAGAATTCACCAATACCTTTACTTTTGAAATCTCTAGAGTAACTCTGTCTTTGCTATTACCTAACCCAGAATTTTACCACATAACCATTTTTGGGTTTGGTTTTGTGTTTGTGAGTTTACTGTAATATTCATGGCTCTATCCATGGCTCATGATGTCTCTGAGAATAGATCAGATAGGAAAGAAAACCTCTCCAGCCAGCCATCAGTCAGTGGTAGCCCAGCCCCAAACTATAATCATTAGCTTACTGTTACTGGGCTCTTTATTGGGTTGATTTTTTTTCTACATGCAGTTTAAGAAAACACAGTTTTAATTTGAAGTAAAACAACGAACTGAATGCTGCATATATTTACTGGGAAAAAACTTCTTAAAAAAAAGTTTCATCCAGCTCCACTCAAAGTAATTTATGGCTGTGATTCTTGTTCCTACTTCATAATATCAAAAAAGATTATCATCTCATAATATAGCAAAGTATTGTATTAAGCTGGTTTTATGGCCAGATATGTATTTTTGAGCTATTTTCGGTGCTTCATATTTATTTTTGTTTCCTAAGGTAGCTCTGTGAAGATGGAATTTAATTCCATTAAAAAAGTGAATACTGTGGGTTGTATAATTAACCCACAACTTTGGGGTGTGAGTAAAAATGGTGGAGAATGAGAAAAATTAGGCTATTAGTTTGATAACAGCAGCAAAACATTTAATAATATATCAGATAACATTATCAAAAGGTTTATGTAGCTGCCTAAATTCCTAATGAGAATTTCTGCAAAACAGTCATAATCACTGGCATGTGATAAAGTATCTGAGGCTTCAGATGTTTTGTCCAACAAGCACTTATATGATAATAGTGCATAAGTAGGTTTACTAAATAGCTATAAATGTAATTATGGCACTCTGATATAAAATTTTTTCAGTGGCAAAGTTGTTTCAATCAACAATAATGGAATCTGCTGGATGAAGTAAAATTATGGCACTCTTTGTTCATTATAGAAACCAGCATACTGCTAATAAGAGTATTAAAAATTAGCATGAAATTAAGTGCCTTCTTCAGGCTCTGTTTTTTGTTGCTTGGAATGTAGAAATTAGGTAGCTTTGGGTGGGTAATGCTTTGAGTTGAATTTTTCATCCTTCACCCCTGATAGACTTTGCAGCAAAATGTTTCCAGTCATAGCTCTACATGACATTAGGGCTATAGCCTGATTATGTGGCTACAGCCAGGTGCTGTACACCTGACAGATTTCAAGAGGTATAGAGAAGGTGTTAAAAAAGTGTCTCAGTTTTCTGAAGTCCGTATCAGAAAGGAAATGGCTACCTCTGCAAGCATTTCTAACTCTGTTTTGCTCAAAACAAATCTTGAAGTTTGTCTTTCATGTATTTAGAACTTTTTGAAGGAATGATTCCTTCAAAATGGCAGTGACTTCTGAAAGGATAAAAGCTTAAGAAAACACATAACATACTGAAATATGCACACATATTGTACCTCATCTTGCCTAGTTCTCCATGAAATGTCAAAAGAACCTCCTACTGTGATATGTCTGTGAGCTCTGCAAGACTGATTAAATTTCTATATAATGTCAATCGTTGCATCCTGTGAACCATAAATTATAAAATTTGTTTCTATTTTATCACTCCATAAAAAGGTTTAAAACTTTTTTCTTATCTGATACAAAGAATAAGCAATGACTCTCATTTTATTTGTGTCAATTTTATGCACATGGAGAAACAGAATGTAAGCGTGGAGTATATTCTTTATATATGTGTGTGAAAGGGATAGATTAAGAAAACATTCACTATAATAAAATATATAATATTATGATTTATTTCTCAATTTTGCAACATCCAAAGTAAGGGAAGAAAATTAAGTGCCCAAAGCCAGATATGTTAAGGTCCCTTGAGAGCAGAACAGAGAATATTTGGGCTGTAAGAGAATGCAGTTTCCTCCCTTACACTTTTAACTAGCAGAGTAGAGAGGTATAATCAGAAGGTTGGTGTTAGAGAAGATTTGCTTTGTGACAGAAACTAGTGTTAAAAGGGCTCGTGGTCATTTCTCACACCACTTCAGAATGTGTGGTTTCTCTTCAGAGTCTCAGCTTACACATTTAAATCATATGCAATGTTTTTGACCTTTTGGCACCATACACCAAGAGGCTCATGTGAGGAATCTGTTCCTCTTGAATTGCTGACTGTAGTTTAAGTCCATTGTTCAGAGAATTTCAGAGGATTATGAATTTCAAACTGAGACGAATGTAATAAAAATGCCCTTATTCTCATTCTCATCTCTGTCTCACACTCTGTCACTCTCTCTCACAGGGTTTTGTACTGAGGCTCATCACCATTGCATCTGAGTGCATTCCAAATAAAATAAATAACAGTAGCAAAGGCTCTAGTGAACATCATGGGGAACATCAACATTGGGAGGCAGGGCTTATAAATCTGCATGCAACACTGTATGAACGTGCTTAGATTGCTTCCAGACTGGAGCTGGCTTGCATCCAACTCTTGAATAAAGTGCCTGTGAGTGACTCCAGGTCTATATTCTCTGTATGGATTTTCATTTGAGTTGATGTCTCTTTCAGGGCAAGGATACAGTGGAAGAAAAGTGAAAGAGGGAGGAGTGCTTTTAACACTCCTATGATGATTTCTTGTGTTATTCCCCAATGACAATAAGTATAACTTTAATAACTTTTCTTATTTAAAAAAAAATTGCAGTGGAATTAATTTGATTTTTTTAATCTTAAACCACAAGCTTCTATATTTTTTTTTATTTTTATAGTTTCTTGTATCTTTAGTAGTTATTGTAGTTATCCTGAACAATATGCCATTAAACCAAGAGCAAATGTAACTTGATCGTAATGGAGTGGCTTTCAAAAATGTAATATTAATTTTGAGAATGGATCATAAAAGGAAGCCTCTAGTGGAATTTTGTAAGATATGGTTTGAGGTAAAATGTATGAATAAAAGTGGCAGTTGAAAGAATTTTGAAATTTTAAGTGACAAGTATTGTAATCACAAAATGTAAAGTAAACAGTTACAAAATTCCTAAAATCTGTCTCACATTAAGCCAAGTGCAAGGAAAAAAGTGGAATGAAACCCCTTCCCCCATTGAAAACACAGTTAGATTGTAAGTATCATAGAGCAACTGTGGGTGATTTTCCATATAACCTAGATGCTGCTAACTTAGATTCCTAGATCTCCTGAAGGGATTTCATTCCAATCCATTCAGAGGTTATCTTTATGAAACTGTGTCTTACAGCTAGCTACTTTGTCAAGAGCTGACAAAGAAATGGTTTGCTGAGCATCATCAAAAAGATATGGTAACTGTGAGCTATGAGCTAACTGTGAGCTAGTAAACATTTTTCTCTGTTGATAAAACCTCTGGAGTTTGGATAACTTCTGAAAGGTTACTGAGTGCAACTGGACTTTTGAGTGAAATCTGCAAGAGTAGGAATTATGATTCTAAAGTCAGAGGTATTGATGCAGTACTGTGCTGTAATTTTAGGCCTTTGCTAGGTTTCTGGGGGAATACACTTTGTCCTTGGGGGAGGAAACAAGGGTATAGGATCATCTGTGATTAAGCAGTTCTTCTAAAGTTCTCTTATTTTGGTATGTTGTCACTTGCGATATATTCTTTGCATTTCTTGCCTAATTCATGTAGTCTACTTAAAACTGAAAATGTTATCAACCCTTTCAAAATGTCTAGTCATTTACCAGCTATTTTCAAATCTGCAGGAAAAAACCAAAACAAATCAAAACTCTGGTATATTTGAAAAATGTTGATTTGTTAACACATTGGTATGATTCCCTCAAGAGTGATTCTGACACAAGGGTTTTCCTGGAGAGGAAATTGAAGAACTGAACAACTAAGAGAAAGTTGTTGAGTTCCTAACCACAGAGGAAAAGATAGAGGAATTTAAACCTCAGAACTCAAAGATTGCATGGATTTTTGCTAAGTTGGGTTTCGTAATTTCCATTCTAAAAGAATGCATTATTTACTTAAGGAAAAAGTATCCATTACTGTTATACATAAACTTGATGACAATTTCATAAGCTAAGTAAGCATGGCATACAATTTTCCAGTTTCCTGGTGTTGAGACAAATATAAAGACAGTATCTCTTAACTTAAATTGCTAAAGGAATTAATAACTTGTGTTCTCTTCAATACCCAGAGATGAAAATATAATTGTTTAGAAACTAGAGAGTAATAAATCTGTTTTTATATGTAACTGGGAAAGTACAAGAGAGATTTCAATGAGATCTTTAAAATATTTAAGAGTAATTAAATTGGAATATGGCAAAAACCCCCAAATATCTATCTAAGTACATATATATTTTTCCCAAAGGATTGGAAATTTGAATAAAAGTCATTTTATTAACCCAATAAGCTATTCTTACATGTTCTACATAAGCCTATGTAGAGATTATTTGGTGAGAGCATTTTAGAAGAAATCAAGGAAAAGCATATTTCTCCTGTACAGCTTCGTTTTAACATTAAAAATTATTTTGACATCATAGGTTGATACTATATCTGATGAGGACTATGTAAGTTATTCCATTTGTTTGCAAATGTGACTATGTAAGTTATTCCATTTGTTTGCAAATGTTCAGTTATATTATTTATATTATTATATTTCAAAAGTGATTTCTTCCTAGGTATTAATCAAAATCCTATTTAATTGAATTTAATTTAATTTTAATTATTCCTGGTAAATTAGAGCAAAGTGGCTGTAGAGCTAACTAAAGACAGCAAAAGGGAGGGCATATGGACTTGAATCTCATGAGCTGCTGCTTTTGATATTATTCAAGAGTCAGCGTGTGTCTAGACTGACAGCTGAAAGAATGCAAAGGCTGAAGATTTGTATCTTGGCCACCAAACAACTTGCAATGACTATCTGGGTGGATTTTGCTAAGGAGCAAGAATGTATGTATGTGGGAAGGAAAGAAGAGATGAATAGCATTTTATCAGAGTTCCAGACAAAACTCTAGAATGTCAGCTAAAAGGGAGAACAGAGAGGATATATCAGTAAACTTACTAAAACTTAAAATTTTTCTTTTTCAAATGTCAGGATCCTTTCTAGAAGCCTAAAGAATTTTAAAGTTTTTGTTTGTTTGTTTTCTGCAAGAAGGTTCTGTTTTAAAACCTTCACATAGGGCCTTAGGGGTTTTATGATTTGGAACAAAGGAATTTCAATTAATAGATGCTTCATAGAGTTCCAGTCTGTATTAGGAATCAATTGATTTCTATAAGGAATAGGTATGTCACTATTTTATTTCTTAAAAATGTTCCTTAAAAAAATCAACTTGTTTAAATTTAGATTCACTAGAAAACATTAAGGCAGCAGAAACCTTCATCTCTTTTTCTTCCATGGGGTCACAGATTCAGAACTTAATTCAATCTGAGAAACAAAAGTGAATAAATAGAGAAGTAAGCATCCCAGAGATACAGAAAATTACTCAGAAATGTGAAGGCTTCTAAGGTATTCCCTAGTTAAAGAAAATGTACGAGGAATCAATAAATGAAGATGCCACTTATTTGAATTCTGGGAATACTGCTTATCCCAGCAGAAAGATAGCTCTTGTCACCTCACTTTAAGGAAGACTTGGGAAGCAATTAATATTTTGAATCAAAAAAAGATAGAAACGTGTGGAAAGGTCAGATATAAAGGAAAATGGCAGGGATTTTTCTAAGGAAAATAACCAGTGCCCAGGATCTGTAGATGAGAGCTTGTAGACTTACCGTGGGAGGGGCAGTAAATAAAGTGACAGCTAAAGCTTTTCAGCTTTTCATTGTAAATGTCTTTCATAAGCTCTTCCCTTTTCAGATAATTGACTTCCTGCAGAGTCCTTCCAATTTTTACATTAGTTGGAATAGGAGTTTAGTAGTTAGATGTTGGCCCGCTAGCAACTGGGCTTCAGTAAGCCCTGTGTATCACACTGGCTCTTAGCCACCTGCCAGACAAAGACAAAGGTCCACAGTGTTCAGAAATAATCACAAAGGTGAAAATTTTAGATGTCTGGTTTTGTTTTTTACTCAGAAAACTTTAAACTTATCTTCAGTTTCTGCAATTATGTTTCTTGGTGGCTCAGCATAAGTCTTCTCCAAAAACTGAAGAATTCATGCCAGACATTTGACTTAAAGACCCTAACAACAATTGAAATTTCAGCTCCTAGTCTTGTTACCAGGTGGTGATTTTATATTTCAGTGAGTTATAATACAAGAATGAGTGGCATTTAGAAGGGCATAGGCATGGAAGTAAGCAAAGTGCTTTCCACCTTTCTAAAACTTTGTAGCATTTTGGTTTGTTATCTAGAATAACTAAAGTAATATGAAACATCATTATTGAGAACCTATTAGTACTATTAGTGTGTTTTGAGAAACATTGATGCTAATCTCAAGTCATAGGAATGATGTACAAGAATGAATTTCTTCAAAAGCTTACTATATAGATAGGCAAGGCCAACAAGGAGTGGAGAAGAAATGAAGCATGTGGAAGGGTCAGATGACTAACAGAATGGGAGCAGTAACTTTATAATCTCCACATTCAATATCTATTACTAGTCCCTAAATAGGTCACAGAAGCATTCATATTGGGAGTGAGAGGTGACAATAGGTGAGAAAATTGCAAGGTGCAACTGTTTACCTTGGCTATCTAACTATTAACCACCCATAATTAAGCAGCAGCTTTAGTGCTCTGTGACAGCTAGGTATATATAAATACTTTCAGCCAGTTGTTAGCTGCTTTTACTCCGCAGAAATTGAGCTGCTGCTGACTCAGAAAGTTTCATGGTGACTGGTGAGACAAAAGGAGGTCACAATTTACTAGGAAGTTTGAGAAATACTACATTAAGCTGCACCTTTTCTCAAATATTCTAGTCGTCTTCTGATTTTACTTCACAAAGCTTGACATTTGTGGTTTGCTTTTACAGATCATAGGGTCTGTTCATACATTAACTCTACCTATAATTAGGTGAGTGTAGATAGCAAGCACAGCAAGAAATTCGGCTTTCTTCTCTGTGGCTGAAATTCAGTCACAGAAATGTTTTCCTGCATGATAGCTCAGGTATTCACTGTTAGATGGTTCAACAGCTTTATTTTTAATTTTATCCTTAAAATCTGGTTTTGTCCCTCCTATTACTTATAAAAGTTTATGACAGTCATGTGAACACTGGAAATAAGTCTTATGCTTCTATTCTTTATAAAGAATTTATCCTTCTCTGATAATCATTGTTTAACCCCAGCTGGCAACTAAGTACAACACAGCTGCTCGCTCACTGCCCAACTCTGATGTATGGGGTGGAGAATCAGGGAAAAAAACGAAATTCATGGGTTGAGGTCAGAACACTTTAATAATCAAAACTAAGTAAAAAAAACCCCAACCAAACGAAAACATGACAGCAACAGCATCAGCAACAACTGTAATAAACGGAGGGAGAACTAAAGCCCAATACAACCAGCACAACTGCTCACCACCCACCAGTCGATGCCCAGCCCACCCCCAGCAGCAATTGGCCCCTCATGGGCCGTTTTGTCCACCTTACATACTCAGCAGGATGTTCTATGCTATGGGATATCCCTTTGCCAGTTTGGGACAGCTGTCCTGGCCATGTTCCCTACTAGCATTTTGTGCAGCTCCTCATTGGGAAGCCTGAGAGACTGCAGCAGCTAAAACATCAGTGTGTTACCAGCATTATTCTCATACTTCATCCAAAACACATCCCTGTACCAGCTACTAAGAAGAAAACAGAACTCGCTCCCAGCTGAAACAAAAACAAAATCCAGCCTCTTATGTTCAATTTCTCTGAGCCAGCTATTCAAGGAAATCTTTGACATGTAGTTAGAAAAGTATTGTTAGGAGGAAATCTTTTAGTGCTGTATTAGTACATCTCCCCCATAGTCCCCTCCCTGGTTCCCTGCATTATAAGTTTTTCTAGAAGATTTTGGCTCACTGTCTATAATTTTGTACGATCTCCTGATGTGGAATACAAGTGAATGTTGCTCTTCTGATGTGTTGGTATATAACCTCTAGGGAGCAAAAAGACTGCAGTTTAGTTGAGCTTCTGTAGCAGTTGGCTCTCTTGTTCTCTGTAGGGAACTCTAGAATGGAAAAGGCAGCCAGTCATGCATGCTATAATTTACATCTGATTGATGAAAGGTTTAGATTCACAGGAACAATTTGCACTGGGGCTCCTGTGGGCATAAAAGTGAAATATTTTGCCACTGCTATCCAGCATTAAGTTTTCTCTTGATCAATCTCACATCCTTCCATGTCAAGTTCATTTTTGGAATTCATGCTTGAAGTTATATGTTTAGATGATGTAGTCTTTTTTCCTGTATTCAGCAACCCAGTAAGTTAAGTTGTAGCTGAAAACACTGCCTAATAAACAGATAAATAAATTTTCATGGGAAAAAGCACATCATACAGGTTTTTTTATGCTTTTAAACTCAGTTTAAATGTCTTTTATATAATAATCAAATATTTGCGCATTAATTCACTAAGATCTTCAGAAAAAACACAATCTCCAAGCAAAATGCCAGCATCAAATAAAAGCTTTTGGAAATCTCAAAAAGTACATGGAATTAATACTTGTTAATGAAATAGAATCAGTCCAATGAGTTCAGTTATATAAAAACTATAGTTTGTATTGCTATCATACCCCAAATATGTTGCTCAAGGAATAACTGCAATCACCTCTAGGAAGATTTTGTTGTGGCCTGGCATGTGCCACACTGAAGCTGCACCACTAGAAAGTCCTTGAAACTGAGTGATTAAGGATAGTCGAATTTGTTTGTTTGTTTGTTCTTTTCCTGCACTTTACTCTTTTTGAAATATTAGGACACAGCGAGGGGAAAAGTAAACCAATGTATGCAATGTAAGACTAATCAAATAGTGTTTGCAAAGGCATAAAACATTTTTTTCACTTAAATGTGCCTTCAAAATGAAACACCAGAAAAATCTCATTCCTTATATATTTCCAAACTAGATAAACATGTAAATATATAAATTTGCTGTAGAACTTATTAATGGGCATTTGTTTACATATTTTTATCTCAATTATCTATGCCCATAGGACCCATGCAATCAATTTTTCACTAAGTAGTTTTCAAAATATAATTACTCTTATGGGTAGGTCTATGAACAACAGTGTCATTTACACTATCGTTCACTAATTGCACTTCTAAGCCGTTATAATGAATTATACTTGTACATTCTTTGCGAAGATCAGTTAATGCTAATCATTTCTATCACATATATCACTTAGAAGACATCCATCTATAACAGCCTTTTCATTTACAGCCTCTTTCCCTTTTAATTTTCTTGCATTGTAAGAAAAGGCAGTAAATGAACGGTGTGTGCTCACACCAGTTAGCCTTGTAAACTTAGCAATAAAAGTTGAGATTTGAAATTTAGAATATGTGTTTTTCTATTTTTTAATAGATCTATGATGGAAATTATTGGGTTTGTGATTATTAAATGTGCAGTTCTGGGACACCAATTCAGGGATTACTGGCCATGGGAATAACAGAAATAAACAGTACTAGTATGAAACGAAGTATTTATGAAGGGACTGTATAGAACAGCTTTCTTTTCATTTCGGGTGCCGAGATTGATCAACCCAGATGATTTCTGAGCCCTATATTTTGTGCTTTAACAAGACAGAGCTGTATGCACTACAAAGCAAGGAGCTGAGTGCTTTTGTGTAACTAATCTACAGACTGCATTCCTACATGCAGGCAGTAAAAAGATTCCTTTGCAGGATGAGAGATGCTAAAATAATGATCTTGTACTTGCATGAAATCCTTCTGACTAGTTTGACAAGGAAAGTGCAATTTCTTAAGATGTGGGAAACTTTGCTGGGGATTTAGGTATAAGAAGCCCAGAGTCCTTGAGTGTGAAAAAAGAGCTGCCACCTCTTCTCTCCCAGTTAACATCATAGAACATTAAGACAATGTTTCACTAGTGCCTTACTGAAATTTCTAAGAAGCTGTAGCAACACCTATAGGAAGGATCTTAAAAACGCAATATGCATGAAAAATGAATTAATGTTGGCATGTGTATCTAGTGTTAGCAATAAGCACTATTATCACAATTTTTGTGGGTGGAATCCTCATAAAATTACCATGATACCTAAGCTACTGGTGTCTTTCTCACATTTGAGTTTCTAAGTGATAATAGTGAAATGAAACTATGTACGAAAATATCAGAAATATGAAACAAGTGGTCTCTTTTGTTAGGTTTTAAACGTGAAGGAAAACACCGAAGCATACAAAACTAGTTTTTCATCACCAAAATTGCAGTTTACTATGAAAGAAAAGTTAATAATTAACCAAAAAGACCTATGGTTTAAAAACATGCTTTGAAAGGGAAATTCTCAATATAAGGAAATGGAATACAACATAATCTTATAGTGTCTGAGTAGTATACCTTCCTTGAGAAGAGTCACACTCCTCTCAGGCTCAGTAACTGAGCCATCCTTTTTATAGATGGAGAGAAAAGGGACAATAGTATTTCAAAATTATTTTATTTTATATGTTCTTAATACCTCCATTGGGTGGTTCCTTGCAGACATTCCAAAGACAAATTTTCAATGGTGCAGTTTCATTAACCAGTTTACAACATCAATTTTATCTACAGTTGTTGACATGCATTCAGTAGATTTTGGCATCTTAATATATGACTGTTGGAGTCTATTGAGTAAAGCTAAGGAATCATCATGCTGACAAGCCCACATTCTCTCCAGTTCATGTGGACAAGTATAAGAGAATAATTATTAGGAAAGTCTCATAACTGGTGAATTTCCTAGCCATAAATAGAAGATAAAGTGATAAAGAGAAGGAAAATGAGAAAGCTACCTTTGCACAATAAGGGAGGAAGTGGCTATGCAAATGGACTGTGAACTGCCCTGGGGAGATGAAGTAAAGAAGCTCTATAGCAGACTAATTGCTGAAGGGAGCCTGGTTGAAAGAGGTACTGCAAATCCCTTCCAAAACCAGGAACAGTCAAATTCTTGCAGTTGAGGTCTGCTTGTCAACAAGAATACAGTGCCCTGGAAAAAGAAATCCCAAAGAAGAGCTTTTCCATGAGCTATGTGCCAGCTGCCAAGCTATGAAATGTGGATCTTATTATATATTATAAATCAATTTTATGGGAGCAAGGAAAAAATCCACCATTATTTTTTATATCAGGAGAATCTATAAAACATTGAATTCTTAGGATTTATACTACAGTTTTGTCCTTGTACTTATGACTTTTCTTTTTAGGTATTAGGTATAGAGATTTTTCTCAATATTAACATCTTGAAACAAGTATTCTGATAGCAATATCTCAGCCAAACTATTCCTGTGTTTTGCGAGCTTAAACTGTATGGGACTGCATTTCCCTGGAATGGGTGGCAGAACGTCCTGCCATATGTACACTACATTTCCCTTTGTTTCTCTACACCAGAGTTTGTAGCCACCAGATATGGAGTATTATCAGAATGGGTAAAAAAAGTATATGGAACATGCCTGGGGTCCTTTGGCATTTGAACCCAGCACATGAGTCCAAAACAAAACTAAGTTTTATTCTAAAGTTAGGTCATTGACTAAGTAGCTGAAAGGAATGGGTGAGTGAAGAGATAATAGACAGTGCTTTAGCTACAGACATACATTTCCATCAAATATGGTTTTTCTTCTGCTCTAGAGCCCTGCGGTATTTGGTGCAGATCTATGGCTGTGAAAGGTCCTCTCCTGTGCCCATCCCTCATCCGTTTCTGTTATCCACTGATAATCTGCACCAAGCCTCTGAAGGATCAGCCATCAGAGCAGCCAGCATGCACCATATTTCAGACTATACTGACAGTCACACTATGTGAAGACAGACAATTTTATTCAGTGGAGTAGCCCTAAAAGCAGCCTTACTAAATAGTTATAGTCACTAACCCAGTTTCAGTACCGTAACTTTTATTTTCTTTGTAGTTCATAGGTCTAATTAACAGGAAATAATCCTAAGAATGGTCAAAATATGTTGTTTCAAAAGTATATCTAGTACAGCACCTTGTCTGTTACACAGATGGGTAGTGGATACTTAAGGAAGACAATAGGAACATACAGGATTGCTTTCACTCCAGCATTTTCAGCAATCAGTGCTTTAGGGATTACAAAAGTGAGAGGTTGCAGTTGGACTGCTGTGTTTAATAACTGCTGATGTACTTATTCTCTGTCAACTAGTCTAGTCCTTCTCAGAAATCATTTATGCTGCTAGAGATTCAGAAAGAAAATCTTCAGCTCCACAGCATATTATGTGCTGTAAAAAGCAGTACTTCTCTCTTTTAAAAATCTCTTGTTTGATAATGTCACTGAGTGTTTGTAATTTTAGTTCTATGAGACATAATGGTTTCTTCCAACCTCCTCTTTTTCCTTCTGTTTATGACTTTGGATTTCTATTATATGACCACTCAGTCATGCTGTTTGTGTCAGGTCCTACCTGCTAAGCCTTTTCTCTTTTAAAGCACTACCATGCTTCTGACTATTCTTACTTTTTCTACTTTTCTGCTGCCACTTTATTTTTTTCTTAAAAAATGCAGGTGAGAGTTGTATGCTATTGATTAAGTAGAGCTATTTCTTGAATAGTTCACAGTGATGTCTTCTGTTTTACTGTAAATTTCTCTTATTTTCCTGCCTTCTCTATGACCACTGCTGATCTGTTCATGTCACTACCTGACTAGCTTAGTGAATGGACAACAATTGATATTTATCTGTAGTAAGGCTTTTGGAATGGTTTCTACATAGCCAAGTTGTTCAAGTGCAGGGCAGATTAGTCCAGAGGTGCAGAGAATTGTAATCAGTGGCAGAAAGTCTATCTGGAAGCAAGTCACTAATTATGTACCTTGTGATGTCTACTTAGGGTTGCTAATGGGGGGCCAATACTGCCAAACACTTTCATGAGTGATCTGGATGACGGGGCAGAGTTTACCTTCAGCAAATTTGGAGAGGGTATGAAACTGAGTGGTGTGCAGAAGACGGGCTGAAGAAATGGAGCTGAGATGAATTTCAAGGTTTACAAAGGGAGATGCCAAATCCTGCCCCTGGTGAGCAACAGCCCGAGGCACCATTACACACTGGGGGCTGGCCTGCTGGAAAGCTGCTCAGCAGAGAAGGAAATTAGTGCCTTGGTGGACAGCAAGCTCATCATGGACAAGAAATGCATTATCACAGCAAAGAAGGCCAATAACAGAATCATTAAGGTTGCAAAAGACCTCCAAAATCATAGAGTCCAACCTTTGACCAATCACCACCTTGTCAACTAAACCACAGCACTACAAACATCCTGGGCTGCCTTAGGGAGGCCATTACCAGGAAGCTGGGAGAGGTGTTTGCTGTTGGCTCAGCACTGGTGAGATACATCTGGACTGCTTAGTCCAGTTCTGGATGATTAACGAATTGGAGCACCTTTCATGCCACTAAGAAAAGCTAAAAAGTTGTTTGTTTGACCTCAAAAAGAGAACATAAACAGTTTTGTGATTCTTTGAATTGTCTGCAATGTCTTCAAAATCTTTCTGAGTGGCAACCAAGAAGTTATTTTGACTATTTGACCTGAATTCTTCATATCCAGTGCCTTGAAATCCATCTGCTGTTTTATCAGTTGGCCACTCAATGAATTAGTGAGTCATATCCTGTTGTCAATTGGCTGGGTATTGGCAGGATAAAAATAAATGTTGTAGGAAATAGCCTGAGGATCCCAATGGAGAGGTAGAATATGAGTCACCACGGTACCCTCACAGCAATGAAGGCCTATTGCACAGTGCAAAGGTAGAGAGGTGTTTTTTGCTTTCTGTTCAGCACTACTGCTGCTGCTCTCCGCCTGATTTTATGCTCTGCTAAAGGGCACATGACACGGAAGGTACAGCTGGGAGAGGTGAGTTTATTTGGCCTTAAGGAAAGAAGGCCTTGGGAGGACCTTGCCATTGGCTTGAACTACCAGTGGGACATTACTGAGTATGGAGAGCCAGAAACTTCTCAGAGTTACACAGTGAAAAGATCAGAGCTATGAACAGGGAAATTCCAATTAGACTGTGAAAAGTTGTTTTGTTTTGTTCCATCAACTGTAATCAAATGCTGGAACAGGCTGCAAAGAAATTTTGTAACTGTCATTCTTGGAGATATTCAAACTTCAGCCATATAAGGCTGTGGCCCACCTGATCTGACTTCAAAATTATGCAGCTTTAAGTGGGAATAGATGACCTTTCTTTCTAAATTATTTTGAAATTCTGTACTCCTTCTGTACCTATTTCTAGGCAGAAATAGATACAGTATGTGGAATAATGTTGGGTCATCCCATTGCTTTTTCACTTCAATATTTACCCCATTTTTGAGATTAGTTTAAGAAAGCCTGTGTTCATTCGGAATATTGTTTGCTGTCTTTTAATGAATAATGAAGTATCTTCTATTTTATCCCCCAATTTTTTCAGTTTGATTTTAAATCTTTTTGTGAGGAACATCTTTCTAAGAGATCAACCACATCGTACGTCTCAAAATCCTCTAAAAGATTTGTGAAGCACCTATTTACAAAAAGGCTATTTTCTGATGCTCCCTGCATTTCTTGACATATACATGATTTTAATTTGTAACAATTTATTTTATAAAGAAGTCAGAATTTCTATTCTTTAGCTCCCAGATCATCTCTGGAGATGTTTTAATGAATTGCTGTTATTAAATGCCATCTCCCTTTCCCGTGTAAAATAGCAGATTTAAACAGTAATTTAAAGACCACTGTTAATGTACCATATATGTTAATAATTTTATTTGTGAATTCTTTTAAAAATACATGTGGTTACTCCTAAGTGACGATAATTTTTTGCTACCCAACTAACCAATTTGTTCAAAATAGCTCTTACTTTCTCTCAGTTTGAGACTTTAGACTTTTCCCTGTCAAAGAATTGCACTGATAAATAATTTTCTTCTTGATTCACTAGTGAACATGCTGTATTCATGGGGTGAATGCTGATCTTGTTGAGGTCAATCTGAATTTTTAATTTTAGGAATACAGAGTTCAGCCTCGGTGTATATCCACTGACAAATACTGTGTATGTGTGCTTGGAATCCTTGATTGTTTACATTCAAGCCAGTTATGTCTGAATGAGGATACAGAAAAATAGGAGGCAAATGTATTTTTTTTTCAAATATATTGTTTAAGATACATGAGTGAAACCCAATAATTATAAGAATGCTGTTTGATATTTAAATGCTGATGATTTATATTACAGGTCTGCCCCTGATGTAAACTGACTGTGTGAGGAGTCAAAGCTACTCTAGAAATCAGTGAGGACTGAGATGTTCTGCATATATTCTATTCTTTAAGACCACTAAAACAGTTGAAAAAGCAAAGCCAGTGTATTCAGTGACTGAAGTATTTAAAAAAGAAAGAATAATGGAATCTAAATTAAGCCTAATTTTTGCATTGTGCCCTTTATGCACAATTATCCAGTAGCAAGCTGTGTAAAATATGGAAACAAGTTAGTAATATACCCACAAACAGACTACAAAACAAAATGAGTAATTATAGGATGTACTTCAAAATAGAAAATAGAGTTATTTTAAAGTAATACTTGACACTGAATATTTGTAAGACCATGCAAAATAGAAGATTAGTCAGGAGGAATTCTAGTAAATCAGCTTATTATAAAAGACAAAGGAAAGAGTTTGCTTCGAAATGAGGAAGAAATATTCATATGTGCAAGAATTCTACTGCAAGAAAGCACAGGAATCAGGAGATCTGTATAATCTGTGCATCATTCAGCATGGAGGCTAGTACAGAAAGAAAGGATCATTAATTTAAACATTTAGGGAAAGTGTTAGGGTTTGTATTTGGTTTTGCCTTGTCTTTCTCAGTCCAATACTTCACCATCTCCTTCCAAAACTGCATACCATTAGCAGTTCTGTATTCTAATCTCTCCCTTGCTGCTTAAAATTATCACTCCTTTATTTCAAATATGGCTTCTTATCCTCTGCTCTGCTAACTGGCTTTATTACCCTCGACCTCTTCTTGCCTCCACTGCAGGCAGCTTGACATTTTTACATCAGCTAATCCTCACTTTTCACACCCTTCCCTTCTCTTCCCCCACCATGTATTTTCTTCCTTTTCCTCTTTCAGTATATTCAAAGCTTCAGAGAGCTTTCCAGCAGATATTCAAACCCCTGGAGAAATTCAAAGAGATAGAAACACAGCACAAGAGCTAGGGGTGTTCTCTTCTGGACTGCCAAAAGCATAAGGTAACATTCAGAATGAGATCGCTGTACCATGATCTCATTTTGAATTGGATTTTCTTATGGGGCATAGGAAGCCTAGTAGGGAGAGCATATTTTTGGTAGTTAATATTACCTCAACAAACGGTTAAAAAAAATAAGCTTTTACTTTCATTTCTTAATTTATAATTTCATGTGTCAGGAGTTTAAAAAAATTATGAGAAGATAATACAACAATGGCTTAAATTAGGCATGCACATGTCTTAAGCTAGACATGGACTGGACTTAGAGCAGCCAAGTGTACAAGGCACATATGTACAGAGGTGCCAAAACAAAATGAAATGTTTGAGAAAAGTATTTTGCAGGATAACTGAAAAAAATAGCAAGGCTTTTTGTGCTAAGCAAAGCAAGAGCAGACTGGCAGGAGAAAGCATGGCAGGAGTGGATACCTCAGAAACTTCCCAGCATGTAAGGTGCAGCCAGTAGGCTGTTTAGGAAGAATGTGGCATTCTGGTACTGACCCTGATTTCTCTTTGTTGCTTCTTTAACAAATGAATGTATATTCTTTCCTGTGAAAAAGACAGAAATAAGTATTCCATGTCACAAACAGCCTATATAAGGTGAAGAACAGGAAAACAAGATGCACTGGAAAGCTCTACCTGCCATCAATTAAATTTGAAAATATCATCAGTAATTATGCCCATCAGTAATATTTTGACATAGGGTACTTCGCAGGAATTTGCAATGATTTGAAGGAGAAGTTAAACACCACTGTATTAAATTTGAAACTGGTACTGTAAAACAAGGCAGGTTGTGAAATAAAATGTGTAGGAGCAACAGCAGTAATGGCAGAATGTGGATGAACTTTGTTGGTAACCTAACTAGTGAGTGCAAAGAATTAAAAATCACAGAAAGGGAGAAATGCAAGTATAGAGGGAAAAAGCCCTCTCCTCAGCTTTAGATTTAGAGCAAAATTTGCAATAAATCTTCAGAGTGACTGAGTGATTCTCAGCTTCAGTATGTGCAGAAAGAAACCCTGGCAGAAGGAAGACACTTGACCATAAAAATATTTGTTCCTGTGATTAAACATCATAATCATAAACCCAGAGGAAGTGACAAAGATAGGGTTAGATTTGTGGCTTTTTTGTGAGAACACTTTTGCAAATCTCTTACTATTATTTTTGAAGTGAATATATAATTTCTCTTGATTCCATGGGTTCTAAGCATGACAAGTTTGGAATGTGTATTTTTGAAACTTAATTAGAAAAGCTAATCAATAAATTTTATTTTTATTTTATTACATTAGAATTATATCTTAAATATGCATTTTAAACTAATTCTTTCTCTGTCATAAATTATCTTTCACTCTTAAAAAAAGATAGTCTAAGAAAATTATTCTGTGTAGCCATGCAGGCTGCAAAAAAAGATCCTGCAAAATTCCTTTCTGCCTGAAATCAATAATAAAATAAGTTCATTTCATACAAACACACATCTAAAGCTTTCATGACAGTCTAAAAAATCTAAAAATGCCTGCAGAGGATATGAGTTTATTGAATTTTCTTACTTTACTGTTTCATAGACTCTACCTTAACCAGATAGTATAATCTGATTGTATCAACCTAGAAGTATATAGGATTTTATTTTAATGTTAAAAAGGTCAATAGCTTTGGAACTTAAATTCTTTCTGTCTACTATACTGCACTAGAATCTCAGCACTGAAGTATTACCAGATAACTTTAATAAAAAGAGGTTGGATTTTATGGACTAAAATTTACTTATTCATTTCCTATATATACAGTTAAATTATTTAGATGAATGCTTTCTAAGTATGTGGCAAAGCAATATATACTTTATTGAATGATGAAGGAAATTTATATTAATGTGGTTGATATAGAAATAAAATTTCTTCCAAACCATTTTTGCTGTATAACTGTTATTGAATATTACATCTTTTTATCACCTCAGATGATACTCTAACATTTTAGTGCTTTATTCCAGCTCTGAAAATGTTTTAGTCTTACCAAGGACATGTTCTGCTAAGTTCTGCATTGAAGCACTTTTGGTTTGGAATTTGAGTTAGATTTTAAAATTTGGTGACAGATATACCATTTTCTGAGTCATTCAGTTGGTCTGCAGAATAGATTCATTTTGAAAGATTTTTTTTTAGACTTCATGAAGCTTCTGAAAATCTGGATCACATTAGATATAAAGGCTTAGGCATTTTCAGCACCATAGAAGAAGTTTGCAATCATTTTCTATAGTACAAATGGGCTTATTTAGCACTCCTGTTATGGAAAAGATTCTACAATAATAATACTACTATTATAATACCATTTCTGTAATAATAGCACTTCTGTTATAAAACACCATTATTATAGAAATGCTATTATAAGACAAGCTCTGTTATTTAGATTTGCTTCTGCAATAAAAGTGCTAAAAAGTCTGCTTGTATTACAGAAAATTATTGCAAATTTTTCTTGCCTGGCAGTGAAATTTTTCATTCTGAATCTTGTCTGTCTCTGTTGGAAAGCCATTCTTGTACATACTCTGAAGCCTCTCTGAGTTACTCAACAGTGTGTGCTTAAAATAGGGAATTACTGAATAGGCAAATGGAAAAAAGGCCAGTTGTCATTTATGCCATCTTCCATGTTCCTAATCTGCTCACCTCACTTTTTGTCATAGGCCAGAACTTTTATGTGGAAAGTGTATGCAGGCTTGTAGTGCAGGTTTTACCATTGTGCATAAGGTAGAGGAGACGACATTAAAAAAAATACATGAAGAAAGGGAGCAAATTCTTTTGTTTCATCCTGTTATTTTTTTCCAATTTTGAGCAGAGTTCATGGAAAACAGCTTCCAGTTTTTCCATTTGACTTTGTACCATACTCTTATGTTCATAATATTCAACAGGAGGTAAATTCAACAGGAGTAATATTCAGTCCATGTTCTATTAAACACTTTGAACCAATTAAATCATTAGGTCAGAGTTCCTTATGAGTACTCAGCCTAAGGACCAGCCTCTCTGATCATCATCCTCCATTTACAACCCACCACCAGTGGGTGCATTCCAAAGCCATAATCAATATCTGTCTTTTGGGAGGAAGGGAACAAAAGGAAGAAGAAATGGAACATAATCTCAAATCTCTAATCTCAAATTCCTGGTTCCCCCATATCCTGTGTTTTCTTTAAAAATGTTTTTTTTTTTTTTCCACTGCTAGCTGTTCTAATGCACTCTCCACTTCCTTCATGTGCAACTGCCAATCCACCAGTGTTCCCACAAACAGAGCAGAAATTCTCATGGGTAAGGCATTTTAGAAAAAGATTAGGACAAATTTCTGAGTTTAGGCTTCGGACAGTCTTTGCCTAATGTGTTAATTTTAGTGTGAATAAATTACCTATGTATATTTTGGAAATGCTCGGGTCACAGTGTGAACTTTGTGGTAAGGACACAAAAGAGTTAGTTCCCATGAATTTCTTTCATGTTTGCATATGCTCTGACACAAGAAGTCTCTTGCTTATCTTTGCCTGTGAAAAATTCCAAATACTTTACATCTCTTTCATCTCCTGGACAAGGGTCATATAGAAGGTAAATATTCAACATGAAGTCTATGGAACTGCATCAGTCATATGCTGGAAGAAGATCCACCTTCTAGGTTTCTGATTTTTGTCATAGATGTTTTCTGCTGAAAACAATCAGTCTCAAAACTTGAATTAATCCTATTTTTTTCCTTTTTTTTTCAGTTTACAGTTCCTGTACCAAGGAAATGTCATTACAGTAATAATTCCTCTACCCATAATTTGTACTTTTAAAAAACATGCAAATCTAATCTTGAGTTTTTCCTTGCAGTTTTCCAAGAATGTAATTTAGGCATGAATTGGATCCATTAGATAGCAACAAAATGACTATTATTGTTCTAAAACTTTTCAGTAGCATGAGGAGAATATTAAGTCTTTCTCATTTAAAATTTGTCCTTGCTCTCTGTCAGTATATTTTTAAAAATTTTTCCATGAGAGTCATAAGACTAGGATTTTCTTTTAAGTTTTTTTAAAATCAGTTTTATTATTTAGTGGAAGGAAAACGAGCTAGTGAGTTTTGATGCTCTTTTGTACTCCTATAAGTTGCTAAAGGCTTTGTTTTTACACTGCTAAATACATTACTTAGTCCATAGAGTTTATTAGTGCCTTTGGGTACCATATTTTCTTGAAAATAGCACACACTTTTGTGCTTATTTGTATCTCCTAATGCTTAAGTGCTTGTGCTCTCTTTTGTGTGTTATTTTTCAGTTGATACTTACCAGTACTTGTGTGGAGTAACATCTGCTGTTTTGGTTCTTCATTGCTATAGCTCCCTTAAGACTTTAGTACAAAAAGTGAGTTTATTGTTAGCAGCTACAGTACTACAAAGACAATCTTGTGGTAGCAGTGGTATGGTACCTTTTTCTTGGTAGATTCAAGAAAAAGGCTCTTTGAAATAATAATTTGCTCAAAAAGTTGAGTTTTTGGTAAGTTAAATGATTTCTGTTTTAAAAGAAAGAATATGTCTCAGCCTCAGGCAAAAAAACCCAAACAAACACGAGCAGATAAAAAAAATCAGGTATTTATTTTTTAAATCTATGCAGTGAAAATGTTGACTACTTTTGGTATTTAAAAACAAAGCACTTATATTTTCTATTTCAAGCCTACACTTTTCATTTAAACTATAGCATAAATAAAATAGCTAGACAATCCCAGAGCAAAATACTGATTTTTAGTCTTAAGAAAATTTGAATATTTCAGGTTTTCTGTTTTTCTGGAAAAAGATAGATTGGTGTAAGTACTTGAAGAATGCAGTTTCATGTCTCAAAACACTGTCCCCATAAGAGAAGCCACCACAACAGAACCTGAGATAAGTGCAGACAGCACCAGGAGGATGCTCATTCCAGGCCTGGTGAGGCAGATCTGGGTAATGCACCCAGATAAATTTCCCCCCATGGCAAACTGTGGGACAGGCAGCGAGGGCTTATGCACAGGGCACCCCACGTTATGGGAGCAGCACCCACACCCTGTGCACACCCAGGACCAGACAGTACAGAAGTGACACCTCCAGAAGAGCTACTCTGGGACCCACCCCACTGAAGGCCAGGGTGAGGAAGGACCAGTGGGGCACTGCAGGAATCCACATGGAATGATATCTATTGCCTAATTTTTCTCTCTCTCTCACTCTTTCTCTTTCTTCCACTCCTCTTCTTTCCTCCAATTTCTTTCTATGTCTCTAGATCACATTTACTCTTAAATAAAATCTGTACTATTGACTTCAGCACATGGTCTTGTTGCACTTTGTTCAGGGAGAAGCATCTATTATAAGTGGATCATACCAGTTGGTCAGAATAAAATTTTCCATAACTGTTTGTTTATCTATCAATTCTAACCCAAGTTAAATAAGCCCTTTTTTTTTCTGACTGCACCTAGTGAAGCCCTGGCTATGGCTGTGCCTTGGATACGGCATCTATGTGGCACTATGACCATGTCCCTGTAGTTCTCAGGTGTAAAAATTAAAGAGTTTTCTGTTTCCATCCTTCATTCTTTTTCTAAGTTATCGTACAAAACCCAAGAAGTTCAGGCATTTCTGTACTAGAGGGTGCACTCTTCCAACACCTAAACCTCAGGGTGGTTTTCCTCTCAGAACAGCTTACCCCTGGAAGTGCCTGTGTTCAACCACCCAGGTTATGCCTCCTTAAGGTTTAATTACTTCTCATGATAACTTTAGCAGGTCAAACACATGAGATAAGTTTCCAGATTCTCTATTTTCCCATGAATAGCGAGGTAGATAGATATTTCTTTACTAAAGGTTATGAAAACTCATTACTAAACCTGCACGGTCCCTGCTAGTTTAGGTCTTATGTTCAAAGCACAGAGATGAAGAGGGAGAAACAATTGACTGCTTCTACTTAAAAGAACGGTGGTAGTAGCCATGGTGTTGCTCTCCACCTTTTTCCTAACAGCCTAGTAACTTCAGCTTACACACATGAAGTAGATCCTTTTTTTCCCTTTGCTGCTAACACCTTTAAAACAGAAACATTTTACCTCACAGGAGGGTTCTGGATTAACAGGCTACTTGGCTGGTTGGGTGATATTATGCTCTGCCCTCACACAGTATTTTAAACTTGAACACAAATAATGCACTAACAAAACCATGCAGTTCTAAAGTGAGGTTTGCCGGTTGCCTGTTCCATTTGGTCTCCTTCTTAAGCGACTAAGAAAGCAAAAGCTTTTGATAAATATTTCGCCAGCCCACCTCTCGTTATGGCTTCTGACACCTTAGTTTGGTGTACAAATAGCGGCTTAAAGTGAGAAGAAAAATGGAAGATTTGAAAAAAGAGATAAATAAGACTTCTTTTCTGAAAAATAGGGTTTTTTAGGGAAGCTGAGCTAATACAAACAACTTTGGTAGATGGCAGAATGCATCATTTTATCTTGCCTCTGTTGTGTTAAAGGGAAGCTAAGTCTTTACATAGGATAAGCATAAAAATAGCACTATATCTTGTTTCCAGAAGAATCCTGTCAATTCATTTGGTGTCAATGAGCACAGAGTATTGACAGGATCAGGTATCCAAAATTCAGCCTACCCACTGTTTTAATAAAATTTTTAGAGAGGCTGTGTGACCCAGCATCTAGTTTAAAAGTGGAACAATTATTAACCCAGTGCTGGAATAGGTAGATCCTCAGAGGAGAAAAATCAAGCAAGCCAGAAAAAGAACAAGCAGGTAACTGCCCTGATAACCATGACACAGGGGAATTTCATTAATGAATCTACCTTTTCCCTATGTCATCCCCATCATTCTGGTTGTTCTATAGGGGCCCTGATAATTAACAGCAGCTCCTTATCCAGTGCTCTGCACAAGAAGAATTGTGTAGTCTCTTGCCATACCCAGGGTACAGGGATGTTTCTTTGGCTCTTAAACAAGCAAAGGAGTTACTGCTGGCTTTTCCAAAAGAAACTAAATTTTGGCTAGGGATGCTTAACTCTTTTAAGAAACCATAATTTTCTTGTTATTGTTAAGATAACAGAATCTGAAGGGAATGGGCGGACTTAACGAGGCTTAAATTAAATGTTTTAATTCTCCTTAGATCCAGATTGTTCTAAAATAGCCTTTTAAGGATCATCATTCTGGTCATATACTTCACTGCAAATCGTTGCAAGTCCTCCCTAGTAACTGTGGCCCAGTGTTAAACACTGTGTCAGATATTCTACATCTAGCAAAAATACATTTGCATAATCACCTGTTCAGCTGCAATGGAATCTAGTAATGCTATCTCAGGAAAATTTAAATCATAGTCTAGAATTAATACATACATCTCCCTAGTCAGTTTAAGTAAATCAAGGACTACTTTACTTCAGGGGACAATTTATTCTGTCCCACTATATAGGTTTCTTTGGACTGTCAGAGCCTGTATTTTTGCACATGTGACAAAGCCTGGATAAATTCTCCAATGGCACTATTCAGGAGCAATACCAAACATGTCTAGTTTGTCTCTGGGATTTTTCAGTCCTTTAATTTATCTTTCTATTATCTGTTCTAAAATATTTTTTCAGTAACATTGCCAACTCCCCATTTTGATAATTTGAAGCTCCTGTATGAATTCAGGCCTTGATATTGTTTTGGGGCTTGGAAAGTGATGTTCTTGCTAGGCTGTACTAATAATCATATCATCATCCTGAACTGCTGCAACCTACACTTTTTCTGTAATGGGACAATTTTAAAACTAAGTTTGATAGTCACTTAAGGTTTGGATTTTATTTCAATGAAGTTTTATCAAATGCTCTAGAAAATATTCATGCAGCAACCAAGTTTCCCTCAGCTTGTAATTAGCTTGCAAATCATCAGCTTTTAATTTAAAAATAGTAGCCACTTTCAGGGTGGTGCTTTGCTAAGCTGATCTTGGGTGTGTTCTGCATTGTTTGCAGTTGAAACTGGTCTGTAAATTTTTGTCGTGGACTAAACACAAGCCCAATTTCTTTGCACTAGACTAAGCTTTTGTCAGTGGCCAGAGTGAGTGAAGTGCTGATTTACAATTCTGACCATATTGCTTTATGAGAATTTTGCCAGTTCACTACTTTGTAATCAGCTTATTTTGCACTTTGATACTGATTTTCCTTGAGTCTGCACCTCTGCACAGTAGTGAGTTTAAGATTTTAGTTCAATAACCTGGTCTGCTATTAAAAAAAAAAGAAAGCAAAAAACATAGAGTAAATGAAATGAAACAATAATGCCTGGGACCTTTTAGTCTGGAAGTAGACATTTTACTATTTCATGTATTTAAATTTAAGGGGAAAAAAGCACCTTTGTTTTTCCAAGGAGAGCTTGCAGCCTGTTCTTTTAGTTAATTTGGTTCCTTCTGCCTAAGTCAAGCTTTTATAGGAACCTGAAGAGTGGACTTGTTAGATTTTCGACTGCTCTCTGTTCTCAATACCTGAGAAGTCTTCAAGCTTCCCTGCGTTTGTTTTGACTCCTTGACCTGTCAATGATGTCATGTTTTTGATGAAGTGAAGACTTTGTATCTGCAAATTACTGCTGCATTTTTTTTTCTCTAGCAGTTTACTGTCTACTTTCATCTTTGTTTTGCAGATATTTTTAATTATATTTTATTACCACTTTCTTTTCTTTTAATGCTGGCAACGCTGTCTTTGACATCCCACTGACTCAGTGCTCTAATGCTCAGTTTAAACTTAATAAATGTCCCATTTACTTTCAGGTTGACAGTCTATTTATCTTCTCATGATGGGCAATACTGCCAGAAAAAAAAATCCAAAGAAGTCACGCTGCAGTTATCCTCTCTGGCTGTGCTATGCATACTTTACTGGTGCCTGCAAACTTTCATGCACTGATATTAACGAGTGCATGTCTTTAATCTTTTTTCATCCGGCAGATATTGTGCTATTTTTCATAGACTGTGTAAGTCTGTGGTCTCTACCAAAGTGGCTTTGATTTTGTGCTATTATGCCTTAGGTATCACTTCTGTAGTCTGGATTTTCAATTTTATTTATACTTTAAGATACTGTCCATTTCCATAAGCATTATTCTTGAGGGAATGATTCCTGTTGCTTAGCACATTCTGCTCATGATATCAGGTTAATCCATGTCTCCCATCTATCCTAGTAAGATACACAGGGTTGGGGCATGGACCTGGAAGCTCCCCTTTGCTCGTTCCTGCTGTTAAATGGTGAGCATTGTCTCTGTCAGAGTTTAACCCCACCTGTAGAAGGGTGAGGAGCCTCAGTCAAGCTCTGTTCTCGGTAGGCAGTCTGCATGTGGCCTGTCTGGTTTTAGAGATAAAGTAGAGAAGCTGTATGGATGCAAGCCACACTGTGACTATTTGACCATAGGACCAGAAATGGTCCCTGGTTCACTGTAATTCCTGGCCTAAAATTAGCTTTTGAGGTTCTTTTCCATAATTTCTTCCCATTGACAAATTTTATTAACGATCTGGTCTTTATCACAGACTTCATTAGTTAAGATTGACAGCATCTAAATAAAGTGAAAATTCTTTACCCTTTCTTTAGGTAACTTTCTATTTAATATATCCCCCTCAGAAGACAGGACACTACTCAAATTTTTGCAATGCAGTTTCATAATTGGCATGTTTTATCTCAGCTAGCTGAAAATTACTGAGCATATAAAATGCATTAAAATCTGCTGTTGTCAGTAATAGGGTTATTTTTTGATGGTATTCTCTGACATGGGCAATTGACATTGATTGCAAATTCAGAATAAGACAATCTGATTCTCTTTGTCAGTTGTTTTTATTCAGCAACCTGTCAAAAACTGGACCTTCTTGACACAGTTTTAACTCAGTAATAAGTATTCTCTTCTCTGGAACTATTTCAAATTGTGTACCAGAGATCTTCAATTCTCCAGTTGTATGCTCTTCCACTAGCATTTACTCTTGTTTTGCAATTTCTATTTATAATATGGTACTCAACAGGGGCCTCCAAGCACTGGCCATTATAGTACTCAGTTATTACAAATAATCTGTACAACAAAACTGTTCCCAAAGCTGAATCACGTAAAAGCACAGATCCCAAATCATGCTACCTGTCTGAAATGTTCTTTTCATGGAGGGTTGTGTTTCAATCTGTAACTGATAAAATAATGAGGAGGGTATTGAGTAGCATTAAGTCATATTTCAAGTCAGGAAGGCTGTGAAAAAAAATGGAAGCTTTCCACATCACTACATCTGAACTGCAAATGGATCATCAATTTTAATTCCTTACAAAATAAAATAGGGAAAATTGATTTAACAGAGATATTTCTTCTATGACTTCTCTTTCAGCAGTTACACTTGAGAAGTAAAATGTTATACTGAACAAAAATTTGCTTTAATTTGAAAATCTGTAAATACAGAGTACTTTCTATGTTTCTAGACATTTCTATATATCTTTCTAGGCTAGGAGCCTAGCTTTCCTAAGTTCACTCTATTGCCAACAGAGTGAGGCAGGCATTTCCTGAGGGGAATTATTTTAAGTACTCTAGCTAATAATGTCATTTGAATTTACCATCCCAAACCAAGATAAGTATTATTTAACACAGTGCTTGCTACCTCTAACGAAAGACATCATTTAATCCAGCCTTCCCAAACAGATGATTTTACAGGCTCATCTACTTCCCTGGTGTTTCCTTTAGGATTAGCTTACTTTTCATTTACATGTCAAGATTGCATAGTCATTGATATGCTGGCTAAACATTGTTTAGAGTTACATATAGGCATTTCTATATTGATAGGCACATCTATATTGATTTCATTTTGTAGAGTGGGAAAATTTATTCCTTACAGCACATTTTCTTCAACAACAAAATCTAAATAACTACACTGCATTCTAACATTTTTGTAACATATCATATTAAAGACTGGGAGAAGCTAATGTTTTTGTTTATTCTGCCTGTGAGCTGGTCACAGCTCCCTGTGAAAATTTATGTTGTATTGGTCCTTTAATGACTTGTTTTCTGGATGTTTTAATTCACCTATGTGAGGAAGCACTTGTTTAAAAAAAACACAAACAAAACCCCCAAGCACACTCCCCCTTTATTATAGCAGAAGTGTCAAGAAATGCATTAGAATATAATTGTTACTGAGGCGTGATCTAAAGATGTGTGACCATAATTTCACTTCCCTGGAGAGGATTGGTCAGTTCACTGAAGTATGGAGGATATGAGTGATTCATCACTCCTTGCCACCATGCATGTGGTGTTTTCAAAGCAAATAAAGTTGTATTGCTATCTGGGGAGCAGAAGTTAGGATATGTAGTTGATAACAGATTCATATGTAATTATTGCTATGTGATTTGCCTATAATTGCAAATATTTTATTGCTTTTCACCTCTTTTTAAACTACAAATGATTGTGAAAAAAAAAACAAACTAGTCTATTCAATTACTCTATTTTATAATAAATTGCTTTCTGGGTTTTCTTTTATGGACAATTGATTTTTCTAGTAGTATAGATAGATGTCTGAACTTCTTGTTGGTAGATAAATTATCATACATGTTGTGATCCTGTTGCTTTTGCCAATGCTGCAGGAACAACTGGTGGTATGGTGAAAGCTGATCAAGTGAAGACTTCCTATCTTCTGAATTTGGATAAGTTTCTGAAATGCCATCCTGCATCTCAGAAAATGAGCTCTGTGGGGAGTTATGCAAAAGTTTTTCATTTTGCTCCTGCTGCACTTCCATAGTCTAAAGTCATGTCAAAAGAAATAAATCTGTGCTATGCATTTTGACTTGAAACAGCTCTTCTGTTTAGAGATGTTCACGGAGGTGGGTTGATAAACTGTGGTTAGCCCTGAGCTCTTTTCTCCCCAATGAACAAGTCCTGCAATCTTCAAGCAGTTCAAACTAGTATAATAAAGAAACACTTAAGGAAAAACAATTGTACTGTCATGTCCGTGTTCTCTTCCTTGACATTTTACATGATCCTACCAGTCTTTTAAAGCTGGGTGTAACCTCAGAGACCACTGTGACTCATCTTTTATGGTTAGTAAATCATTGAAAAATGATTAAAGATTATTACATCCCAAAGTTGCCTTATGATAGTTCTACATTGTATAAACATTTTCTTTTAAAAATGTCTCTCTTCTAGAAATGTTAGCAAATTATTCAAATTATTTTAATGATAGTGAAAGATGTAGACCAGTGCTGATTCTGGAGCTATGTTTTTCTTTAATTCAAAGCTTGTTTGATTAAAATACCTGTATAGATGATTCAAGTAGTAAATGGAACACTATGAATATACTAGAGAGTATAAAATCCTATCATGAATTATTTTCATGACGAGTTCTTATTTTGAATTCAGGTTTACTTATCATCAGGAAAATTCACACATAAAACATATTTTGTATTCATTACATAACTGCCTCCAGTTTCTATACCGACAAAATTCACTGGTTTCAGTGGAATTACTCCAGGCTTATACTGGTTTAACTGAAGGGGGAATAAATATTTTAGACTTCCAGTAGTAAAAAAGGAAAAAAAAAGAAAAAACCAACGAAACAAAAAATAGGCACTAAATTGCATGTAGAGTAACTAACATTATTATTTAGAAGAATAAATGGAAATGTTTTTAGTGTGTTGTTAATAGTGCATACTCAAGGTCCATAACATTTTCAAGGGAATAATCCAATGGAGTCACTAAAAGTTAATGTGTACCTCTTAGCTTGTCTTGTTTACTGAAGACGTACATATAAAAGAACTTCTGTGAAATCTGAAGGAAGTCAACCAACAATGTGGGGCAAACAAGAGATGTACAAGCCATTGGCTGCACTTCTGCAAGCAGCTAAGCAAGGCTAAAAGCTCTCAGCAGCAGAATATCCTTCCTCCAGTTCCACAGCTTTTACTTGTGACAAGGTAGCCTCTGTCTCCTTTTGTTGTTGGAAGCACTGGTGCTTGCTGAACGTTGAATTGAGGCAATTCAATTTATTAACACTGGAGAGAACCATCAAGGTTGTTTTGTTTCTAGTTTAGTTTTATTTATGCTAGTGTTAGTTCCCCAAGAAGTCCAGTAGTCAGATGACCAGTGGTGCTATCTCACTTCTGTGCAAAAATGCTTTCCAGTTCAGCAGGAGATGGTACTGGAATATGTTGCCTTATATAAAGCAACTTGGTTTGCTGTTTGTTTGTGAAGTGACAGCTTTTGCTGAGTTTTGACTGGTAGTCACTTGCTACTATCTAGTGGTGAGAAGATATCAGCAAAACTGAGGAGGTTTTGTCTCTCTTAGAACAGAAGTACCACTGATCAGCTAACTTGCCTCTCTTTTTATTATATTAGCACCTTTCTCTTAAGCCATAAATACAGATTTAAGCTACTTTTCCTAATTTCTTATTTTAAATAAATAATTTTTAATAATAAGTAGGTAAGTGGAGTGACAGTTGACAAGTAAAAGCACAGTGATCCCTGACTTTTAGTAGTCAGGAAGCATGCACTTATCTCTGCCTAGTGAGCCCAGACCTTCACATTTTGTTCAGAAACAACTGCAATCCATCTCTAGAACTTTTCTTACTCCTTGGTAGGGCCACAGGTCTGCCACTGCTTTCTCACTTTTGCTCTCACCCTCTTTGGAAAATTAAAAGGCCAAGCTAATAAGCACCTGACTGCATTGTATATCCTGGTATTGTTATTTCTAAAAGTGTGGTGGTGTTGGCACCTGGGCTGGCTTTTCCTAGGCTGGCAAGTTTCTTTGCCTGGGCTGTATGATAGGTCTCTTTTGTGCAGCCCTTCACTTCAGAACACAGTGCACAAGTAGAACCAAGAGATACTGTGTGGTTTAAGTGTCCAGTGGTTCAGGTTCAAGAGGCAAGTAGCACCATGAGTTTTACACCTGGTGATGGAACGATGAGAATCAGAGAAGTTTAAATGCTGTTAATGTTACACAGTGCCATAGTTTATTATGTATTCATGTAGTGCTACTTCGTTGTTCCTTGTTTTTTATATGTTTCAGCACTTCTTAACATGTCCGAGTATTCTCAATATCTTCTATGACATAAAATATATCATAAAAAGGATATTGGTTACTGAGGTACAGAGCTTCAAAAATCTGCAATTTCAATTCTGTCAGTGCTGCAGGCTTGTTGTATGACCATGAACAAGTTATTCACTGTATGCCTCAGTTTTCCTTTCTGAAAGGAACATAAAAGTTGTAGCAGAAATGTCATACCTTTTAGTACTATGAAGTGTGTTTTCTCCCCCCAGGGATGTTAAGAATAGTCATAATGATGATTAATTATCAAACTAGGAAATGGAAAGCACCTTCAGACTTCTAAGGAAGTTCATATGAACTCAATACATACAGAAATGTCTTCCAGAACTGCATCTATTTTTACTAATTTATATTAGACAACGGTCTGTAATTGCATTTCTCAGAGTTATCAAAGAGACATTAGCTGTTAGCTAGCATGTGAAATATAGAAGCTTTACTAGAAAACTTGATATACTTGATGGTGGCCCCAGTAACAGACTACTGTAAGAAGAATCATAGAATCAAGGGATGGTTTGGGTCAGAAGGGACCTTAAAGATCATCTAGTTCCAAACCCCTGCCTTGAGCAGAGACACCTTCCTCTAGACCAGGTTTCTCAAAGCTCCATCCACCCTGGTCTTGAGCATTTCCAGAGATGGGGTATCCACAACTTCTTTGGGAAACCTCTTCCAGTGTCTCACCACTCTGACAAAGATTTTTTTCTTAATATCTAATCTAGACCTACTCTCAGTTAGAAGCCATTCTCCCTTGTCCTGTCACTATATGTCCTTGTAAAATGTTCTTCTCCATTTTTCTTGTGGGCTTCCTTCATGTACTGGAAGGTTGCCATGAAGTCACTTCAAAGCCTTCTCTTTCCCAGGCTGAACAGACCAAATTCTCTCAGCCTTTCCTCATAGGAGAGGTACTCCATCCCTCTAACCATCATCCTGGACTCACTCCAACAGGTTGATTTCCTTGCTGTGCTGGAGACACCAGAGCTGGATGCAGCACTGCAGGTCTCAGAGAGCAGAGCAGAGGGGCAGAATGCCCTCCCTCACCCTGCTGGCCACGCTGCTCTGGATGCAGCCCAGGGCACAACTGGCTTTCCAGACTGCGAGTGCACATTGCCAGGTGATGCTGTCCAGCCTCTCCACTTTCTTATCCATCTAACAGTTCACTCATCAAATCCATCTGTCACTAATTTACAGAGAAGGATATTGTGGAGGACCATGTCAAAGAGTCCTTTCTCTAGATCCTCCTGTCTCTCAAAGGTTTCCTCTCTCTAGATTCTCCTTCAAATAGTAGTTGTGTTGGGAAACACAGTGTTGAGGAAAAGGGATTCTAGCATTAAAAAAAGTAATTGGAACACTGGATTATAATTAATATTTTCTAAATAGAACTTTGTGATAGAAAGAAGTTGCCATTCTTTTTTAAGATTAAATTGTTGAACTACTCACCCCTGTAGTCTCAATTCTATAGTAGATATTTTCTTTTTACTGCTTTTTTCTTAATAGTTCTAATGTATTGTAATGATTTCAAATTTTTTCATGGCCTCACATATTCTAGCTGATCTTTCTGTAGCTGTAAAAAGGGACCATGTGGAGAGGAAGGGAGATTGTTTCAGGACTGTAGGATGAAATGCTTCCATGATGTTGGATATTTACTGTCATAATTAACAAATAATTTTCCCTTTCTGCTGTTGATAGTATCTGAAGAGAGTAGGCTGGATATGATTCATTGTTCCCTTTGAAGTTGCCAACAAAATCTAGAACTATTAAGCATAATTTAATTGTTTAACATTTGAGAGATACCTCTAAGAACATATTCAAGGCCTTTTGCAGACTGAGACAAGTAATAAACCAAACATAGGGTGCAATTAACATTGGAAAAAGTGTGTCAGAGTTGAAATTCATAGAGATACTAGTTCCTTAAAAGAGCATTGTAAATATATTCATCTAGCCATTGAAGGTAAACATGTCTCAAAACAGAAAGTCAGAGATATTTGAGTTGGGATTAAAATAATTTTATTTTTTATGGTATTTTTTTACTGGGATTGCAGATACCCATATTGTATGTCACTTGGAAGATCTATGATGATGATTTTCTTAAAGTAAGGAAAAATTGGTTTATTTCATTCAAGGAAAATAATATAAGTAACATTTTTTTCCTCAGTAAACAATGGCAAGGCAGGGCAGTGGTCAGTCTTCTTTCAATCGAACTTTTTAAATTCAGTTTTTAGTACTCTGCAGGAAGCGCTTTGTATTTGAAATATAAGTATTTTTTCCTGAGTCAGAAGAGGTTAGGTTTGTTCATAAAAATAGAAGCTGACATGAGACGCTAACAGGTATGACAAAGATTTTGATCTGGAAAATTTAGATTTCAGCTGTAGTGTGGTCTTATCTAGGAAACTGGAAAAATTTTAGTGAAACCAGTACAGATTCAAAAAAGACAGAATGTCTTTAGATACCCACGTCTGAAGTGAATTTAAATACCTAAATTTAAAACTGAAAATCTGCACTCAGCTGCCATCTAACCACTGGATTAAGTAGGAAGACTTGGGATTCTTATTAAGTTTATTATTAAGGTAAAATGCCCCGGCTGCATAGAATTGCACTATTGAGCTTTTTCAGGACCATCCCAACACCAATCATGTTGAAACTGGGACTCTACACCAGATGCAAGCCAGGTGATGTTCAGGATTCAGTGTATAATTTTAAGAAACTCAATCACTTGGCAGTGTGAAAATGCATGGTAGCTCCTGTATACTCCTGTCAAAATGTGGCTTTTGAATTAGTATCAAGCTCCTATAATAAGTCAATAGAAGAACAATTTACTATTTTATAGAATGACATGTTTTAAAAAATATGCTTAATCTTTAAACTTGGGCTTAGTTCCCTTCTTTGGTTGAGCAGATTCAAGTTTACACTGTTCCAAATCAGTCTTTTACACTGGTAGTTGCAAGGCTACTCTGGATGGAAATCGTGCTCCCTACTCTTGCTGTTGGAACTGCCAAAACTGAGATTTGCTGTGTCAAAGACAGACACCTCCAGTCTGAGGAGTGAGAACACAGCAATAAAGTTCAAGGTTCTGGTCTCTTACAGACAGAAGTACTGCTTTTGTTCCTGAGTTAGTAGGGTTGGGAATATAGGTAAGGGGCTGGTCTTTTCTCCCTAAATGTATTGTAGGTGATTGCTTTTGGAATATAATAATTTTAGGTAGCTCACAGCTCAGGGCCTCACTGGCTTCTTTGAAAATATCCCGTTTTCCCCATGTATAACTTAAAGAACCTGGGAACTGAATAAGAGATTTTTGATTCCACTCCAAGAATCAGAAACATGAAAATTATCTCAGTTTGGCAGCTAACTATTAAACACTGACATTTCCTCCTGGTCATGGTCTTGTTGCTTGCTGATGGATGGCATCAAACTTAAAAATGCCAGAGTGACAGATATTTTTGGAGGATTCTATTTTTTTTCTTGGATAGTGATGGAATCTGCTGAAAAGGAATGGCAAAGACCCCAAGATTTAAATCCTGACCTGAATATTTTTGAAAGACCACCTTTAAATTAGCATGGTTGTTGAATACAACATTACTGTTTTGTTTGTACAACACTTTACATAACATTCATAGCTTGGTGGTGCTTGCAGGTCACACAAATATCCACAAAGTACTGTAGTACAATGTAGCCAGACTACTTATCCATGAATTATTTAATCTGCAGCTCTTTAGTACAGTCATTCTTGGCTTGTATTATCTGTGGCCTTTCCTGAGCAGAGGCTATTAGTAATATTGAATGTATCCTGACAGTATTCTAACACTCGGATATTGGTTGTTACTTTCTGGAATTTTTTGTATAGATATAGTGAATTTATTTTATTTAAGTTAATAATTGTTATTTTATGGTGTTTTAATACACTGTGTGAATTCTCAGAGTGTATTCTATTAACTTGATAGAAGGTATTGTTTAGGTTTTTTGGAGTGCTATGTATGCACTGTGTATATTTGCACAATTGCTACTTTTCTTTTTCCTTTTGTTGGCTCTAAAAATGGTGTGTGTTGGTTCTGATCCTGCACAGTTTGCCATTTGTTACCTGTCTGCAAGGAAAGGGGTGAATGTTGTCACTTGCTTGTGGACATGGCTTCAGTAAATGCCATACAATATTACAGAAAGATTTGTAAAACCTACATGTTGTATTATTTACAATGTAGTATTTTTACAGTCAGATCTCAGTTATAATACCCTTTTCTGTTCCCATCTGTAAATGGGAATAAGAAGCAGTAATTAGTCAAGAGGCCTTTAATAAAAGGGAAAAGACAAGATCAGAAGTGGCTTTCACAAATAATAGATTTTTTTTCTCCTTCAATTGAAAAAAAAATTCCAAGGAGATTGCTTTCTTTAACAGGTATCATCTTGCATCAAGAAATATTGGCTGAGAAATGAAGAGATGGAGAAAATGAAAAGCCTCCAAGAAACAGAAATCCTTCAAAGCAGACTTTTAACCACCACACACCTACACACACAGGCACACCTTAACTCCTACAAACTATCTCACCAATTCAGTATTACCTGGTAAGCTGTGGATTATGAGAAATGATCAGCTAAGAGAAGGCAAGAATTCAGTGCTGCAAACCCCATGTTTTACCTGGCTTTACGAGAGAGGGTAAATCAATTTATAGGTTGCTAAAACTCTCTCTTGTGAAAATATGGTAGCCTTTTAAAAGATGAAAGCTTCTTCCAGAGTGTAGAGGGAAGGAGACCTTGTGAGTATGATTTTGAGACAAGCAGTCACTGAGCATCAGACCATTAATATCAGGATTTTGCATTAATTTTTTGCATTTTCATGACCTGCTTCAAATCAGGTCATGAAAAAAAACATAGTTCCACACAAAGGCCTTCAGCCACTATATTATGCATTTGAAAAATTAGTGTTCAATAAAGGCAGCAAAGTTGCATGGTCTATGAGGAGAGTTTATATAGTTTTAAGTAGTGATGTGAGGATACAGTATTTCCCTCTGCTTTTTCAGACTTGCCAATGTGGCTATCGTTACTGACAGCTTGACATGATGTTAGTTATTTAAAGTGTCAGATGAGAGTGGCTGATGCCATGGTACTGCAGTGCTCACATTTGTTGGAAAATTAGATGGTGATTTTTTTTAGAAAAAGGCCTAAAACCCCCCAACAACCCAGCTGCTTAAGCCTCTGACTGCTTAGGTTTTTATTCTGTGCTGAGTGTATAATTTGAGTGAGCAGTAGTGAACATGCCTGAGGTGTTAAGAGAATGATGCGTTTTCTGTAGGCATGAATACGCTTAAATAAAACAGGAACACCTTCCTGCCATTTGTTGTCTTCCAGAAAGAATTTTTAAAAGGAAACGGAAACCAATTAGCCCGGAAGTTTAACCTCTTTTAGCTTAGCTTCTTTTATGGGAGCTTTTTAACCTTTTAAAGAAATCATTTTCTTTCTTTTCTCCCCTCCCCTCTGAATCTGTTAGCAGCATTTCTCATGCTGGGCCCAAGGAGCAGGCTGCTTAAATTCAAGAATGATTTTGAGGGGATAAAGTGTACAAGATTTTGAATTCTTGCCATAAGTCTCTGGCAGACAGCCAGGAAACCTCAGAGGAATAGGACTAATGAAGGGAGGGTAAAGGAGATCTGGAGTGTGTGGCTGGTAATGCAGTATTCATTTAATTGGGAGCAGGTATCGGTGCAAACTTCTCCATTTTAATTGGAAAGAGAGGGAGGGTGTTAAGGAAGATGGAGAAAAATAAGAATGCATAAAGTTTTCAAGCTGAGGAGCCAAAGGCAGGCCTGTATATGGCAGAGAAAGAACTCAATTTAGGGCAATTTGCTCTGCAAGCTGGGCTGCAATCTCCCCTGGGGATAGGGATGAGGAAGAAAATGAAACCAAAAGAGAACTTGATAAAATCACCTAGCACAGACAATCTCAGTAGAATAGGTTTTACTGAGTTAAATCTGCCCCAATCAATGTGATTCTTTTCATATAAGTTACAAATAAAAAGCCACAAGATTACAATAAAAATCGAGGATGTACTGCTGCTGATGTAGCACATGGGAGTCTTAAGGACTTGTTGTAGAATACAGGTTTTTTGCAACCATCGTGTTTGGTTTTTGCTTAGTTTCCTAGCTAGGAGGGAAAAGCCCCTCATCTCTTCCTCCTCTCTAACCTTTTATTATCTTTAAACTAAGGTTAGTGGTAATGTGTGAACCTTATAGAGCATAATTTTCAATGCTCTGCAAAGCTGAACATGCTTTAGTCCTGACAATTGCTAAATCCACAGATTTTTCAGATACTCTTTTTTGCCTTTATACATGACAGAATTTAAAATAAGGAAAAGACACTTCTCACCCATTCCACCTCTTTCTACCCATTCCCACAGCTGGGTGTACAGAAAAAATGAGAATAAGTGCCTGCATTTTCATAATGCAGAGGAAAGGTGTTATGTTGTAGTTTTCTATACTATACGTATGCAGCGTCTTTCTCAGTACAGATACTTGGTGTACCAAGTGCTAAACAACTATTCATTCTACATCTGAGGACTAGCCTGAGTGGATTTTCCTTTTATTCTCGGTGGGGTATTAACCTAAATATTTGGTCTTTAACGACCTCCTGGGAAATGGCACTGTTATGAGTGGTGAGTGTCTGAGGTGGACAGCTGCTCTTTTGTTTGCACTGTCACACAGCTGAGAAAGATGAGGTGGTTCCTGCAGGGTCTTCAGTTGTGTGGGGAGGTTTGTACCAGAAGAGAGATAATGTGAGATTGCAGCTCTCAGGGTCTGGAGAAAAGAGCAGGGAGTAGGGAATTAGGGTAGGGAAAATGCAGAACTAGGCAACAATTTGATGACTTGTAGTTGCAAAGGATCAGCTGAGATCTGTAACTGTAATTAAGTGCTTTTCTTTGTGATGCTGCTGCAGCACTAATTTTACCTCATTAACTCTCCACTGGCAAAGGGAAAGATAAGAAGAGTATACACAGGAATAATATTGCTACCTGAAATGCACACACTTCCTGGAATATATGAGTATTGCTGGTTTTAGCTTTGTTTCTTATGGATGCTTTCTATTAGCCTGCTGGTAAATAGTTTGTCCAGCCACTGGACATTCTGATAAAAATCTGGAAACCTTAAAAGTTCCTACAAGTTTTGTGAAAACAGTAGGCTAAGTAGAGAAGAGAGACTCAACCTGAACATCTCTGAGATGATTACAGCTCACTTTTACTTCTGGAGGCAGTGGTCAGTGCGAGCCAGTCCACAGAAGCCAACCTCAATGCAGGCTAAAGCCATGGGCAGCAGGACAGCACAAAGAAGAGGAGCTGATAGCAAAGGGATGGCACCGGGTAGAAAAAGATTGGGCTGGGAACTTACCTCTGCCTTGAAGACAGGGATTTTGAGGAGTCGCTGGATGCTCCAGTGTAGCTCCTGAAACTTCTTCAGTGTCATCACTGTGAAACCTCATAGACAACAGGCTTGGCTGTGCTTGCCTTGAGATGCCTTATGCACTGATTTCCAAAGCCATCTTATGCCTAACTGTGTTCCTGTATCTATATGAATATGTTCATGCAATTTTGAGCTGTGGCTGAATAGGATAAGGAGATTTTGTCACAACAATGGAGAATGACAATGGAATTAGGGGGATGTTCTAAAGAAGAAATAAAGCATTTTTGTATCTAGTATATGTATATGGTTATGAAAACTTAAAAGATCAAATGGAAACAAAGCATTTGTGTTCCTTATCATGAATTTCACATAGGTGCATCCAAAGGTACATAGAGAATTTACATGTAGAAATTTATGTCATGGTGCAGATAAGACAGTGTATTTTACTACTAAAAAGGCTAAATTTTAACTGAGGATAAAGTTCTTGTTGAAATGCGTGTCCACATGTACATGTGTCAATAGTATGTGGGTATACATATTAATTTTATAGAAATAAATTTTTATTGCACTCAAGTGTTATTTCCTTTCCATTTAAAAGAAATAAGGCAATAAGAGGACTAAATTTTACCTACGATTCTCAGCCCCTGCATTGTCCTGTGACATTTGCAGGGACATTTAAAAGAACTAATACATCATATGTAGCAGAAAAGACTAAATTTACAGTAGAAAGATGGGAGGAAAACCCTGTATTCTGTTAGTGATGATAGAAATAGTGGTGGAAGTGAATTTATTCCTTTCTGATCATATTACTTAAAAATTCACAATCATCTGTGATAGTAAGCTAGATTCTGATTTTGTGTAATGACTACAGCACTGTCAGACATAGCTGCATTTATATGATCTGACATGCTGTCTTTTATTTTAAACACAGCACTTAATGAAAAGACCGGGAGCAAAATTCTTGTCTTGGAGACAGCAAAGAAACTTAGCTCAAGTCTCATTTCACTGGTGTAAGTGAAAAGAAAATTTGACCCAAGGCTTCCTAAGTAGTAATTATGGAAAATTATTTTGACACAAGGTAAAACATAGTCATACAGTTGCATTTTCCAGCATATGGGACAGGTTTTAAACTAATTGGAATTTATTTGAGAGATAAATCCTGAAATTCCTTTTCTGCTTTTCTTTTACATTAACAGACTGTAAAGTTCACTAACAGCAAATTTCCACCACAGATATTAAAAAGAGTAAAATATTTTGTATCTGCAAAAGAGCACTAACACGTTTAGTTCTGTGAACCCAAGAGTGGCTTTGAAGATTAATTTGGTGTCTGCTTAGTTATGCGAAGAATTTGCACTGGTAGTGAAAGTTATAACTTCTTTTCTTTTAATTCACATTTCGGTCATTTGGTCCTGTTTTGTTTTGCCTCAAACATATGCAGTTTAGTCTAACAGCACAAAATATTATCCATAATTACAGAAAGATCCTTCCTGCTCTTTTTCTCTTATATTGACATCTCTCTCAGCTTTAAAATCTCCCTCTAATATGTTGTACTATTTATTGACTGTCCTCACCTTCCAAATGAGGGAACTTAAAGGATTCCTTCTTTATTTGAGCAGCATGTATTCTTTCTGATTTCTTAAGTGTTTCTGAATTAGTGGACATTGTCTCCCGCTGAGTATAAGGTATTTTATCAACTCACATATCATTCCTGTAGGTGATAAGAATGATACCACTTTTGTCTGAACACTACTATCATCCAGTGTAGGATTTGTCAGCTGTATTTACAGGTTTACAAAAATTTGGTTTTTATATAACTTTACATATGATTGCATTGACATTCAAATAATTGCCTTTCCTGGGGGTTATTTTCTATATGTATTTTTCTGTGGTGGGTGTGAATAAGCCTGTTTGCTTTGGCATTATCCATCTGGTGCATCTGTGTCCATGCCTGTGCAATGGACAGAACACGTGGCAAAATAAGGATACATAGTAAATGCACCTTGGGTTTAAACCATGTCCTACTCTTTCTTAGTCTTGCATTTATTCTGCAAAGATTTTTCTGGATTGTTTTAAATCTTCTTTTGTCTATGAGTATTTTGTTATTATTTTTTAAATGTTTTATCCTGTTCATGGTTTCCTTGGTGGATTTCTTAAACTGCTTCATAAATGGTGGCAAGTTATGCCTTTATCAAATGGTCATAGTAGAAGTCTTTATTGTCTCAGAGAGAAGCCTCTCAGAAGATGCTTGGGAATCTGAATTCTGTTAAGAGAGTCGGAAGAGGTAAATCTGTGAGATCTATCTCAGATCTGAGTAGCTTTGAGCATCTGGATGGTGTCCAACCCAGCCTTTTCTTCCAGCCAGAAAAAGGGTGTCTTTCCGCTCAGTGAGTATGTTAGGAGATCAAGCCCCTGTGCACAGCCTTGCGAAAACTGTTTCTCTAATGTCATGCTATTTTTGCATTCTTTGAACTTCCATCCTCAAGGAGATGAGAAGTACAGAGAGTCTCATGAAACCTGCTTTTGAATTTCCTTTTGTGATGAGAAGGCAAAGGATAAGAAAAGCCTTGGTTTTTTACTTCACCAGATAAATGTTTAGTTGCTTTGAATTTCCAAAATACAGATTTTTTGTGTTGCATTGTCTTCCATTTCTAGAATATCCTATGCTTCATGTTAGGAACTGCTTATGTTGCATGAAGCCCAGATATTTCTTCTGATATGCCACCAATTTTATCAGTTCCTTCAGTCACAGTTAGCTGGTGGTGGGAAGTTGCACTGACAGCTTTGCCCACACCTTAATTATTTCTGTTAAGATGTGTAAGTCTACATTTCACCTCTTTCCTGGTGTCCTATTGGGTGGTTTTCCTTTTTTTCACTTGAAATTTACTCCTTCAGCTACTTAGGTAACTTACTAGCTGCTGGCAAATAATGTATCAGAGCTCATACAAATTGCAATTTTCCTTTGATTGCTAACAAGATGAGTAACACAGACTGCTGTTCTTCCTCCTTCATATTTTGATCTGGCACTTCAGGCAGGATGCTTATCCATATATGTCCAGGTGACAAAGCAGCCAGTCTCCTAAAGACACATCATTTGACATCTTCACTAGCTCTTCACAGAGTAAAGCCCAGCAGATCCCTCCAAATTTTGAAGCAAGACTTGGGGATTCTTTTTGGCTTGTCAGGTTCTGTTCCTGCTCTAACTCTTAAATGCCCAGACAGAAAGTACAGTCATTGTGCAAATGAAATGGTGCAACTCTAATAAGTACCTCTGAAGGTGTGCCAAAACCTGTGACTCTGTTTTTACTGACTCCTCTCTATCCAAATGTGGGAGTTATTTGGCAAAGCAAATAACACATTGTCAGGATTCTGGATACTGCCCTGAGGCTTTGTAATTGCTGTCTTCTCACCGTCTTAACCAGGGAAATATAATACCTTGTCATAAGTATCTGCTGCAGCAGGTCGTGGCTTCACTTCTGATTTTGAGGGTCAGAGAAACCTCTCTATGTTTTGGGAGGAAAAAGATTTTATGAAAGCAAGAAAAACAGCAAAAGCAAAAGAATAGAAGCTCCTCTGGGCCTTATGAAAGCTAAAAATCTTAATTTACTTCTTGCCCATCATGCATCGTGAGACAGTGAATCTTCAGAAATGGTTTTGACTGGCACTAAATTAGCTTATCAATGTTTTATCTGCTAGATGATCCACTCCAATGTATGGCTTAAACTATTTCAGCCAATTAGATCATTATTGGGAAACCCAGAACCACATTCTTGAAATTATTTTCTTCAGTATTAGGTCATCGAGTGTTGTTTATGCAAGTTTGTGGGGCAGGGAGGATAAAAAGGTGCAGAATACCTTGAGAAATGTTACCTTCCAAAGCCAGCCTATTTCTGGATCTTTAATCTGCAAGAGTCTTATGAGACAAATTCTTGTATTAGAGCCTGTGGTTGTCAGAGCCAAGAGGTTTGGTGGCTTGGTCAAGCTCACAAAGATTATCTGAACAGCCTCTTTGAGGTAAATTCTCATTTGGTCGCCCTTAATGTTGTTATATGTAATCAATTGTGCTTCACAACATTTGGATATTCTTTGTGATATACTGCCCCAAGATGCAGGAAAAAACCTACTCCCTTTGCCCACTTCATTTGAGTCCTGCTATAATTTTAATGGAAAGAAACAGAGACACTCCACTCCTTTATTCCTCATGTACTATACACAGAGGGGAAAGCAGGTTCACTTATGTGGTAATGCTGGGACTTAAGAATTAGGTGTATGTACTTTCAGCAGATTACATAAGTCTCTAAGAATCTCTTAGTGTTAAATAAATTGTCTAAACATTATCTGCACAAACAGTAAGCTAATAGATCTTAGGCTTACTCTGCTTTCAGAAGGCTTCTCCTAATCAAAGGGACTTCTGGAATCATAATCCATACTTCTTCTCTTAAGAACAATGAGGATACTGAATCCCTTCTGAGACTTTAGAAAGACTGGTCTTATTGAGAAATTGCTGACAGAACTTCATTCTGCATGAGATTTTTCCCCAGCTTCCAATTTGACCTTACTCACATCCATAGTATTTTCCTTTGCTCTCGTACCTTCATCTCAGGTGCTGCTTTGTCTTCCCAGGTGAATTCCTTTCAGTTATTGCCCTTCAGACTCCATTGTGACACTTAAAAACAGTCAGCCTTGTAGTTTTCTCTTATAAGATCCATGCTATTCTGATCCAGATAATAGCTCTTCTCAGCAACTCTGTTAATAGTTCCCTCTTGCTTTAATAAACATATCAAGAAACAAACGCTGGGTTTGAAAATACAGTCCAGTTAACACACCGTGGCCTTTTGGGTATCAGGGTAGTGTTTTCTTTTTGTTTTTGGAGTTACTTGGTTTGGTTTTTTGTGGTTAGGTTGTGGGGGTTTTTTTGTTTACTTGGTTTTGTTTTTTTTTTTTTCTTAGCCATGTTGTAATGCTCCTCATTAATAAATTAATTGTTCAAAAGATGAAAATTTATTTTTTCCTATGCTGTTTCCATCTGATGAGCTCCAAATTTAATGCAAAAATTCTTACTATGCTGTAAGTGATTGACCTTGCACTCTGTATAGTTAAATGTCACTCATTTCCATTATTTCAGTCCTAGAGATCTTCTATTTTTTTTCTTGCATGATATTATAATTCTTTGTATTGAAAGATACCTTCAACATTGTCATCTGCATATTTCATCAAGCAGTTCTGATTTCTTTTCTGATTAAACAAAGTGGGCCTCAAGAATGAGCCATGAAAAATTTTAGCAGTCCCAGACAAGGGATAAATCTGTAACTGTAACCTGTTTCTGTCTTGTATAATTAGTTCCCTTCCCCCTGTACATCTTTCCTTCTAATTCTCATCTTCTTCAACTTCTCCAGTAATTTGCTGTGGCACTCTGCCAGTTCCTTCTCTTGTCTGGATAAGAGAGAACTACTCTTTTTCTTTTTTCTCCCGAAAAATCAAGTATCTTAACAAAGATAGCTGTCAATTTAAGACTGCATTAGCTACCCTTGTTAGGGGGGTGTTTTTACTCTATATTCAATTTTCAAAATTTCTTCTGATCCTTGTGAGATATAGAGGTTACCTTAAACATGAGGGAGAAGGTGGAGGGGGAAACAATCCCAGGTGTGACCTAGGTATTTTCAGGTCTCTTAGATGGTTATTTTACAATGTAAGTATACTGAGGAAGTGGGGATCCCAACTGCACAGACTTCACTGGAATGTCAAAGTTAGAAGTCTAGTCAATCTTGCTGCCTTTCAGGCAGTGGACAGAAAATAGATGTCTGGCACAAGATTTCAGTCTTTAAGGAATTCAGGCTCCATGAAGACAACAGCCTTCTATAGTGAATTTGTATAAACTTGGTTGTATGAGATTTCTCAGTGGCCTTTGAAAGAGTGATTTTCCACGACAAACTCAGTTCCAGATTTATCAGTTCCAGATGCTTTTCATAGGCTCCTGGAATGTTCTATAGCATTTTGCCTTCAAAATACACCTGTAAGCCATCTATCAGTGATCATCAGGAATGTGGATAGTTTTGATTTTCAATACTAGCATTAGATAGTGCACAGCCGTTTCCTGTAGATGTCTGAAAGAGACTCAGATTCTGTAAGTCCTAAAATTTTTGAAATTTAGGGTAAAATAATTGTTGAGAGAGGATTGTTCAACTCATTAGCTTATGCCTGTATAATATTGCTTTGGGGAATTGCTGTTGACTGTATGGCAAGCTTGAGAACCATCTTACATTAAATTTGATGCACAGGCCTAAGTTTGTTGGGATAATTCTTGTCACATGAATTCAGAACTTCAGTTTTGATAAACCATTATTATTTAATTATTCATATCACAGAGTCACTGCAAAGACTCTTGAAACTCTCAACTGCAGATGAACTCACTTCAGTTGTCATACCTGGAATGTCCCGAACATGGCATTTCAATCATTATTGATTTCTTTTTCTTTCTTTTTTGGGGTTTTTGTTTGGGATTTTTGTTTTGTTAACAGAAGATTCCAATATATACAATTTAAAAATTTGTGGTTTTACTTTTTATTTTTGGAAAATGATATTACCTAGAGATATGTCCTATTGATAAAAAATAATTTTACTATTTACTTCCCCCCTCCCCCTATATATTATAAAAATATTATTTTTAGGAAAGTGTGTATTTATTTGTTTTCTTCTTTTCAATAGCATTTCTTATATATTTCTTATCTTCTTTTCAATAGCATAATATACAGAAATAATTTAAATGTTGTTATAATCACATTTAGCATAGATATAGCAAACAATAAAAATTTAACAGTTTTCCCTATGTTTCACTTAACTTTTAAACAAATTTAGATTTTTCAGATCACTTTGAGACTGAAGGAACTGTTTCTACTTTAAAGGAGAAAAAAATCTCTGATTAAATCTCTGATTAATCTCTGCATTTAAATGAAGTTTCTTACAAATTGTTCTGAATATGAGATAGAAAATCACCCCATGCTGTCATTATTAACACATTTTATTCTAGAGAAAATTTCAGCTAAGCTGCTCTTAGATTCTCTTTAAAAGAGAAAACCACATATCAAATTCCAAATTGGGAAGCAAATATTTTGTCAGACTGGGAAAAAACATTTTACCATCTACCCTGGAATTTAGGTAAACTCATAAAAATGTTGTACCTAGCCGTTTTAATTTAGCAAAATTTTCCTATAATAGACTTTTCCATGCCCAGATGTTGGCTGATATTAAGCCCAGAACTTTAGCAGTCTCTTCACAAGGTTAAACTTGAGCAGAATTCCTAAAAAAGATAAAAGCAGTAAGTACTTGCTTGGGGAAGTAAAGTAGATTATGCAGAAATTGTTCAGAATCTTGTAACTTTTCCAAGGTGAGGGAGAGACTGGTGGTGGGGAGGCGCAATGGATGTTTGCTCCTCACTACAAGGACTAAATGCTATGCAAGAATCCAGGCAGAGAATCAACCTCTGTGTCTCAAAAATGTCTCTCTTCTGTTCCTAGCTTCTGGTTAGTGAAGGGTATGTGTGATGGGTGGGTGAGTGTGTGTTTTAAAATTTTCAATATGGAAATTTATGTATCAAATTCAGTCCTTTAGCAAAAACACACTTGAAACCATGCTTGCATTCAAAATCGAGTCTCACTTGTGGTTTCCAAAGTGAGGAATAGGCAATCCTGCTCAATTCAAAGTATTTCCTGAGTACCGTGGTAGGATCAACTGGCAGGAAAAAACACTTGAAATGTAGTGAAAAGTATCCTGTGTCTGGAAGAGGCTGAGCATGGACAATGATCCATGATGATGATGATGTCTACCAGTTTATATTTTGAGTGACAGACATTACTGATATGAAATGGAAGAAATTTTTGAAGGGGAAGAAAATAATTTAGTTTCCATAAATTCTAATAGACAAAGACTGGACTTGTTAAGCAGAGCAATATAGTTATGGTCTTTGGGTTACTATGCTGTAATCCTGAGAAGTTATGGCTTCATTTTTACCCTGGATCAGTGACATCAGTAGAACATAAATATCAGTAACTTTAGGCAATATCAAAACCCATGATGATCATTCACCATTTTTAATCATTCTGTGATTGATATGATTGATATGAGTCTCACTAAGAAAAAATTTCCCTGTTCACTGAGAAAAGTATGGGAGACATGAAAAAATGGATTTTAAGACTGGTTGAAGCACTATAATGATCTGAAATTTCAAAGCCAAGGGGAGAATTTCTGTATATTAAATATTTTTCCTTTACCTAAAGGATTCAGTTAAAATTTTCTCATATACTGCTATAATTGTTTAAATATGTTTCTTGTAAAAAGACTTAAAGTTTTGTCTCATGCAGATTGTATTGAAATCATCCTGCTGTTGCTTCAGAGTATTGCTAAACTTCAACAACTCTGAAGTCCTCTTAAAATGTTCTCTTGGGAGAAACAGGACATGACAGCTATTATTTATCTCTAAATTATCACTGTAGATTTAGAACATTTAATATATAGAATGCAGCACAATATTAATAAATTACACAGAAGAAGAAAATAAGATACTGCCAGGTCAGTGAAGTGTAAACAGTAAGGGAACTGAAAAAGAGGCAAAAGAGGACTGAAAATCAAAATCTCAAAGAAATCAGTCCTCATCCATGCCTCTCTAGTAATCCCCTGTAACATTTTAATCAAAAAGGGCCAAGTTCAAAGTGTTAGAGATGCTGTGAAAGCTAAGGCTGCCCAGAAAGACAATACAGATCTGGGAAATTATTAATTCTTATAAAAGTAGTGTTTTATCCTTTGGTACTGTGAAACCCCACACAAGAGATAGATAACCACCTTTCCTCATCCAGCTCCATAAATGCACACTGTATTTTTATTGCAAATCCTCAGCTGTACACACTTGGGACAAGCAACTGCCTAGTGGCAAATAGTTCGGAGAAACAGCACTGAGGAACTGAATCTGGTAATTGCTCTGAATTCATTGTTACCCACTTGATTTTATACAGTCATGGCCAAGTCTTCCATCTGTCTCTGTACTCCAACAACGATTTCAGGACACTTCGAGCTGAATCCAAACTGTGTTTGTTTTTTTCTTTTTTCTTTTTTTGGTTGGTGTCTGGGCTCTTACCATCACAGCCCTTGATTAAATGACAGCTTTTTGTTTTCATTGTCTTACCTTCTTTTCCCATTCAGTTCTTGACAGCCTTCCCTCTCAGCTGAATACTGTTATCACTTCTTTATTCTAATCCTCTCCCTAGCTGCCTATATTATCACCCCTCTGTTTCAGAACTTGGATACTTACCCTTTAATCCATTAATTGGCTTTTTACCCTCAGATCTCTTTGCCTCCTCTGAGTGCAACCTGACTCTCAGCCACCACACACCCACTTTGTTCTATGTCCCTCCCTTGCACCTCCTGGCTCTGACTACATTTTGGTGCTACTTTCTCCTCTTACCAGATAATCTTGTTCTTTATTTCCTTTCACAAAGGAGGGCTCTCTAGTTCAATATCACTTTCAGCATTGCCTCTGTTTTCTCTCTGTTTACGTATTGCCTTTCTACGTTGCATTTAAACAAGGGTAGATATATGTAACAGGAATAATCTTTGCAGCAAATATCTGTGTTGCCTTCAGAATAGGTCCATTCCCTTATCAGGGTTCAAAAGTGTTGGGCAACTTAATAAAATATGGGTTGTTACACAGCAAACATATTCACTTAAACGAGATTATCTTTTGATTGTGTCAGGTTTCTATTACTGCTTGCATGCAGTGCAAGTGTATATTTCTTAACATTTTTTTAAACCATGTACTCTTTGTGTGTAAAATCTGTTTGTATTAAAAGGAAGTACTTTGTCTGGTGGCACCATTTAGTCCATTGCTTTATTTTAAGAAACCTAGCCTACTTTTTTTTCCTTAGTCAACATTTGAAAATATAGACAATATTGCAAAGAGGCTTGCTAGTCATTTTGTTTTGTTCTCTTTGATGTTTTCTTTATATAGTGTGTATGAATACACACATTTGATATTTAGAAAAATAGGGAAAATTATCCTGGTGCTAATGTACACAAAGCTATTACACCCAGTCATGGTTAATAGCACTAAATGGATTTAGAGTGAGGAGTCTAGACTGCAATCCTGTCAGCATCTGCCCCTTCCCCAGTAATTTATTTGGGGTTTGCACCTGCAGGTGCAGAATTGGGACTGAATTCATATAGATTTTTTTACTTGGATAGCAGGCACTGAAATAGTAACATTTAAGAAGAGCATTAAATAAAATTGACTCTGTTACCATTAACTTTCCCTCCTTCGTTGTCGATATTAAAACAATAGAATCCTTATTATCCAGGCTCTTCCCAAGAGGATCTCATTCTCTAATTACTCCCTAATCTATTGGCACCCTGATTATTAGACGTATCTTATGTTGCCTGGTGCATTTCCTTGTTAGAAAGCTTTCATAAAATATTTCAGTTTTAGCTCATTCATTGGCTAGCGTACCTTTAATATTTCATACAAATGCAGTTCCTCTCTCCTCTCCTCCATGCTCTGGAGCATTAAAGCCTTTCTGAAAAGGCAGTAGAATGCAAAGTCTGTGAGAACAGCAGAACCATAAAGGTAACTGTGCAGAGATGAGAAGTCCCCTCTTTGCCTGCCTCTCTGTTCCTATATCCCATGCACTCAGTAAGCTGCAGCTGGAAATCACCTTTTCCTTCAGTTTTAAGGATATGCAAATGTATCTACAGGCATCTCCAAAGGTGAAAGGTTCTAACCTATTGTACCACACAGCCATGGAAATGGGAGTTTGGTTAGGACTTGTAAAACAAAAAGGTTTTTCTTCAGAGTCTTGTATATTTAGGCTGGTTCATGTGAGACAGAGGTGTGTGTCTTAAATTCTTCCCTCTCTAATAAAAGAAAAGTAAATTGCCCTTCTCCCATAGTAATTTTTTTTTCATAGTCAGAATATACTTGACTCAGGGAATCAAACCAGCATACCCAAGCAGATCTTTTGCTTCTTTTCACTTCCAAGAGCTCAAATCCTGTGGGAAACGGGGAAAGAAAACCAAAGATTTTTTTTATAGAACATTCTGTACCTAAGTCTTGGCTATATACATTTTAAGTCTCAAACATTCTCCACTGTTTATTTGAGTAATGTTTTAATTTTGTTAAATGACAGACCCCTTATTCTTTGGGGTTTATTTTCAAATATTTTTAGTGTTGGGTATTCCCTTCTTTGTTTCATTCCATGGAGTATCAGCACATACAGTTCTCTTATGAGAGGATGCTTTTTAGCTTTTCAAATTGCAGTCTGTCATCAATACATAGTCTTTTAAAGACCTATGATGTGCCTCGTGTCCTACACCTAGAAATGTGCCTTGGTGCAGTAGCTTTCAAGCAGATGCACTTCATTGTGTAGACCCTTTTCAACATGTCCAGCCGGGATCTGTCATTCATGGGTGTGCAGTTCACAGATGGATGTGGTGGCCTTTTTGTGGTCTATGAAGTCTGTTTTGTATGCATGGAGCTTTGCACTAGTCCTGCTCACGTGTGGAGATAAAGGCATGGAAGGTGGTGTCATAAATCTCTCCTGGATCTCCCCTCAGTAGTGACAGCAGCACACGGATTTTTAACAATAGCAGGAAGAGCACCCTAAAAACTGTGTACCAGTCATGTAGTGTGAAAGAGACAGCAAAAGACAGAAGGGTAAGAGAGATCACAGCAGTAAATATGCACTGTAGGAAACCTTTATCCACTGCATGCAATCTACTAATTCAATTTACAGTAACCTTAAGTTACCATCGGAGATGCTAAAAAGCTTTGTAAAGACACAAGTGTTTTTCATGAAACGAATTGATAATCCTTGAAATATATAACCCTCTCCTCCACCCACCTCTGGCTGATCTCTATAACAGCTTGTATAATTCAAGACTGATTCGTAACTTAGTTATTCATAATGCTATTTATTTCTTGTTCATTCTTTCTTTCTTTTATAACTATTTCTGAATTTCATGGACTTCTCATAAAAAAACTATAATGCTAATGCTAAGGGTAATTTTTTAAAGGTGCTTCAAAAATATAGATGTTTAATATGCAGCTGCTCTCCTAAGGAGCAAAAGGTTTCTTCCTGCCACTTCTTTCAGATTCTGTATTAAAAAATCTTTTTTTTTCCCCCTCAACTGTCAATATTTAAGGAAGTACCCTTTCATGTTTTCTATAATCCTGTTAAAAATAGTAGGCATCTTCTGTATCTGTGGCTAGACATACAGCACGGTGCAAAATAATCTATACACTCAAGGTTTGTTTGCAGATTTTCTCTAATGAAAAAGGCTCAAGATATATAATGAGACAGCCCCTCTGATACAGTTAATCAGTATCCACACAAGTTGATCCCTTGAATGCATTACATGATTCATAAGAAATTGCTTAGTACATAAGAAATTAAGATTGAGTAATATTTGCTGATGTCTAATTTTTCAGCTAAGAAATCTAACACTTTTAAGGAGGAAGAGGGGTAAGAGGTCCTCACTTATGTTCCTCTGCTCTCTTCAAAATAGGATAATTTAAGACACAGCTATATTGCAAAAAGATTTCTGAATATTGAGTAGAAAGGATTCTTTCATTCAGTTGAACATCAGAAGATTATGGCACCATAGATAAATTGTAAAAACATTTTGATTTCAAAATATGTTTAATAGGTCATACTTTTAAAATCACAGCTTAGAGTTAATTACTATGTCTAGTCTCAAAACAGGTCTATGGTAATAAGTGTCTCAATCATTGTCTTCACTGTGTCTAAACTGTCAGGGTGGGGATTTTTACAGCTGCCTAATCAATATATAAATCCAAATCCTGTTAAACCTCTTCATGGTGCTGGTGAGCAGTTATGTGCTTTAGAAATTAGCCATCCTTCAGCCCAGGTCATGTTTTATTTCGCATGGGAGTAGTTGAAAGGAAAGAAAGAACACCATGTCCTCCAATGGACTTGCACAACACTAGGTGAGGACATTTAACTAATGGGGAGGGAAAGTGCTCAGACCTGCAGGGAACAGCACAGGAAAATCCTTTTTTCAGGGGTAGTGGGTGTTTTGTCATACAGGATACGCTGCCTTTAGCACCTATTCTGACAGGGTGGCTGAGGCAAGAATGTTCAGCCAGAAATCATTGCATCTCTCCATCATTGTGGCAAAGGTCTAGAGCAAAACAAAACTGGAGGTGCGGGGGAAGGCATAGCTAAAGTTGGTTTTCTGAAGGAATGAAGTTTGGAAAAGGAAGAGTTAAAGTTACTGCTGCTGTAATATACATACCAGCCTCTTTTGGTCTTTTAAATCTTCACAGCTCTCTTACAGCAGGTTCTCTTCATGTCTAGAAAATGCAAATCTCTGGGCTCTTAACAGCAACTGAATAGGGATATGTATTTCATCTTAAAACAAAGAGTGAAGAGGAAGGAAAAAAAAAAGAGAAAAAGTTATTCAAAGGATTTTGGAAACAGGTGTTCTAAATCAACATTAATTGGATTTCAGTTAATTATTCCTTATACTTTAGGGATTATAGGAAAGGCAAAAAAGCAAGAACAACTTCTCTGACACAGTAATTGCTCTAATATTATTTGAGCCAGGCAGCCCCTCATTCCTTTCAAACACAGCCCACAAAAATTGGTCTCCAGATGACTCTTATAGGGGCTAGGGAATAAGGACGAAGTAAAAAAGAAAGACACAATCTTTGGAAGCCACCTTTACTTGGGAGGATGGTTACAAATTTAGCCTGTTATGCACACCATCCTCTACCTGTAATTACTAGGATAGAGACAACTGCTAAAAAGCTGTTGTATCTTGACTTTAGACACCCCATTTCTAGTATGAATATTATGTAATTATCCTGATACTTTATCCCTGACAGTGTGTGATCTATGCACACAGTTTGCAAGGGCTGACTGAGAAACACTGGGTGGAAGAAAGGATTTTGGCTTTCGGCTTTCTGTTCTTATTCCTCATGGGAATGAGGAGTCTACCTTTTCCCCAGCATACCAGTTAACATGAAAAATTGCATACGGAAAGTTTTAGTTTACCTCTGAGAACCAACCAATTACAAATTTAAAAGAAGTGGCAGACAAGATAAAATGAGATTTTCAAAATTATTATAAATTGGAGCAATCTAAAGAATTTTAAAATTTAACAAGCAAGTAAGTTGTAGGTGGTTTTGGTTGTTTTTGCTTTGTTTTTTTGTTTTGTTTGTCTCTTTTTTAAAATTTGGGTTTAAACTCTAACTTTTTGCAAAACTTTGGCTGATCCCTCCTAGTTTTAAATTTATGAGGGTCGGAGCAGGTGTGACTCTTGCTTATCTCCTCTTCCTGTCCAGCCTGAGAGAAGTGAATAATACTAGTGATAAAAGTAACAGATTTTCAAAGTTATTTTTAAACTTTAATATGATAGAAAATCAGAGCTTCTAGTACCAGTTAAGATAATGTTTTACATGTTTTTTGCCTTAACTATGTATCTTTGAGGAACTCCCCACCCCATATGTTTGAAGTATACATGAAACTTGTCACTTTTGAACAGGAGATATAGGCAAGTTATATGTGAAATTATTTACATGGCAGATTTTAAAAGATTTTGGAAAGCCTAATGAAACTGGCCTGAGGGCAGTTAGAATTTGCATTCCAGCTTTCTGCTCATGTGACAGGTTCCTAAGTATCTCGGTTTAAAAAAACTGGAAGGGGATTTCCTACCTTCACTAGTTCTTATCTGTAGCTGAGGTATATTACTAAGGAGAAGTACAAATGCCCACTATATGTGTCAGCATATTTCCCACCCCTACAAACAGATGGGAACATAATTACATCACATCTACAGTCACTCATTTACCTGGCTTCTGTACATATTTGCATAACGGCCTGACAGGAACTTTAAATATCTGAGATTTTTAAGGAGCTTATGAAATATTATTCTTAAATTAAAATGATCTGTTATAACCCAAATTTCTACCACATCTGCATGAAATTTGTAAGAACTGATGCTCTTGTTGCTGCTATGAAAGCACAGCAGAAAGCAGTAGAGAAAAGTGTGATTTCATGTGTTGGTAGCTTTCAGAGAATTGGCCAGGTATGTGTCTGTATTGTGCTAGCTGCCCTGATTTACCTCCTTAACCCACAGCATTTAGATGGCATCATTTCTCATACTGTGCAGATGATGGTACTGCATTCTGTAGAAAGAAAGTATTTCTCTATCAAATTTCATTATTTCTAAGAGACAATGAAGTGCAAAAAAATAAAAATCTTTAAAGTTTTGTTCAATAACGTTAAAAAGACAGAATTAAACATATCAAGAGAAATTATGAAAATGTCTGTAAGCAATAGGTGCATTGGTACTTAATCATTGCTTTCCTAAATGTGGCAGTTCATAGTTTTTCTCTTGGTCACCAGTGTTTGGTTTTTGGCTTTTTTTTTTCTTTTCTTTTCTTTTTTAAAATCTCCTGCATGCTAGCTTTATTCTTGCTTGGACAGAATGCACTTTTACTTTGCAAATGAATATGCAAACTTTTCCTTCTTGTTAAAGGAAGAAAAAAAAAAGACACTCTAAAATTCTGTTTCAGGTTTTTTTTCGTCCCAAATCAATTCCCTCAGTATCAGGTTGCAGGAAAGTATTTCTCAAATTAAATATTCAATTCGTAGCCCAGATGTGTTTTATGCTCTTTTATACTATACATATCTCAGCGCTAGTGGCATTTTAATGCTCAGAGTTCTGCAGGGCTTTTTTTTTTCCTACCTCGTTTTTTCCCTTTGCTCCCCCATCTTACCCTTCTGACCTTTGCTAAAATCTTCACCATGGTGTATAGGTGATAATTGACTGCTTTCTAAAAGACACTTTTTGTATCAGCTGAGTGCTGCTTGTTTGAGTTGTGAACACATTTTATGGACAGACTCAAAGCCTGGTTGTGCTCAGTCATATGTGCAAAAAAACTACATTGTTAGTGGTCTGTAATCCCCAGCCCATGGTGGTTCTCTCCAGTTTATGTGTGAGAAGAGATGTGCTTTTTTAATCACAGAGCAGATGCAGGGCCTAAGGGCCTGACCCAAAGCCCATTGAAATCAACTGGAATCCTACTGGCGGTTTTAATGGCCCTACATGTCTAGATAAAACACCTTACTCCTTTTTATGAAAAATAAACAAACAAATGAAATGCAACGCAACTTATTTTTTCTTTCCTCTCTCCTTTCCCATTTGCCTCAGGAGGAAAATCCCAACCTGTACTCTAAATGCAGTGTAAACAATTTAATGGCCCCCACCTGACAACTATTCTGTTTAGGAAAGTTTTGTAATATAAAGCTGGAACATGGCTTTATAGCACTGGGGGGCTACAGCACCTTCTAGCACTATGAAAATTTTCTGATAATACTTTGCATGGAAAGGTTGATGTGTTTGCACAGAAAACAGTTTGTACGCAGTATGGTCTTAGGACTACATGCTAAAAATATCTATGTAGTCTGTGTAGTCTATTTGTGAAATATAGCAGGAGAAAATATTTATGAGCACCACAGGACATGAAGCTCAAAGTGCAGTCATTTCTAAATGAAAATTATGTGACAGTTCATCAGTATTTAATGCTAACATTGCTTGATCTAGACATAAAGAATTTAGCAGCCATTTATCATAACGTACACTACTGTTCATTTCCTGATTTGCTTAGAATACATTGATATTTTAATCTCAACAGGAGCCACAGGTCTAATTTTAGCTATTTAATGAAAGGAAAATCCAGCGAGAGAGGGATTTTTCACATGGCTATTAGAAGCCTACTCTCACAACTTGAATTGGTTGGTCTTTTTAATGCGGGCTCCCAGAAGCCACTGCTTGGTCCCTGCGCCAGATGCAGGTGTTCCCTTGTGCTGTCAGCCAGGAATGATTAATGAGGATTTGCCCCTACTGAAAGCAGTCTTTGGAGCATTGTTCAGGGCATCTGTGGAACTGTCGGGGGAGACAAGGACACAAGTGAACAACCAATTATTTGGCCATCACTGAGGCAGCATGAAAAAGACATCAAATTGGACAGAGGAGCAAAGCTTTTGTTTCATGATCATATTTTTAGGTGTTAATAGTAACAGAGGAATTCTACCTGTTTTGTTTTGCCTTTTCCTTTTTTTTTCTTTCAGAGGAGAGGGGAAGGGCTGAAGCACTGCTTTAAAGCTAAGAAAGGATGTGCAAAAGAAGCAGACACAAAAACTGATCACAGTCCTTTAAAAGTGTTGAAGGGAGGAAAACACACAGAATTGATTTCTTGGCAGTTGCACGGTGTGTATAAAGAAACACCGTTTTGCTCGGCTAACATTAGAGAATGAGGGCTAAGAATTCTGTGAGGAGGAGGAGGAGGAGGAGGAGGATTTCTTCTGCAGGGAGCTTCTTAATAGCTGTCCAAATACAACAGTTCAGGAGCCAGGGCATTTACATGTGCAGGGAAGTGTTGCATTAGGATTCTGAAAAAGAAAATATGAGGACACAAAACCAAAAAACATTTGCAAGATTTGGTTCAGCATTCATCCTGCATGCCTCTTTCTGTATCAAGGTAAACACACATAGGTGCAGAAGAGTGAAGGAAATAAAGAGGAACAAAACTAACACCACTCTGCCTAGGCTTAGACTTCTGCATTTTCTATATTTACCAAGATTTGTGATTATAAATACTAATTTTTAAACTGAAAGGAAAGGATTTTCACAACAATCCAATTACTGAATGAATTATTCGTAAAATATGTAATATGCTCCATACTGTTAAGCCTTTTTTTACCATAGTATTAAGAATAAAAAAGTTAATTATACAGCTTAATTCTAATGAGGAATAAAATGTTTTAGTGACTAATAAAAAATATAGAACTATTTCTACTGAGGTATTGTAATTAATATTTACAGTGGCTAATTCCTCAGAAGTTCTTCTGTCCCCACACATTCATGCAAGAAAAGGAGTTTAGATCTTGAAACAATTACCAATTGTAATTCTAAACTAATTCTTAATGAAGAAGAAATTTATATTTCTAAATTAACAGTTTGATTACCTGGATTCAGGTTTATTTTTTGAGGATTTTTTCCAGATTATTTATCATTTAATGGCTGTAATTTATCAAGGAGGACTTATGGAATTCATAAAATTATTTGAATCTCCATACTTAAAGGCTAGTTTTCTTACCCAGCTAGTTTTTAGGAAGTTTTAGTAAGCAAAATTTTTTGCCTGCCTCACATTTAGAATGAATTGCTGCAGGTAAAAATTTGATGTATGATACTCAGATTTTCAAAATTTTCCATCTCTGTCAAATGGCTGGGTCTGAAACCCAAACAGTCAACTGCTGTTTCTAATTACATAGGATAATAATTTTATTAGAAAATAAAAGTTTAAAACAATAGTTAAAAACAAAGTACATAAAGGCCACTTAGAAAAATAAAGAACAGTGTCATACATATGCAAATGGAGCCTTTGTATTTAAAGAATATCAAAAATTTCTTTATACCACTCAGATGAGAGTATTGATCAGAAGGAAATCACTAAACAACCTAAGAATTTTTTTGATATTTTAGCATTCCTGATAATGGTGCAAAGTGTAGTCTAGAATTCTATGTTGGGAATAGCCTCCATACAGCCCTTGAACTGCAGTATTGTGGGTCTGTTCTTTTCCAGGAGTAGAGCCATCTGTTACTCTTTGCAAAGAGCTCTGACACTAGAAACGGAGCTTTGTCCTCTCTTGCCTCTGATATTTGTGTGTTTGGAACACGTGCTGGAACATACAGTGACTTTATGAGTAGCCGTAATTTCAGTGTACAGACACACTCGACTGTCTTTCCTTCTCGTCAGGAAGAGACAATGACATCAACAACGTGCCCCTGTATCTGACATTTACTTGATGAAGAACAGTCTCTTAGACTCCTCCTGGGCGTGATGGAAGTGATGGAAGTAAAATGTTTCCAGGAACTAAGGGAATGATTATAGCATCTCTAAAGAGGATATTTGCTTATGACTGCCAAAGTGCTCAACTGAGTTTCCTAATCCTAGATAAGTAAATAGAAAAGAAACTTCCTGCTACTGTAGACAATGCTGAAGACTGCACCTTCTCCTGCCAGGTATAAACTTTGCCATAGGTTGTCACTGGTTGCTCATCACTCCATTGGATTACTTCACACTCTTTTACTTGGAGTTGTCAGCTGGAGAGAATAGAAACATCTGACGTTAAATCTTGAAGATGAAATTTCTGAGTAGCATAAAGCAGAGCCCAGGCTGTTATTTACATGTGCCAGCAGCGTACAGCATCAGAATGTCCTCAGGATGTGGGCATTCTCTCCAAATCTCCTGGAGGGTGCGCACCTTTGGGATGGATGGTCCCATGAGAAAAAAGTCAGGACAATACTTTAAAGACAGGCCTGAATTCTTTTAGTGGAGGTTCTTTGGCCTGAAAGTAGGGACAGAGTTTGCTAGGTAGTGCCTATCATGGGAACACCCCTTTTTACATACCATTTTCTCCAGTATAGTGACATCTCTTCCATCCATTACATTCCTCTTCAATCTGCATGCTTTTTAAAACTAATTTTGTTTTTCCCAGTTCTTGTGCTCAGGTTGATACATGTTATTTTTTAAAGTTTTCCCCGTAAACTCTTATGTATGTATTTTCATGATACTTCAATCAAAACATCAAAATTTAAATTCAAAGCAAACCAAAAACAATGGGCAAGAACATATGGAAAGGGATAAACCCATTTACATCTTTATTATGAGTCTTGTTTGTTAAAAACATCAGCTTTGATTTGGGCTTTATCTACTGCAGGTTTATTTCACAAAACTATAAAAAAATTCTGAAGCTGTCACTTATGTTTTACAAGGATCTCTAATACCCTGCAGACTGCATAAGACTGTGAAGTAGTGGATTAGTATGAGGTTAATATCTGTGAGATGATTTTCTTCCATATTCTCATGGATCTTTGCTCTTTTTTTAATGAAAAAAAAAGTTTCTTTTTCTCTAAACAACATATCTACTGTAATAAATTCTCAGGGAAAAAAACAAGCAGAAAAAAATCATTAAAGCCCAAATACATATTTTTTAGCTTTTAGTATCTAATATTTAGCTTTCATTTCATACTGGAAAGAAACATGCTATGATTATGAGTGAGTGTTTACTTTTATTTATGCTAAGTAAAATCTAACAGCAACATGGTCAAGGATTCTGGAGCGTCAGGAGTTGTCTTTTGTAGAACTTTTGACCACCAGCATTTCTCCCTTTGTCCCTTCTCTTGCTAGTTTAACACAGCCTGATGATTCTTGTCACTACAGCCAGCGTGTCTCTGCTGGAAGTGATGGTGATGAAACTCCAAAGACTTTTGTGAGTGTTATTGCCTCCAGGCCTGAAATGAAGGGAGGCTGCAGACAACTGGGGCAATGTCATTAGAAACTCATCAGCACTGGTTGTTAATGAACCATTTGATAAAGTAGAAGGAATTCTCTCTAGTGTTTGCACTAACCACAACAACAACAACAGCAATAACAACAACAACAACAAAAACCAAAAGGGCAAGGGTGAAGGTTTGGATGCAAAAATACTCCCCCTTGCAGGAGCAGTGTGAATCAGCTGCAGTTTGTTTTGTTGTCATACACATGACCTGATATAAAGATAGGCAGGGTAAGCAGGGATTTTGCAGATGACATTTCTATATTGATTTTATAAAATAGTGCTGGTTCGTGCTTAGTTTGGGCTGCAAAAACTGCTGTGTGAACTACTTAAGTTCTGGCTCTTTGCAACAGAGAATTGTGAGGCTAAATAAGTCTTCAGTTCCTTTACCCTCGATAGCTGATTTTTGCACCTGAAATCCCAGAGTTAACAGTTTGGTAAGTTTGTGCTCACACACAGGTATGTATTCACTTATAAAATCTATTTTGTCCAAAAATCCATCTTATATCCATAGAAAACTATCTACAGATTTTATAAAGATCATTGGTTTGTTCAGCTTTTATTTCTCTTCTGTGCTTAAGAGCAGGTTACACTTAGGACTGATGTGCGAGCTCAAAGGGCTTTTCTTCTCCTATAGCCCTCAGAGGTTTTTTTCACCAGCATACTTCACCCTCATTTCTTGATTTGACTTTCTTCTTTCTAGTCCCTCATGTCATGCAGGTTTTTTTTAACTTTTAGTACTACCTTGTGCACATGTTCTTTTCCCTTTTCCTCCCTCCAGCTTCTCACATCATTCATGCATCCCCGTTGCATCCTATTTCAACCCATACACTTTTTCCTGTCTTTTTTCCCCCATACCTTTGTTTTTCTTCCATTCAGCTAGGAAAAGAATGCTCTTCACACCTAAGGAAGCAATCCTTTACTAATGATGGTGAAGTTTCAGCATGTATACTCACATATATGCTGGAAACAACAACATAGTTAAGGGGCACTTATTATTTTTCTAGGGAGAGGATCTTTAAATTAAGAGACTTTCCTGAATGTTCTTTGTAATGTAAAATGATTTAGCTTAAAATTACTCAGAATATGAATTACACAAAATATTCTTCAGTATGTAGATGGATTATAAAGCATCACCTAATATATCTTAATTGTTACCATTTCTTTTTGCATTTCTATGAACTGCCAAGGTTTACAACTTGTGCATATTCATTTCAGTATTAAGTTTTTGACTGATTCAGCTTATTTTATTGTCCTTTGCAGTGCTATGTTAATGGCAAACCTAGCAACACCAGTTGCACATATTTGTTTGAATGCTACCCATCATATGATCCTTACTTAAAACATATTTTAGCTTATTTTTGGAAGCTTTAAAAATGCTGACAATGCTCCAAATTCATATTAGAAGTAAAAAGTGGATTACCGGATTATTTTGGCCAAATAAAAGATGCAATCCTTTGCTGGAAAGAAAGAGAAACAGTATCTGAGCTGGGATGTAGATAGTTAAAAGAAGTGATGCTCTGTAAGAATTAACAGGAAAAATAGTACAGAAAGAGTATTTCTTATGAACTACCAGAGCCTAGCATTTTCATAAACCATTGTCTTGACGGCAAATCTTGAATATTAATGAAATGATTGTCAGAATACGAATATAAAAATATTTGAGATAATAATTTCTGAGGGTTTTTTCCCATTTCACCTATCAACCAATAGGAAGTTAACATTTTAAGAGAATTTTATTTAAATCAATTGCATTTGAGAAGAGTATCTACATTTCAGGGGTTGCTTCAGGTTCTTCCCCTATGGATATAACTTATCTTTGTTTTCAGAATTGCTGAAGCCAAAAGTATAGTCTGTAAGTTTGAGTGAACTTTCTTCACCTAATTTCAAATCTGCTTGAACTTAGTGACTTTGTATATTTGATTTAAGCTTCTTGGAGATTGCATTCAATAAAGGAGAACAGTACAGGTGAAGGGAGAAGAGACAGAAATATCCAAGGAAAAATCCAACTTATTATATATATATATATATATATATATATGCCACATGTGAATTACTTGCTTCTTTTTTAGCATTTTCTGTGTTTTGCAGAATAAAGTTTTCTGTGGGAAAAAAAGAATAAATCAAGTAGCCATTTTTGGTCTTAATAGAATCATGCACAATCTGCTTTTTCCTTCATCAGCTGCAGTCTTAGCAGACAACTAGATCTTATGATTTATTTGTCCAGCCTTGCAAGATATTTTTCCAAAAGTGAATCATGGCATGCCAGAAGACACATGAAATGGAGTGATCTATGTTGTTCTTCTCTTATTGTCTACTAGAAAGTCTGTCCATTCCTGATTTTAATCACACCCACTTAGTGGTCAAGCTAATTCTCCCTGCCAGCCAGATGATCTAGTTTGGTGTCCACTGCTGTTATTAGAGACTGGAGGTCAAACCTTTTATCTATTTTTGCCAAACTCAGTGGGACACAGTTTCTTGCTGGGAGTCTTTGGAAGAAGGCGATAAATCTTATTGCTAATATCCCAGTAGGTAGTAACATGTCTTCCTACAGGCTTATCTTCAGAATTTTTTCAGGCTCTGTGAACACAAATAAAAACTTTAGAAAATCCTGTGGGGATTTTGTTTTATTTTTATATCTGTCACAAAAGTATCTCCACTTAAAGCCTAATTGTGAATTGTCAGCACAGAGTTTTCCAAGATTTTGTGTTCATTTTCATGCCCATAAAAAAAGAATGTAATTGAACCATGCTAACAATTTTATGCCTGCTTGTGTGGACAGGTAGTTTTTTGTGGTGTAACCAGTCTACATTGCTTGTAATAGTTTGGTAATATGCCAGAACTCACTAAAATACAATGCATGTGGATTTGGGGAATGCCAAACTACGGAGGGCATGCTTTGCCTAACAGTAATTCTTGGATAGTGAAGAGCAGTGATTTTTTACCTAGGATCTGAACTGATGGACACAGAGAGTAATGGTCAATGAATCCATGTCCAGATGCAGCCTGGTGATGAGTGGTGTCCCTCAGGGCTCTGTCTTGGGATTGGTGCTCTTTAATATCTTCATCAGTGACAGAGAGAGATCAAGTGCACCCTCAGCAAATTTGCAGATGACACAAATCTGAGTGGTGCATTGACACACCTGAAGGATGGGAGGCCATCCAGGGGGACCTGGACAAACTCGAGAAGTGAGCCCATGAGAACCTTGTGATGTTCAGCTGGTCCAAGTGCAAGGTGCTGCATCTGGGTTGGGGCAATCCCAGACATGAGCATAGACTGGGAGAAGAATTTATGGAAGGCAGCCCTGCAGAGAAGTCCTTTGGGGTTCTGGTGGACATGAGCTGGCAATGTGCACTCATGGGCAGGGAGCCAGCTGTATCCTGGGCTGTATTAAAAGAGGGGTGGCCAGCAGGGTGAAGGAGGTGATTCTCTCCCTCTTCTTTGCCCTCATGCCCACCTAGTGTCCTGCATCCAACTCTGGTGGCTCCACCTAAGAAACACATGGACCCGTTAGAGCAGGTCCAGAGGAAACCACAGAGATGATCAGAGATCAGGAGCACCTCTCCTGTGAGGACAGGCTGAGAGAGCTGGCTTGTTCAGCATTGAGAACAGAATCTTTTCTCTCCTTCAGGCGCACCTCACTGCAGCCTTTTAGTACTTAAAGGGGGCTTATACAAAGAGAGAGAGAGACTTTTTATATGGGCAGATAGTGATAGGAAAAGGGGGAACAGATTTAGATGGAAAGAGAGATTTAGGTTTGGATGTTAGGAAGAAATTCTTTACTCTAGGGTTGCGAGGCACTGAAAGAGGTTACACAGAGAAGTTGTGAATGCCCTATCCCTGGAAGTGTTCAAGGCCATGTCAGACAGGGCTTTGAGCAACCTGATCTAGTGGGTGGCATCCCTGCCCATGCAAGGAGTTTTGAAGTAGATGATCTTTCTGGTCCCAAATAATCCAAACCAGTTTATGATCCCAGGATTTGAAATCCTGCGGAGAACAGTACATGATTTTTGAGTTGGCTGCAAAAGGTGACTTGAAAGAAGCTTTTATGTTACACCACAGTTTATGTGAAATTTGGCATTTATGGGTCAAAACCAATAAAGCCACCTGTGTACAACTGTAAAATGGCTTATGCTTTGCTTTGTCTCTAAGCATTAATTTAAGATCCAAGGTTCACATTGCCTGGAGCCTTTGTGGATACCATGAAAACTTGCTTCATTTTTTTTTTTTTCTGTTATTGAGCTGACAGCCAGATTAAATGTTGATTGTAAAGTTCTTTCCTTCTCCCTACTACTGCACTTACTGCATCCTGGCCAAATGAAATTACATGGTTGTATAATAGAGGTTTATACCATTATAACATAACTTTTTATAATATATTCACATTATATAAAAAATTCAAAACGCATAATGTAAATTTATTATAATAAAAAGGCATTGCAAGAATAAAGATGTTTTAAAAGAATGAATTAATTGTGAAATTGTCATAGCATTAGAAATCTTGTAATCCCCATGGAGGACCGAGTTGGGTTAGTCTACCCACATAATACTTATTGTACCCTGCAGATTAACCTGCTCTGACTCACATTATCTAATTAATTGCTTTTAATTGTAGTTGTTTAGCAGTCCTCAGCTTTGGTTTTTCTGACACGCTGGTTACTGTGCAGTCAGTAATCAAGGGTCATCCCTTGATTTTTATTTTTGTGGGTTTTTGGTTGGTTGGTGGGGTTTTTTTGTGTGTTTGGTTGGTTGGGGTTATCTTTTGCCAAAAGTGTCTCATTTCCCATAGGTCTCTATTTGAAAGTGTCACCTTCCCATTCTCCACACAGATGCATCTTTTGCACTAGTTAATTTTCCCTTTCCAGGGTCTCCATTGCTTCCACCAACACTACAAGAGAAGAACCGGTTTAGGAATTACATTTCACCACTCTGTTCACATTTAATAATCAATGATGAGTCTTTCACATTCACAGCAAGATCCTTGGAATAGCTTTTGAAGAAGACAGAAACAATGAGCTAGGGCTGCTATCACAATTCTTTTAGCTCAAACTGGGGGATAGGCATTGAGTTTGCCTGTAATCCCTGAAAAGCAAGAATTTTTTGATGCTTTTTCTTTCAGCAGAAGATTATTTGGTGACACATTATATCCAAATATAAGAAGGTAGCTCAGATTCCGTTTCTCCTCTGATAGGGAACCAGGCAGCCTGGTGGACAACAAGCAACACAGTGCAGCTGTCACTGCTCTAGTACTCCATTTTCTGAACTGAGACCAGAAAGACTTTTTTTTTTTGTCTCAACTCTGCTCCATAATTGAAAAGTGAAAAACAAATTTTCTATCTCTTCTTTTCTATAAGTCTTCAAAGGAGTCTGCATTGCAATGTGTAGAACACTCACAGCACTGTAACCTGAACAGCAATTAACTCTAAGAACTGTAACCATGAAGTACACATTTTAGAGCATCAAGGAATACAAATGCTTTTTTTCTAAATTATCCTTTATTATAATGTAATTGCTTAATTTTTATTTTGCCTTAGCACGTGCTGAGAAACTCCAAGTAGGCTGCTGTATTGTGCATTGATTTACTTCTATGAATTCCTGCTGAGACAAATATTAGAACATATTTAATACAAATACACATTTATTCAATGTATCTGTTCATATAAATACTAAAAGCAAGTCTTCTCACACCTCTATATTATAGACTGAAAAGGACTTAAAAGAATGCTTTCTGGAACACATGCTCTCTTTTTCTTCACCAAATAAATGAATTTGCTTTAATTATTTTTAAAATTAAGTTCATAGAGGTATGTAATGGCTTTTAAAGGTGACTTTTTGACAATGGATGTGCAGGATAGAGTGTAATTCCTTGAGTATCTTTTTCCTGAGTTGGTTTATAGTGAAAAAGGAGAAATGTCCCAGCTCTGTTGCCAACATATTTTCTGACCTTGGTCAAACTGCTTAAATTTTCTGAGTGAAATCCTACCCGTACTGAAGTCAAGAGGATTTTTGTTATTTATTTGAATGGGGAAAAGATATCACATTTGAATTCTGAATTGTTAATAAGAATGGGATAACATGTATCTAACTCTCACAGCTCTTGTGAAGCTAATTAATCAGCAGAGTACTTTGGGATCCTCAGAAGTATAATAGAAGCTGCAAGTACTATTATTTATTTGTCATGTAATTGGAAACCAGCAAGGTAAAAAGTCATTGATAAAAATCCACATCACAAGGTCATTTCTTTCAGTGTTGCAAATCTCTTCTTCAATCAAGAGCTTTGTAACTGATGAAAAGTACTGCCTAATCATAACATTATCAAGTCAATTTAATTGGTGCTCTGGCAGCACATGAGATCATAATGAAGTCATTTTTGCTAGTTACAGGCTTAAAAATATTTTTATAGCACCCTTCATCCTAGTGGAAACTTTAAAGGCCTCGCAGATGGGATTAAGGTTTTCTGCCTCTGTTATACAACTGCCTTTGTGTGGCAGACACCAGCTGTTTTAATCATGCCTAAGAAAACTACTGGTAAGCATGATATTACTGTGTTTATATTTATCCTTTATACGTATTACATAGTTTGTGCCTTTATTATTGATCAGATACGCCAAGGTAAAGAAGTAGGACTTTTGGATTAGAAGGGTTCTGATTTTTTCCATGTATGAACATTGGTAGTTGTCACTGTTGCCAAACCACAGGTTTTTAATACACCCCATGTCTTTGAAAATCCCATATTTGACAACAGAAAGGGCTACATGTTTTTGCACAATACTCTGTTTCACTTTGTCAGAAACTTAAAGCTCCAAAACTGATATTGGCCTTCACCAGGTGAAGGTTTGGAGTAAGAATGGTTGGTTAGGTTTCTATCAGCATGCCCTGTTACATCAAGTGGATTGCTTAATTTACCGTGGTGTAAGCTTCTGTATTGCAACAGATGGAAATTATGTCATTTGTCTTTTCTTTGCCCCATCTCTTTCATAGCTGGAGTGACTGAGAGCTGGTTTGCCAGTACCAGGCTCCTCCTGCCTGCCATTGCTCCCCTCCTTGAAGAGCTGCATGCCGTGGCCACAAGTCCCTGCAGTGAGCTCCTGCCACTGACCACCTGCCACGGCTTGTGGCCAGTGAAGGGCAGGCTGTGAGTTTCAGCCCTCTTGCCATTTGCTGCTTTAGCAAGCATCTGACTAAAAAGCTCATTTTAAAATGCAGCCTTTAGAAAAAAGCAGCAAGTGCAAAGCAGCCAAAAGGCTAAATGTTGTGGCTCAAGAAGTGATGGTGTTTATGAGGAAGGGTTTAAAATCAGCACCTTTCCTTTCTCATTCCCTCCCTTTCTTCTCTGTGGACTCCTCTTCCTCTTTGATATTGACCAAGCTGCACAGACCACTTTTAATCAGTTGTGCCTGAATGTGTCTTGGGTACTGGAAAGCTGAAATTTCTTTCCCTCCCTGGCGA
>CM072887.1:72823002-72910502 GCA_037013685.1 Acridotheres tristis | reverse complement strand
TGGACTAAGTTGTGCAAACATGTGCCAAGAACAGATTCAACAAAATTTGATTCTTTTAAATCTAAAGTAATTTCTCTTAGTCTGTCATGAATGGAGGATTATTCTAATTATTCTACATTCAAGATGAATTTAGTCCTTAGAGAAACACAAAGTCCCAGCTCAGTAAGCCTTGGTTTATGCTGATGCCTTTATTGTAGCTCTGGTATATGAGAGCAGAGGAAGCATTCAACAGCCTCTGCACAGAGGGCATATGTGGAAAACCCTTTTCAGCTCGTCTCCCATTCTGAACTGTTGTCTCCAGGTGGTCCCACCAAACCACAATCCTTCCTTCTTCACAATTCTCTTCTTATCTGATGGGTGGATCAGGTAAACAGGGGACTACATTCTCCACATAGAAAGGAAAACAATTTTCATTGCTTATATCTTAAGGACTATTTATTTGTGGGGGGACAACTCATCAAATTAATTAATTGTGAAAATCTGCAGCCTTATTTTAATTTTTTTTCAGTCTTTTATGACATTCTCTTTTTTTTTTTTTCTGTCTCAAGCATGGAAACAACAACAACAAAAAAAAGAGTGCTTTTTTTAAAAAAAACTACAGCAAAACCAAATGAGAGCTGCTGGTTTTGACTTGGAAAACCATTCTTCTTCGTCCAAAATCTTCTCAAATTAGTATTGAGAAATGGTATTTAAAAAAATTTGTTACCACATTTTTAAATTTTAGGACATTAGACAGGCTGGTTTTTAAAATACATTAAGAGGTTGAGGTGAATCCTAAAGAGAAATCTATGAAGTTATTATTAGAGCTTATTGAGCTTATATGCTTTTTCTGACCTTATTTACCTTTTTTTCCTCCTAGCCTGAGGCATTTGGAGAGGCTGAAGGCAGCTGATTTCGGATAGTTTCTGTGTGTATAAAGGGAATTCTTAATTACTGGATTAAACTGCTCAAAGCACGACAATAATCCTCAGCACTGAGGAGGGTGAAATATTATCTATAGATTAAGAGTTCTAGATTTTTGTTATGTCATGAAAATTTTGAGATTTTGGCTCAAAAATTACAGGAATCATCTCGCTACTACACAAAATAGTTGTAGTAGCATTAACTAATTTTCTCTTTTATTTGAACAACCTTGTCTTACAAAAACAGTGCTGAGCATCAGCTTCATGGAAGGTAGGAACACATTTCTCTCCCATATGGTTTATTTCAGTACATAAGCATCAAAGTTAAATGCTATTGTAAGCTAAATTGTTTTTTTCCTGAAATAAAACGTTTTTAAATGTCGTTTAAGACAGTAGGTAAAACTGTGAAGAATTTAGGCATTGGGAAATATGTGCTTATTGGTCTCATTGTTTTCTGACTGGATCTAGATCTAATAGTGAACACTTAGACAGTTTCCCACTTGAAGCTGTGACTAGAGTTCTTCTCCTAACATTTACAAAACGAGTTTGCTTTCAAACTTCACATATAGCATATGTAGGAAAGGAAAGTCAAATCTGGTAGGAAATAATTAAGATTCATCTGAAACATACAATGTTGTGTCCAACAGTTGTGGTTCGGTCTACAAGCTTTGTCACACATTTGTCCAGTTACAGATACTTCAGGTTTCATTATTTAAAAGATTCTGGAGAGGTTTAGTGTCCTTTTATATTTTTAGGGAAAGAGGATGCATTCTTTAAAAACATTCAGTACTAGCTCCTGTAAGTCTGCACCACAAGGGGCTAAATTAGTTTTATAAGCCTGAGAACATTATGATGGATATTTGTAAGCACTTTTGCTGTCTGACAGTGAGCCTGGCATAGTTTGAGGTAGAAACCTACTAATACCTTTTTTTTTGTGTGAGATTTTGTAAGGGTTTATAGACATCATAGTCTCCACTAAATTCACACGAAGTCACACATCCACTAAGTCTTGAGGCTAAGCTATAACCCATGGGGAACAGAACAGAATTCTTATCTTAGATCACATGAACTCTGGTAGAACTAAAAACATTCAAGGGCCCCTGCATTGGTTTATATCACATTAATATTTCATAGATACGTGTGGTATACTGGACAGCCAGGGAAAGGAGCAGCCTGAGAAAACTCAGACTGCTCCTTTCCCTGGCTGTCCAGTAGGCCACAGATATGTCCTATCCCTAGAAACTGACCTGACTATCAATGTCTCAGGTAGAAAATTTCAAATTTCCTAATTTTAGGATACTGTAATTTAACGGAGGAACAACATAAAGAAGTATTAGTGATTTATAAAAACACATCCTTGGAGATATTCAGATATTGACTGTACAAAATCCTGAGCAACCTGATCTGTGCTGGTTCTCTGTTGAATTAGAGGTTGAACCAGATGACTTCCAGAAGTTCCTTCCCAAATAAAATTATTTTAGGATGCTGTACATGGGAGACGCTACTTACAGGTGGTAAAATCTAAAATAACGGCAGCAAGTCTTATCCATTTGTGACAAAAGTTGATTATGCTGTCTGGGGCTTTTCCATCCATCACTGCATCACCTGCATGAAACCAAAACAACTTTTGTGTGATTTTAAAGCCTGAAGGAGATATTTGGGGTTACCTAATCTGATAGATTCCCTCCACTTGCTTTGTTTCTGGTGCACCAGTTGCCCCCAGCATTATCAAGGTCTATTCAAATTTGTGTTGATGTCTTTCTAGCACCTGGTTAGAACTGAATAGAATACTTTCAGAACTGGATATCGAAACATCATCATACCTCAAATATCACCGGCTGCCTTATGTATGTCTCACACTGTCCTGCCTCTGTATCAATAAGGAAAACACCTTTGAGTTTCTATAGACTGTAGCCCTTATGTGACCACCCACAATGAAGGGTTTCTGGTTTGGCCAGTGTGATTGGAAAGGTGGTTGCATGCTATGCAAAACTGAGAGGCATCACAAGTTTGCTGGTGACAGGAGTCTGTTTTACATAGCAGGACATCTTGCATGGAAGCAAAGTATCTACTGGGTCAATACAAGACCTGTCTTGATCAGGGGACTTAAAAATTACATTTTTAAATTAAATTTTAAAAATTTAGACTGAATTTTATTTTCCTGTTCTATCAATATTGTTTCAGAACTCTGTGTACTCTGTGTTTCCCTTAAGAACAGCTATTTGCAAACCTAAGCTATTTGCAAGACTAAACTCAGCCAAATTTTATATATATATAGAATTTGCAAACTTAAAATCATCATAATTAAAGGTTTGGTTGGAAACGTATTACATCTTTGATTTGGCTTAAACATTGCCTTCTGTATTTAATTTAAAGTATTTAAAACTTTTTAAAACTAGCATTTGCACCTTGAAAATCAGCTTGTAAACTGAGGCTGTCCAGAAGTTTACTGAGTTTAGGAAAATATTCATAGATAATCAGAAGGCAAGGATAAAAAGAAAAAATCCCTCACTCACCTCTGTTTTCGGGAACTCCTCATGCCAGAAAACCTAGGATAGGAGAAATAACAGTTGAGTTGGGAAGGCTAGAATGCCTGTTCTGTTGTGGGTGGGCTCTTTATACTTCTGAAGTTACAGTGTTTTTATTTAAAACCTGAATTGGGTTTCTAGGCATGTATGGTACACGCCAATTTAAAATTATTGAAGTTCTTCATAGTGTTAAGAGTGCTTCAGTTTGAAAGAGTGAGGCTTTCCTGCAAATGCCAAGTAAATTGCTCCGCAAGTCCAGAATCTTTGATCACCTCTGAATTGAAGTGCTTATGAAAGATGTTGCCGTGTACTAATAATTTTACAGCTCTCTCTGATTCATATGCCTAGAACCCTAATCATTTCCAAATTGAAGAGCTCTCATTATTTTGAAGTTCTATGTGCAGTATAAAATGATTTAAGATTATTCTGCAGCTTTTCATTTTTTATTTTGTGAAAAATGAAACTTTATTTTTTCATTTTTAAAGACCAGCTCTTTCCTCTGCAAGCTGGGAGACATTATGAGCTAAGTCAAACATTTCATGTTTAAAATGGAAATTGAACCAAATTCTCTCTAAATAGCAATGATGATGGCTGGGGAAAAAAGAAGGAAAAAAGAATCCCTGCCTGAAAAGCCGAGAAAATACAAAGTAAGAGGCTGTCAGTGATCCTTGCTGGGAAAAGTGTGAAGAACAAGAAACATATTGTCACTGTTCAGATGCGGTCAAGGTGAAGTGGGGAGACTGAATGAAAGTTACAACAATGTGACAAAAGAGAGACACAGATCCATTTAGTCTTGGAAGGAAGAGAGCAGGAGGCACAGAAGGCTAGTTCACATATTGCTTCTAAGCTGATTTTTGCTGTCATTTTATCATACAATTTCAGAGGGAAATGATGTATGCCCTTTTGTATCTCCTGACTTTGTCTTTTAAGAATAACACTTCGTTTCTTTCTCACTAGAGACCTTGTTCCTTTTTAGCACATGGCAGTCATATATTGTTTATAAGTCACATAGCTTTCTAAAGAAAAGCCTCATCACTATTTCTTGGTAGCAGTAGAGATTTTTCATTTGTTTGTTTATTTTTTCCTCAAGCACATGCACTGGATGGTCTTTGTTCCCAGTGACTCATTATTGAAGAACAAACAAGGGCAAAAGAGAAGTGTTCTGGGGGGAGGAAGCATACCAACCTGCTAGGGATCGCTATGACTGCACCTTACCTTGCTATGAGTTGCACACAAAAATCACCCTGGTTACTTCCCACCTGGAAACCCTTACCTGCTCCTTCTGGTCCTGCTATGGAAGCTAGAATGGGAGCTCTCCAAAAGAAAGGGGAGAAAATGAATCTAAAAAGCATTCCGATCTAGACGGAGTAGAGTTACGCTAATGTTTGAAAAGAAAAAAGGATTAGGGAACTCACCTGCCGTTACAGAGCCTTCAGCAGTAAGGCAGAAATTGGTGTGGAGGCAGGATGGAAAAACTGGCATATCAGAGCCGAGAGTTTTTAAAGAGTTTCACAATTGTGTTATTAAGGTGGTAGCCTATAAATGTCTGGAAAATACGAGATTTCCAAAACAGTTGTTGAAACAGAAAAAGAGATGTGGTCCATCACAACATCATCACTTCCAATCATTCCGAAAATGTAATCTTTGTGTGTCATACCTTCCACTGAAAAAGCAGATCTGCATTTTTTGTTGTTTTCCTTGTCAAGAGCTCTGAGGCACCTCGAGAGATGATTATAGCTGCTGTGGGTTTGGGTCCCAGTTTACACCTCTCTGACAATATTGCAGTGGGGCTTGTTAGCCTTTTCTGCTGCACCTATGTTCCATACAGCACATGTTTATGTCTAAGTGGCGAAGAGTTGATACGACCTCAGAAGGCACAGTGGGTTTACAGTGGGAGGGACAGGAAGATGAGCTCCCTTCAGACACCTATGCTTCTGGAGGTGTATCTTCCATCAGAGAGAAAGTGTGATTTCATAGCATTCTGAAGTCAGTATCATCAGTTAAAACCTATCTTACCTGTGTGGAAACCAAGTCTAGAAAAGCTGTGGTTATTTAGGATCTTGTGCTCTCCAATGTTTCCAGTGAATCATTCATCTTAAATATCTTTATAAATAAAACTTACAAAGCAAAAAATGTAATTTGGAAATCTGTTAAGAATAATCAGGCTCAAAAACTCCTCCTGGACTTTTTGTGGCAGGTACCTGAACCTATAGGGAGAGTGATTTGTTTCTTTGCTGCTGTACCAGGAAACATTTAGTGAAGCTGGTATTTCCCTTGTTCCTCTCTATTTAAGGTTCCCCATTTTTTATTTTTTGCAGTTTTCTTTCTTTATCCACACTCCTCATATATTTAGCTTTTTTTTTATTCTTTTTTTTCTTAGCTTTCCCCTGAACTCATGTTCCTTTTCATTTTCCCATTCCCAGAATTTTTACTGGTTTTCCATTTCTTTTGAGTCCTTTCCACCTTTCCTGCATAGACTGAAATTCCTTCACAAACCCCTGTTATCCTTTTTGTGGCTCACTTCTGGCTGAAATCTAGAGCTGTTACAGAAGTTCCTGTATGCAAAAGTAAAGTTGCCAGGGTTTATCTATCTGTGGTTCAAATGTAGGGTCATTGCATTTCAGCTTTCTGATTACCTGAGATCTTTGAGAGATTTTGGTGAACAATATCTCTGTCTACTAAGCAATGCTCAAACTACAGGGTATATAAATAGTATTAATGTAATTTTCATATTTGCATAATCAGTAGTCTCACCCAGCAATTTGCATTTCACTAATAATATCCAAACAAACAAAATTTCCCTAATTATAGAAAACTCAATCAGAAATTATGCTTTATGGTATGTAGTAGTCTGTTGGAGGACATAAAATACTTAAGAGAATAAATATTACTTTTGTTAATTTGAGGATTAGTAGTCCTACCAATTTTCAATTTACATGGATACAAAAAAAAGTAAGTAAAAAATAATTGGGGTTTGTTTTATTTATTTTTCCCCTAAGGGTATTTCTTACTGTTATACAGCTTGGTGCTACATAACACTGAAAGTTTAATTAATAATTCTGGTTGATTTTGAAGGTAATATTTATTGATGCCCTTCTAGCATATTCTGATTTTGAGATATGCTGTTCCAAAAGTTAATAGGTAAATTGCTCCATCAGAGACACTGTTGCATTAGGACCAATACAAACTGGTGCATTTGGTCCTTCAGCTCCCAGGAATCTGTGGAAGACAAATGCACCAGACCATGCTGTTTTGGGCTGGTTGCTCGAACCTGCAGTCCTTCAGCTTCAAAAGCCAATGAGGCACCAAATATCATTAATCATTGTTGTGTTGAGTACTCACAGACTGAAAAGTGCTGTTTCCAGATATTACACACCAGTACAAACTCCATTATATGTGCTACTTGTCACCCAGAGAGGAACTCTTAATCCTAGTTTGCTGTCCATAGTTGTTACAGATACACCTTTAAGAAGTCTTCCTACAGGATCTATAAATCAAAAATTACCTTTTAGCTATGCCATATTTTAAAGAAATGTAAACATGTTAAAGGTCTGTGTATTGTTGGTAATGCATATGGCTGCTTGCTGTGTTATGTACAGAATGATCCATATGCCACCCATACTGAAACTGGTTATTAAATATGCCATCTCAGTTTACTGGTAGCTCTAATACACTTCTGTAACGAGGCACTACTTGTAACATCAAAGCAGGGAGACATTAGCTCTTTTCCCCTATAGTATCTGACCTGAAAGCTTTGCTTTTTATCTCTGTATAAAAGGAAAATATTCTTTTCAAAGAAGCCTGGCTACAATGTGGATATTTTCTCCATTGTGGAATAAGAGCCTGTGAAAGTAATCTAAAATTTTTCATCTTTTTTCACAGTATTGTTTCTTTTTGGACATCATGCCTCTTTGAGAGTTAAAACTCTTGTACTCAAACTCAAGTAATAGTGACTGGGAAGTGCTTTCAGAATCCTGAGGTACTTCTGTTTTCTGTAACCCTGTCAGCCTGAAGAAAGGTGATGGAACATTTCTATTTTTGAAAGAGCAATATATTGTGTAAGAGAAAGAAAATAATGTTCGAAAAACAGTTCATACACAAATAATGGGTAAGATGCAAATCCAATTAATTGTACACAGGGTTTGTAAGGGAGCCAACATTTGGCAAATCAAAACTATATTTTGTCTTGCAGATGTTTCCACTTATTTTTAAAAAAATAATAAAAAAAAATCAAATAGCAAGTGATTTTCTCAAGTATAGTTGAATTTTTAAATGGATTGATCATCTTATCTTATGACGTTTAAGCATCAGGTTTTTTGTGTAATCAATCTAACTTGCCTTGTTTGAGTTCAACATTTTAAGATTCTTGACCTTTTGGCTTTTAGATTCTTAACCTGAGCTGTCTTAGAGAGGGGTTGGTCTTCAGAAACAACTAAGTATACAATGCTAGAAATTTTTTCTGGTGTATGATCTGCACAATTATTTTTGAGTATCTGATTACTTGTTTGGAGACAATCTCAAGGAAAGTGGTGCTGTCTTAAACAAACATAGCTGCAGTAAACAGAAAAAGGAAGACCAAGTGGAAAGAAACATATCATATCACAAATTGTTGGTATTTTGCTGCTTATAAAGATATTTCAATCCTACATTTTAAATTACTTTCCAAATAATTTCCTAAACTCATGAGCACTGATACTCATAATACTGATACTGTAGAGTGTCATACTAGTATGATGTGGACTCCAAGGTTTCTAATATAATCTGAAACTTCTTTTTGTACCTGTGTTTATTGCAATGACTTTTTCTTAGAATCCAAGCAGGAAACAGAAGAATCATCTCAGTTCTTTTCCACAGTTCCTGGCTTCTGAGATGGCATTAAGCACTATTCAGTCTATGACACTTAAATCACAGTGGTGTTAAGTCAGTGATTAATTAAGTGAAAAAGAATTGATTTTTGGATGCTTTAGGTGGGCCTTCTTATAAATATGAATAGTTCCTTGAGGTCGGTGTTTTAATATTTAGCCTGGGCTTAACTGCTTTTCCACACACTTCCTAAAAATTGCTTAGCCAGAGGAAGGGTGGCACAGTCCAGTTGTGATGTAATGGCATAATTAAATAGAAAGTAAAGCTTCTCAATTTTCTCTGTAAGATTACATATGAATAAATAAATTTTAATCTTTCTTCTGCTGGAAAAAAGATGAATCCCTTGTTTAGGTTTTTAATAAAGGTACATAATTTCATGATACTCACAGTACTGCAGACTAGCATATACTTTTAAGCATAAAAAATTTTACTTACCAAATAAGGCAAAACAGAATTAGTATAAGCTTAAAAAAGTGTCTTATTACTTTTTCGTTTTAATATATTGTTTTTCTTCTTTAGTTTTTGATTGTAGCAGAGAAAAGTTTTTCTTGCAAAGTTAATTTTCTTAGTAGGAAGCACATATGTGTTCTTAAGTTATTCATATTTTATCATGTGCTAGACATAGTAGGAATTATGTCCCTAAAATACTTTCCTGGAATTTTGTAAGCAGAAATGTAAGGAGAAGAGAAGAGAGTTTCTGGGTTGTTTGGTTTTGGCTTGAGTTTTTTTTTCCCAGCTTGTAATAATTAATAATTTAGAAATATTGAAATGTTTTCAAAATGTAAATATAAGTAAATTATGTATTGAACTTGTATAGCTAGTTAGAATAATCTGAAGCCATCTGCCAAAAATAAGTATCTTAGTTTGCATTCAACTAATATGCCAACTTATGGTTACTTAATGTTTTACTCCTGTTTGCTACAGGTGAAGTGGGTGAATATCAGACAGCTCATTATAGAGACATGCATGCTGCATTCCCAAAGTAGGATGACAGAACAAGTCATGGTATGTATTGTAATTTCAGTTCTACAATACATCTTCAAGCTGTCTGAGGTAAAATGCTTACTAAGCACTGCATTGGAGCTGTCAGATTTCTTCATGGGGTGGTAATTAAATTGAGGCAGCTCTACCGTTTATTTTGTGGAACTAAGCCAGAATTATCAGTATCCTAAAAATATTCTACTGTAGACTGCTGGTTGTAACAGGAGCACAGTTTTTGCATATAAATTCTCTTTTATGGAAAACCTCCTGTTTCTCCCTTTTTTTTCTCACCTCCATAGCTTGTGGGTGAGGAAAGCTGTTTTGTCACTGGACTAGTTTAAGTCTGAGGGAAACTCAGACTCATATCAGAAGAGATGGTATCTTGCTTAAGACTGCAGACATTTGGGCTGGATTCCAGTTGTGACTAATAGGGAGAAAGGATTGATGGTCGTTGTGGCCAAAGGTGGCTTTAAAGTTTCCTGCCTGATTTACAGTGTTCTTAGCCCTGCTATAATTTAGAATAGCCAGGGGCCCAGTCAGCCATGGCTGGCCACTGCCTCAAGAATGAAGCTGAATGCATGTGAGGAAGCAATGTGATAAATGAATAGGAAGTTTCTTCTGGTCATTTCTGGAGACCAGCTTCATTTATTAAAACCCATGGGAGCTGCTGTGCTGAGTCAGACCAAGGGTTCTGGTAGCTCAACGGTGTGTCTCTGCCAGTGCTCTGGCATTCTGCTCTGAAAATCAGAGCTATTCCAAAGTGACCCTAGCTCAGAAATAGTGCTCAGGACGTAGTGACTTCTCAATACTGTCACTCATGTTCTTCCTGAGAGAAGGCAGTGAGAATTCAGGTAACTTTAATGGTATAGCTACAAAATGGACTTTTAGAGCAGCATGATTATGTTCTTATCTTCTTCTCTACATGCTTTCTAGTGAATCTGACCTTTCTGAAATTTGTAAGTTACCTAAAACTATGGTGAGATAGGCAGCAAAATTGTAACTAGTTGAATATCAAAAGTATATGCAACTCATATAACTGCAAATCTGATTCCAAAGATATTTTTTAAGGTTGAAAAGGGTGAGGCTGATGTGTAAAGGAGGCTCTCATAGGATAAGTTTCCTATGATGCACAAATGAGTTTATTTTATAATTCAACATCCTTTAGAAAATTGTTTGGACTGAGTTCAGTTGATTTAGTCAGACAGTGAGAATAAAAACTGGGGAGGAAATAGCATACAGATGCAAAGCAGTTTTCAAGTGTACAGTGTGGAAGAACTGTTAATGGATTATCTGGAAATAAATGAAATCTCCTGCAAAAGCTATAGTTTTTTAATTTTTTAAAGAAATAGTGGTGAAGATGAATGCATGATGAGATATGCTGAAACCCACTGTTTACCTGAAAAAATATGCCAAAATGGTTGTCCTTTTCCAAATTGAAATAAATAAGTATATGGAAGTACTTAAATCAGTGTCCAATAAATAGCTGCATTATACAGAAAAGTATTACATAGGAAAGAAGTTGGAAAAGGTGGGCTTTATTCATGGGCTCCTAACTCCTCAGGGTCTACCTACAGTCAGAAGAAAAAGAAAGGTATGGATTCCTATGGGGGAATTCAGAATAAGAATCTGAACTAACTTGGCTCTCGCTTTGAAGCACAATTTTTCATCAAAGGATATTGTGACAGAAGACAGTGCAACTGTTTCATTGAGAACATATCTTATACCATTCTCTGATTATGAAAAAGCTTTTTGTTGTTGAAAGCTGTGATTTGCCATTTAAAAAACATATATATGTATGAATTTGGCTTAAATATCTTGTACGTCACAAATACTACTTTTTGAAGACATAATTTTCCTTATTAATTCACGTTTTCTCCATGATTATTGAATTTTGAAACACATTATCTCCTTGCTTGTTTATATTTTCTTTTACCTTTGGTAAACCATGCTATATACATGTCTGCATGCTTTGACTTTACTGTTGTTTTTTTCTGGTTCCCTTGTCTTATTTGCTTCATTCTGTTTGATCCATTATACTTAATGAACAACAGTTTTAACTTAGAATAATCTTTATGCTTGTTTGAATTTTAAATAGCACATTGTGATGGTATTAGTGATGTTATGCTAAGTCCCTCATCCTGCAAATACTCATTCATGTTTCTCACTTTGCACAATCTGAACAGTCCCACTGGAGTTCAAGAGTTACACACAAGAGCATAAAGCTTTGTATCCTAATTACCTTTAGTGGATTCGTTTCCAGTATCACAAAGCCCCATTTTAGGGATTGTTGCTTAGATCTGAAAATGCACATTTCACAGGAAATGATTGTAAAAATATTTCCTCAACTGGAACCTGGAGAACAGAATTTTAATCTGGAGTAAATTAAGCCCATATCTTGAGGGCTACATCTTGACCAGCAGCATTTTATGACTATCTGACAATCTTTCATACTCTTGAAACATAGAAATAGCTTTATTTTTGTACTGTTTTCACAGTTGCAGTTCACAGCACAAAGAATGAGGCAGTAAAAGCAGTGCATTTGATTTTGTCCCCCCACTCTTCTACTCAGAGGAAAGTAGCTGGAATAACAGGCAGTAATTAGCTCTCAGCCAAATTGTATATGAAATTTTAGTCTGTAGACTCATTGCGCCTATGTCAGCCTGAAGATTAAAGACTTCTTAACTACATAGTGGCACAACAGCTGAGCAAGCTGTGAAGGAGCCAGTGGGGTTTGTTGTATAATAACTGGGCTGTGAATCACTGGAAGAGTCTGGATTTCTGCGTCCAATCCCTACAAACAGAAGTCTACTTTCTTGTCTCTGTCTGTTTCAGTAGATCACCATATATCACCGGGGATTTCAGTGTAGCTGACACAATTTCTGCAGTGCTGGAAACTTAATATTCATTGTCATGGTAGATGCATAGACCCCAATAAAGTGAATGTTTAGCCATCCCTGCTTTTGGCAGCATGCTGCGGTTTACTAATTAATTTGGTTGCTGTTTGTGCTTTTTTTCTTACCATTGTGGATATAATCAATGGATATCAGGTGTTCTACAGTCAGGAAGATAGCTGTGAAAATGTACTCTGAAGTTATATTGAGATTATCCTTCAAGTTTTATTATTAGCATGAAAATAGCAAAAATATTATTAGCAAAAATATTCTAATGCATTTTTAAATAGAGATGTTATAAGCAGTGAACTGTATTATTTTCCACTGGAGGTATCCTAAACAGAGCCAAGCAAAAGTAAATCAATGTCAGATAATTTTGCTTCCTTGACTTGGGACAACCAAAACTTTCTTCAGCTGTACCAGACTGCCATCTTGGCTTTCCATCACGGAGAATCCGGGATGCCAATCTTCAATTGCCCTTTCTCACTGTTGCCTTGTGTTACTTATTTCTTCTGGCAAACCTATCATTTGCATCTGATTTGAAATAATTAATTTCTGTTTCTAACCAGTCTATGAGTTTTGCTAGCTGATTTTTCCTTGCTTGGAAATAAAATTAGGTCAATTCAATTTCGCTTCATATAACATGTAAGCGAATTAGATGGTGTAGATATTACTGCTCTAACCTAGAAGACTGATCATCTGGAGACCTCAACATGCCCTCAGAATTGAGAAAGGAGCGTTCCCAGCAAGTTAATGTTCTTAGTTAGTATGAAAGAGTACTTTTTGATATATAGGTTTGGTTTTCTTTTTTTCTGTATTTCTTAAAGACATAATTTCTAAGATCCTGAGTTGAGGGAGGAAGAGGATTATACAATTATAGTTCATGTCCTATTTTTGTACCTAGAATGCTGGAAAGAAGCAAAGATGGGTGGATTCAGTGGGTACAATGGGTACAATCTTCTTGAAAATGTCATCCTCCCATATAAATTTTCAAAATATTGATTACTTTTGATAATGTTTCAAAAAAACAGCTTTAACAAATTCTGTCAATGCACATGGGATCGTGATAGAAGCTCAGTGGTTAAACAGGGATATAAAAATGTTTTGAGAAGTAAGGGACATAGTATGATGGGTGTCATGGCAGGTAATCCTTTATTTATATCACAAATTTGACTTCCGTAGAACAGAAGCCCATACTTCTGTGTATTTCAAACCAAAGAGGTAGCAAGGAATAGTCGGTTGTACTCTCAAGATTTAATGTCTTCTCTGAATCACTGCTGATGTTAGGTTGTGTGATCCATTTAGTATCCCTGTGCCCCTTATGCTATTTGCCCAGTAAGGCTGATCCAGAAAGGGGATTAGAAATACTCTAGGCACCACTGCATTTTAAAATTTCTTTAAATGAAATCAGAGGGTGTTTTTTCCTAATAGCTATTTTCCAGGCAGAAATCAATTAGCCTAATAGCGTTACTCTTCTCCAAAATGGAATTGTGCTGGACTGGTTTGATGTCTTCTTATAATTGCACACTGTGTGGTTCTTTGACTCTTATCTCTGCCTCAGTCTGTGAATTTGAAACCATCAGGAAGATGTCACATTGGTATGAGTATTCTTCAGTGATAAGAACAGTAATTGTTGTAGGGAGACTTCTTAATCTTGGGTCACTCAAATCTCTTTTAAAGACAGCAGGTGCTCTCCAGAACAAGCATTAACAAGAAGAGATTATGAGGTAACCTGTTGTTCTTTATATCTCAGCATCTCTTGACAAAGCTTACCATCAGGCACTGTGTTAAGAAGCCAGTCAGTACAGAAAAAAAATCAGACATGACTCAAGAAGGAACTAACGTCTTCAGTACTAAAGAGTGGATTCATTTTAAAGGGTGAATACTGAGAACTCTTACAGGGAAATTTATATTTAGATAAGAAAATTATATGAGAAAATTATAAAATCAAGAAATAAATTGGCTAAAAAAAAATAGAGCTGCAGACAACCATGGTATAATGCAACCAGAAAAAAATTATGCTTCCTGAGAAATCAAAATCTGAGACTGCATCTTGCCAGATTTGCATTGTATTGAAATTCCTTGTACATTGTATCCCTCATCTTCTTCCCAGCTGTGGCAAACACGGTGAAAGGAAGTTAGTCATTCATATTGTGAGACTGTGGCACTGCTAACAGTATGATTTCATGCAGACATGCTGGTGCTGTGGGCTGCTTAGCATATACAGGATGAATTCTTGAAGCTGAACATGCTCAGGGTCTAACAGCTCTTCCAAGTATGATCACAGTGGAGCAGAACTCCCTGTTATTTTCAGCTCTCAAAATTTATGAACTTCTGGATCCAAATGCCAACTAAATTTTGTTCAAATGAGATTTTGTTTTTTAATTCTGTCCATTTTCATCAAGATTATGACACAAAAATAGCTGTGTAAAGCAGGTCTATGGCAATCTTTGTGAGGTCAGGAATTAAGCATAGGATAAATCTTTGCATTCAGATGATAAAACCACTTTCAAAACCAGTTCAAGGAAAATTTTTTAAAAGGTATTTAGATCCAAAGGTGTAGTTAGCACTTTTTAAGAACACACTAATCTCAGGGAGTGTCAGGGACTTAACCCTTCTTCTCTCTACTTTGAAAAAAAATCAGCTAGGCACCTATCTCTGCCTCTTAGTTCCTCAAATACTTTTTAAAAAATCTGGCCTTTGATAACTCAAATCCCCTTGACTTTCTATAAGGCTTTTCATCCTGAATTCTAGATCCTCATAGGTTTTGAGTGTCTAACTCTCTTAAATTAAAATGTGTGTTGAAGGCCCAGGTACTTTTGAAAAGCTGAACCTTGGTGCTGAAGTAACTTCTGAAAAAGAATGTTAGACTGCTAATTCCCTCATGTGCTTGAGAAATATTTTCCTGTCACCTCTGAGAAATTATTCTAGAGGAATTTACTTTGTTAATTACTTGCTTTGTCCCAAACTTTGTATAACAACTTGTGCAATATTAGGAAGAATTTTTATATTTTCCCCCAAAATAATGATAAAACTCTTTTAGAAAATGAAAAATTATGACAAAAATGTATATTTATGCTTTCAGAAGGCAAATGTGTTTTTTAATGGAATTTAAATAAATGGAATTTTTATGATGAAAAAAGTGACAGTAAAAACGGTGATTATGTTTTTCATAGTTCATTTGCCTCCCTTGCCCTGAAGATCTTGTACAGAAGTAAAATGAGATCCCTGGTGAAGCCTACAATGTCATTGACTCTGAAGAAGGACTCAGAGACCCATTGGTGTTTAATGACCCTTACTAGCCTCCACGAAAGAAACTGGTATGATCCACTAAAGGAGACATATGGTTCTTTGGAATTATAAAGAAACACTGTTTTCTTCATGGGTAAACATTGTAGTCATGCATTTCTAAACACTGCCTGGTTTTAGATGACTGCTTTTAAAATGGCCGTCCAAATTTGGTGAGGAATTGCATTCATTTTTCATTAGTACTTGACCAACAGCAGTATTTTTCCAATACTGCAATCATGCAATTTTAATGCTCTTATTATTCTGCACTATCATATCAGACCAAACAAAACACAACAGATAAGAGAGCTGAATTACACGATAAAGAGCAACTGGACTGCTTTACAGGGCATGGGGACACTGTATAATACAATCTGATGTCCCAGAGTTATAGGTAAGTGTTGGAATATTAGGATAGTTCTGTATTCCTTTCTTCATAAAATTAAAGTATATACTTTACTGCAGTTAGACATAGGACACTGGCAACTGAAGGGAAGGGAAGGGAAGGGAAGGGAAGGGAAGGGAAGGGAAGGGAAGGGAAGGGAAGAAGAAGAAAGGAGAGATCAGAATGAAACCCAATATTTAAAGGCAAAATAAAATAAAAGCTGATTTCACAATGAAGCAAACATTAGTGGCGATTCAGCTAGGTCAATATAGGAAACAAAAAGGAAGTATTTTACTGCAGTCACATCACATCGTTCTGACCCAGAATGAATAGGGTCAGAACCTGGTGCATGAGTAGAGTCTGGTTGCAGGTAGCAATAAAGTGCTGAGTATATCTAAAACTCTCAGTAGATACTTCAGTTTAGACAAATTTGGATCAGTTGTGTTATACTTTGTGCTTCTCTTTCTCTGATGTGTGTCCCCAGAATGAAAATGTCTCTAGGACAGACACACCACTGACATCTTTCACTGGTTCTAGAGATGCTCTACCTGTGGTAAAACAAGTCCAGTTATCTTAGTTTAAATTTCTCTAAAGGGTGTGCTCAGTTTCTAAACTTGAACCAGCCAGAGGAGAAAATATATTACGCTGTTGATTTTTTTTTCTTATCAGTCTTTTTAGTGACTATCTTTTCACAGCTGCTTGTAAAAACGATATGATTGGTTCTGCTAGCTTAAAATTTTTTTTCCTCCTTTACTGTACTTCTCAGTGCTCCTTACAAGAGATGGAACTGAATCTGGCTTTTTTTTTAAATTTTGTGAAATGTGACAATTTATGTAAACTAAAATTCCTCTTGAAAATCAATTCAGCAGTTTTAAGTAATGTACTTGTCATATGAGAATATTAATATGAAAGAAAAATGACATGGATATATAAGAAATTAAACTAACTGCCTATTTAGAGCACAGAAAAGCACAGTGATGAATACTCTGAAATATTTGTTGCAAGATCCTACCACTCTACAGTCATCAGAGAGGCAAATGTTCAAAATTATTTTTATCTAATGTTATTCCAGTGATTAAGAAAAACTGTAATGTATATAGACCTCTACATTGTGTATACCATATGTCATAGCCTTTATATTGCTGGGTAGAATCCTCTAACAGGAGTGCATGATCCAACTCAGATTTTGAAATACTGTAGTGGGAGGAATGGAAAAGGTGAATTTGCTCTTAGACTGGGACTGCAGGAGGGAGAAAAATGGCTAGTCGGAATAGTCAGAAATTCAGACTTTCCTACGATGGGGTGGATGAAATGCAAGGCAGGGACAGTGGCCTGTAAAGGAGCCAAGTCATTTATTCTTCCTGGCAAAGCAAGAGTAAAGCACGAGAAACTGTGTTTCTTTCAGTCCCAATAAGACCTTTTTGCCCTATTCTGCTAATGTAAAGGGCTTTAGGATGGATTTGCATTAACTTTTGAGATACTTTGCACTATTAGAGAGTTTAAACTTGACATTTCCTGTCAGTATTCATTCTCTAGGCTGCTCCCTGGTAGTACAATTGCCTTCTCTTGAACCGTCAAGGAGCTGTTTTTCAACAGCCCATCAGGATAGTAACCAAACTTGAGTGTTGTTTGTCCCAAGCATTCAGGAGGAATCAATTGACCACCTTGCTTTTCTGAGTTACTATCCTTTAAATGTTAGTGTTGACAGCCATAAAAACCACACTGTTTTGATAGGATCATGCCAGTTTCAGTGTCCTGCCTGGTGAAGGCTGGGAAAAGTGCAGAAGAATTTAAGGGACACTACAGCAATTTCCCTTTAAGAAATTTAGTATTCATTTGTTTTACTTTTTGTTGCATTAGTTATGAGGTGACTGAGGTGACTAAATGAATATGAAAAAAGCTGTACATAAAACAAAATCAATTAAGAGTTATCCAAAGAATGTAAATATATTTGATACTGCATTCTAGTTTGGAAGAAACTCAAATTTGAATAAGAGGTCTATTTTTCATTGAGTATGCCCTGCACAGACATAAAAAATGCCAGTAAAACAGATGGCATAATGATTTTGGTAGCTTGACAGACTTACCCCACTGCTTCATTTCTCTCTGTGTTGACTTTGTCCCTTACATTCCAAAGATGGATAAATGTATTAACGTGCAGTTTACCACACAGGTCAGGGGATCTTTCTCATTTGACCTTGAAAACAAATGTTCTGTCTGCTCTGCATGGATAATTCATAAGATTTAGTGGCTCATCTCTGTATGTTTGGCATTTAGAAATGTTGCTTCCCCAAATGTCTCGTTGTCTTCTGCACCAGTTAGGTAGTACACTGCAGCTGAAAGCTGGTTACACATTTATGGGGCCAGACTCGTGTCACACGGTGATTTCTGGTTCTTTAGCATGAAGGCACAGAATGCTGCTAGCACCATGAAAGTGTCCCATTTTCCTGAGTAGCAAAACATATTGTTTGTATGTCCTTTGGACATGATCAGTTGAAGAAAAATGTTGGATGCAATTTAGACAAAAAGAAAACAGGTAATGGATGAGCAACAATCACTCTTACAGAATTTCCCACTAATCAGTGAAATAGCTGAATGAGTTTATGTATGTTTGTGTAGAATCATATCTGAGAGAAATAGAGGGCAAAGATAATAGCATAGCCTGAATTCCTAAATATTAGAAGTTTATGCTAGCGGAATTACTAGACCATGATATCTAGTAAGCAACAGTACTTCAGTATAGGTAAGATGGAAGAAAAGTAAAATAAGAGACTAAAAACCACAAGAATAGGGTCTGTTTTCTAGGTGAGAAAACTAGATTAGAAACCTCTGGTGAATGCTGGACAATTTTAGGGGGTATACTTTTGAAGATATTTCTGCTTAACTTTATACCTTCATGAGCTGCAGAATTCATGCTGGCTACAGGATTAATAGAAGAAAAAACTGATCCTGCTTCAGAGAGCTTGCAGTTAAGAGTAAGGTAATCAAAGATTTGAATACTATCAGGATACACCCCTCCACATCAGGAGGCAGTGAGACAGTATTGATCTGCTGGGTAAGCAGCAATCACATCTCATCAGTAGCTTAGTCATTACTGAGTCTCTAGTCATCATAGTAAAATAAAGATTTAATATGGGACTATGCCTGGGCATATATTCACAAAAACTAAACAAGTTGTTCAGCTCCACTTTGCAGGACTATAGTTTCTGTCTAAACAGAGAATATGGATGGGAACACTCCTAATATTTTTTATAAGACCAAATGAAATATAAGGACATTTTAAGGACAAGTCATATTCTTGAAAGCATAGATACAAAAAAACCCCTCCAATTGGCACAAGATACCACTTCCATAAAATTAGGTCATTACCATAACTTTCTGTTACTATTCATTTTTCTTCTATCCTTTGTGCAACTCCTTGTGCTGCTACATGGTGAGCCTCAACAACTGACCCAAACTAAAAATAATATGACAAGAAAAAAGCATAGGACTTCAGCTGCATAAGTTCTCCAGTCAGTCCCTTGTGTCACTACAAACAGGTTTGTGCCAAAAGAGGGAAAGAGGTAAGAGACTCAAAAATGAGAGCTATCACCTCTTAGGAGCAGCACTAACTTTTTCTAGCTGAAGGTGTGCCTGGAATTGTGGTAGTAGAAAAGGTGTCCCCAGAAATAAGAAAAATAATGATAACAGTGTATTGCACCCAATAGGATGGTATTGATCTTGAGTTTATTGAATATTTGCCATTTCAATAAAGTTGGCACACTAGCACCAGTGGTTGATTAGATATTTTTAAGAGATCCCAAAGAATTTATTGCTTTTGTTACATTGTGTCTGTGCCTACTAAAACATATACTGAATACTGTGCATAATTATGTTCATAAGAGAACAGTAGTAGGATAGCAGTTGAGATTTAATTAATTTTATGGAATGATAACAATTTTCAGTTGACAGCAGAGTTAAGAAAGATGTGCTTGACTGGAAAAATCTAAGACCAGGAATGCAGTTTTGACATTGTCCTGGTGGCAAAGAGTAACATACTGTTCTAAAGAGATTTGGGAAATATTCTGTTCCACCCAGGCTCACAGACCTGAAAGAGCAGCAACCCCAGTGTCCATGGGCAGCATGAACAAACTGTCTGTGCTCCTTGCATTTACTCCCAGTGCTGAAGAGGAACCTTTATCAGAGTCTTTTCTCTCTCTTTCTGTTCTCTGTGCTGAAGCTGCTTCAAAGGGCAGGCAGTCTCTGTACTCCACAATTTACTCCACAGTTTGGGCATAACTTTAGAGTTCTTTGTGCCTTGGAGTTAAATGGCCCTGTTATGTTCAGTCACCAAAGATGTGCCCGTTGAGAGGAAAGGAGATATCACCTGTGGGACCTCCTGCTTTTGCTGGTGAGCCAAAGTCAACCACCTCCTGCATCTGAGTGCACAGGGCAGGCACCCTGGCACCCTGGGGCAGTGCCAGGGCGCAGATACCAGCATCCAGCAAATGTACCAAAACCACAGCCAGACCACAGCGGCTGCAGAGGTCTTCTAAGCTGAATTTGAGTGTACATTTCATTTCATCTCTAAGTGCTTGGAGAATAGTGCATTCAAATTCCTGAATTGCATGCCACTGTTAAGGTTTGCCCATTGCTCCCTCACCACGCCCTTTCCAAAGTATAATTCCAAACCAAGGGTGTAGTAGTTTTGGCAATTTCTCCCACTCTTCCCTTTCTCTTCCTACTCCCCTCCCAGATGACACAGAGTGACTATAGGGGGCAATACAACCTCACCATACACATACAGCCTCTGTACATCGGTTACATGTCACATTAATAGGTGGAAACATTTAAGGATCAGTTTTTACTTCTTGCTTTTGAATAATTTGTGTTATGAAAGAAGTAAACTGCATTGTTACCTGGCCTCCACAAAATGGAAGGTTTTAACTTCAGATAAGCTTTTACTGGTTAGATGTTTTTTGTTTGTAAGTGAAAGTTAATAAATAGTGATTTTATTTCATACTACTAATTCAAATTAAAATCTAAAATAAAACGAGCCATAAAAAACAAACTAAGGTAATCTTGAAATTCATTTGACATTGATCTAAGCAGAGCTGCTCCAAGTCTGTATGTATCTCATATTCATGTAATTCAATCTATCTGCCTGTCAATATTTCTGCTGCGGTTTAATTTCTTTGGATCAGCTTCTTTCTCACTTAATGCAGACTTCCAGAAGTTAGTCCAGTTTACAGGGATTAAATTATATTCTTATATTTTCCAGTATTTATATGTAAAAAATTATTAAAATTTCTGAATGAAAATCTAATTGTTGTAACAACAAAAATATACATATATTAATTTGGTCCAATTTTTCCTACAGTGATTGGTGTGCACTTCACAGTGAGCAAGCAAAGAATGGTAGCAAAGATAATTTACAGCTCTTCTTGTTCAATGGTGCAAATTTGTGTACCTGAGCTTTTCTTACTCAACCTTCCTGCCCTCTGTAAAGGAATAGTTAGAAGATGTAGAGCTGAACTTCTGTTAACATGATTAGAAGAGCTGTTGTTACAGACTATTTTTCTATTATTTTAGTTTTGTGTCATTATAAATTTTGACAGTTACTGTTTACCAGAGTTTCCCTGAAGCAAAAATGATTTAATGTTCAACACACACATTAAAATGTGTTCTATTTTCATATGTTAAAGCTGATAGAATTATAATTTAAGCAGAAATCTGTGCTTAACAGTGCAGCACATAGAATCTCTGAACACAGATGAAACTGAAACTTCAATCTGAAGGGAAAACAAAGGCAGCAGTAATGTGCCTTAATAATTACAGTTAGAGTGATGTGATATTTTTGTAATGAAATTCAAACCCAGGTGCAGATAATGTGCTTTGGGTTTTGTTGTAGAAGCAAGACATAGTTTGAAACCTGGGCTTTCATACTTGGTGACTTTATATTGGCTTTATATTGGCTCATAACCAAACCCATAATTTTCACTAAAAGTTCCTTTTCAATTTTCTCATCCATTCAAACTCAGATCTGACTGCTAGGGACAGTAAGTCTCAAATTCTAGAGGAAAATCCACTGACTTCACTGAATGCTGAAAATTCTTAGTTTCTAATCCTCTAATGTGAGCACTTCAGGTTTACTCAATAGCTTACTGACCTTTACTTAGCCATGTACACATTTCAGTGGGAATTTTCAATGCTTTTTCACTAAAAATCGTGTTCAACAATATTTCCTGATCATTAAGACCTGTGTACCTAAAGCATAGACCGAGAACATCTTCTACAAGACCAGAATACAAATCTACCCCTTTTCACAATCTCTTTCTTTCTGTCATTTGTCGGATTCATATGAAATCCAGTTTTAATAACTCCTGGTATTGGTATTGGCTGTTGAGTGTGACTAGTTGTTATGTATGGTGGTGTTAGAGTTTGATCCTTCCTTTCCACTCTTTGTCCAAGAAGAATGCTCAAAACTAAGGTAGAAAATAATCCATTGAGATTGATGGTCCATGTCTATCCACAAAAAAAGAAAACCCCAAAATCCCTCTAAACTGATTTTATGACTTTGAAGGAAGAAGTGAATAGTTGCTCATCTGAGTGCTTGTAGGGGGAAAATAATTAAAACCAACAAAAAATATCAAACTAAAACTATATTTACATACTCACCATGGAAAAAGAGTTCGATAATTTCACCTTGTTCTTTATTATATATTGTGCTAAATATATATATGTAATAGGCAGAGCAGCACTAGCGAAATTTGTAGCCTTTTTCAAGGGAAGTGCTGAGTAATTTGGTGGACTTATGTAAAAATGGAAAATAATTTAATGCAGATAGCAGAATATACATCAGAATAGAAGAGACACTTGCAAGAAGATATAATGTAGATTGCTGATGGCTGGAAAATTTCTGATCTGGTGTCTGTTGTTAAAACAGGACCAAAAAGAGATCCTGGGAATTAAGATCATTGAACTCCACCTTGCTTCTGGGGAAACTGGTTGAGAATCTAATTAAGGATATAATAGTTCAGCATATGGATAAGTATAACCTAATAGGGTCAAACCTGCACAACGTTGGTAGAGGGAAAGCATAGTTCTTTAACCTGCTAAAGTGCCTTGCAAAAGTTAATACATTAGATGATAAGGGTGACCTGGTAAACATAATTTATTTGGATTTTCAAAAAATTCCTGATATGATCCTTCACAAAAGACTATTAAGGGAAAAATATAACTGAGGTAAGGGGCAAAATCTCACAGCAGACTAAAAACTGAGTAAATGATGGAGAAAAACTTGCACTGAAAGTCTTCTATAAGTGTAAAGTGGTTAATAGTAGGATGCTCTAATAGTTTACACTGGAGACAGTGTTACTTAATATTATTATTTAATGATTTGGAAATTATATCTGCTAAAACTGACATTAATATTAGCTAGTCAAGTCAAAAAGACTGTGAGACTGGGAGAGATTGGTTGGACTGACAACACATATATTTTAACTTAGATAAGTATAAATTTTGGTACTCGTTTTATGGGTTATTTTCAGTTCCAGCACCATATTTTACATGATTATATTCTACTGTGAATAATTTATCTGCTCTATGAGTAAGGATACAATAGATAAACCTGTAGTGTCCATGTGGAATGATTTGCTCTCTCTAGGTATGGGAGCAGACAGAGTTACAAGAATGAGGAATTCCCATCTGCCAGGTCACTGGACCTTTTCCTCAGGGCAATCAGGCTGCATGGCCAGAACAAGAGCTATGTTTATCATAAAACATAAAAATCCTGCTTCATAAATACTTAAAAGTAAATCCCATTCTTGTTAGATCTTGCTGGAGTGACTGTGTTTTTGAGGAGCTCTTAATTACAGCACTGACCCTGCTGCTCACTGTCATCTGCAGCCCAGAAGGTTGTAACTCACCACTGGTGTTCTTTGGGAGCTCTTGCCTGTTACTTCCCAGCACTCTCAATCCTGTCTCTTCTTCATGAAGTGTCAGTAGGAACAACATTCAGTCCTGCATCTCCTTCTGGTATGGATATGTCTGCTGACTATCACCTTCCCGGATTGTGTTAATTCATAAGTGACTGAGCAAATTGCCTCTGGGGATTGGGGTTTGAGTTTGGTCAGGGTTTTATCATTTCCTTTACTTTTTTCCCTACTCTCTTTTCTACACTGCATTGAGTTTTGAATCTGTAAGATTGTTTAAAACACCACCCATTAAAGGACTAAAGTAGCATATGGGAAGACTATGACTTAATATTAAGTATATTATATGTGAGATACTCCGTTCATGGTGTGCTGCAGATTTCACATCCACTGTCTAAACTGAAGTCCATTATTTTTTTTTTAATAGTTAAATAATGAGAGTTAACTGATGATATCTCCTTCAAAACTGAAATGGGTTATCTAGTTTTAGAATAAGCACAATGAAGATGCTTTGTGTTGCTTTCTATGATGGTTCTTAAAAAAATCTCTTTTACCGTTTTTGCTGAGGCAAAAAGGCAGTCTTTGTAAATGCAACATTTTGGACTATGAGTAAACACAGTGAGGGAAAAAGATTATTTCTTGGCAAAAGAAATGTGGGGAAATTACAACACTAAAAATAGCATTTATCTTGATCAATAACTCATGCTTTTAATTTTTTTCCCTGAAAAATATTAATAGAGTTCTTTAAATAAAAAGAACCAATGCTTTTTTCCCCCCCTCTTTTGTTGTTGAAGCCCTGTTTGTATTTACATCCAGTCATTTAATGCCCATTAAAGAAGTAATGCTATGTTAATGTAAGGGAAAAAATCAATGCTACTCAGATCAGTAGCTGTGGGGAAACAGTGCAGCAGCTGGTTTGCAAACAGCAAGCCCACATAGATCAATGAAATTACAAGCTAAATCTGCTGATGCTCACAAACTGCTTCAGCATTGTGATGTCTAACCTTTCTCAAGTTCAAGATCTCTGGCAAGCCAGCAATAGCTAAATGAAGAAAAAAAAAAAGGGGGGGGGGAAGCAAGCACAGAAGAAACAAAGAAAGGACATAATGGGCTGGTGGAGAATTTTAGCATGATATATAATATTCCACTTTTGAAGTTATCAGTGTAACTGCAGGTTTGTAACAGATATAAAAGCCACTGTAATCTCCCAGTGAGCAAAGCTGCCATCTACACACTCTGGAGATTTTCTTCCTTAAGAATGTTCAAATTTGTCACATATTACCTTGAACTGTAACACTGGCGGGCTAGAGAGCACTTCAGTAATGTGCTTGTTAATGTGAATTCTAGAAAATAATTTATCAATGAGCAAAAGTACAGCTTCTGCCATGTGCTATGTCTTTTATTTTATGGTATGCTTGTAGCTTTTAAAATGGTTTGAATTTTGTTAACTTGTAAATTAAACATGCAAAATACTTGACTTGTTGAATGTAAGATTCATTTGCATATTTTATGCTATTTGTATGGCAAGGGAAGAAGCTCCTTTTACCCCAAGGAAAACAACACTGGGCTTTATCAGTATCATGCGAATAACATGCCTGTCAAGTGATTATTTTCAGGGCAGTCTTCACCCCATTTGTGCCACTTTTTTAAACACAGAAGCATTTTTCAGGCATTAATCAGCAAGAAGATAGGGGGAACCAATCTCTGAAGATTGCTGTAAAATGGAACACATTTTATAAAGGGAAATAGGTTCATTCCAAGAGCAGAATAAAAGACATCTTGCATTTCCTTCAAATATTGACAGATGTATTTTGTGGAGAACAAAATGTGTACTTGGCAAATATATAATTCTTATTGTCTACTGATGTCCTATTGCTTTACAAATATTAATTAAATGTCACAGTTTGATTCTGTTCTATTGTATCTGTTTTGTAGGTTGTAAATAAAAAATATATCTAGAGGTCAGAAATATCTTTTTGGTCTTCCAGACAGGGACTAGCAAAACAGAAAATGGAAATCTTTTTACCTGTCTTCTGTTATTATAGGCTTGCATTATTTTACACACCAAGCACATTCAAGAATCAAATCAACAGTGAGGTGAAGTGTGATTATTTCTTGTACTGTCAATTGTTTCTGCTGAAATGACCATTTTTGGATTTTACTTAAAAGTTGCTTTTCTTATCTAGCTTTCTCAGATACTTAATAATGAAAAAAAGGAAGGAATATTTTAATTTTGAAGTGTCATGCTTCTGTTTCTCTGTTGCTTATAGATATAGATACAGCCATTTGCCTTCCATTACTGATCATTATGTCAATTCATTACTTTATGGTGCTGCTCAGCAGTGCTGATGGCCAGATATTTCCTGCTGGATGTGCAGGGAAGACTGATTGTGACAATAGTTACTAACAAGGTGAAAACTGGCTGTATACACTAACACTGCTGGTGGTGTGCCGGCACTGGTGGAAATCTCTCCTTCTACAACACATATTGGCTGGGAATGAAAGAGAGATGCCCAGCAGAGGCTAGGAGTTTTTTCGTCCAAGCCTGATGGAAGATCCACAATGTTGGTAAGGAAACACTAGCATTTCCTCCCAGGGACATAGATCATCCACCCCTAAGTGTGCTCACACGCAGGGTAGGACTTCTGAAAGCTCTGCCTTCAGATTATATTCAGGCCTCTTTCTTTATTTGGAGCTTATTGAGAAAACTCTTGTGAAAGTATTGCAACTGCTGAGACACTCCTGAGCTAAAGAGAAGAGTCCTGTTGATAACAGCATGACCAGCATTTCTGCAAAAGTCTTTTTCTTTCAAAGCAAAATATGAATTTGTAATGAAGATTTTATGGTCATTGTAAGCAAATGAAAAAGCTTCTATGAGGAAAGCTGTTCCCATGAAGAAGCAAGTATGTGAAGAAAAGCAGTTCATGCAGTCTGTGTGCCTTGCTCAGGTTTGCTTTGTCCATTTGGCAAGTAATACTAGCCATTATTTTGTTGGTCTCTTTCTGTTCATTGTAGTTTGGCAATCAAAGTATAAATCTTACACATCATAAAGAGTGAATCATTGCAGTAAAGAAACTAAAAGGATAATTGGGTGTGGGGGGTGCAATTGAATTGTTCAGAGTTTTTTATTATAACAAAAACATCACCATGCTTGGAGAACCCCAGCAATAATTCCTCTTGACTGCAATAAGTACTTTTGAGGAAGAGAAAGCTGATGAGCTGCAGGCTTCCCTGCTGCTAAATTCATCTAACAATCCACTCATGATGTTTTCTACTTTAAAGACCGATAGGAACTTTATAGATTGGTCGGATGCTCTTCTTTTCAGAATAGCTCAGATGCCGAAACTTTTCTGTTGATCTGAAAAGCTGGAGGCAGTTTGGTTACTAGGCAGCATCAATTGTGAACATTATTCAGTTACACTATCACACTGGCCACGGAGTTACATGCAATTTTACAGAAAGTTTTGATTGTGGATCTACCCAATCACCCTGAATGTAAAGGACCATGGGGGGTTTGGAGTTTGGCCTCATTCCTACATCTGCAAAATATGGTTTCTAACTCTGCAAGGATAGAAATCAAAATCCTGAAATTAGCATCCTGAAGTATCTCAAAACTCTGATTATGGGCTCAGACCAAACCTGAATTTTGAAGCTTATGCTTCTATCTTGGTTGTCATTTCTGATGGTGGCCAAAATGAGAGGAAAGAAATTAAAATCTATTTTTAAATTTTCTTTAAAAAGAAATATCATCTCCTTTGACAAATAGGAATGTGGTTAGGCAATCTTTTTCTCTGATCTCTGTTATCGCCAGCAATGTGTATGTACTGAATTGAATCTGGATGAATAAGTGCTATGACAAAAAATGCTATACTTTTATTATATCAGAACACTGCTGGAAAGTACAAGCAGAAACCATGAAAAATGTTGTTTTGATGAGACAGCTAGGCCTCTAACCTCGAAGAGGAAATACCCTGGGTGCTCATTTGGAAAGAACAAAATGTTTTGCATCCACTGAGTCATTGCACAGAAAAAATACTTCTTGAGAAATACATTGGTAAAATTCTTACAACTTCAATGGATTTATGCATTGAGGTATTAATTGTATTTGTGTATGCACTGCAAGATTTTATTTTAGTCAAATACTAGTTTTACTGATTGTTTTTGGCTTAAATGCACCCTGAATGGCATCATTCAAGAGACAAGCAAAACTGCACTGGCTTTTAGAACCTAAGGACCATTTTTTCCTGAACCCTAGAGAACGTGTTTCTTTGGTGTACGCCACAAGTGTGCAGCTTCTGCCAGGTTTTTCTCATGCTATTCTAGTTTCCCATCATGTTGTGACCCAGCATGGCCAGGAACACCTCACAAGCCTCTTCTTTTCAAGTGTTGGCAGATTGGTGAGGGGAGAGGATGGCCTTTCACTTGATGTGCAACTGAACCTCTGGGATAACTTCTCCAACTATTCTCATTCAAAAGCTACTTCTGAAATTTGGCATATCCATTATATGCAATGAGATGGTTTGTTCTTCTATTGTGCATGTCTTTCTGGTTTGCTTCACTGCTGACAAGAAGCACTTAGAATAACTTTTATTTTCACCAGTGTGACCTTAACGTCTATAATGGCTAATCCTAGACACTTTGCACTGGTTTTGGCTGGGATAGTGTCAATTTTCTCCACAGTAGCTATCAGGGGCAATGTTTTGGATTTGTGCTGGAAACAGCGGTGTTAATGCAGGGATGTTTGCATTACTGCTGAGCAGTGCTTACATGGAGTCAAGGCATTTTCTGCCTCTCACCCCAATCCAACAGTGAGTAGACTGGGGGTCAAAAAGAGTTGGGAGGGGATGCAGCTGGGACAGCTGACGCCCACTGACCAAAGAGACATTCCACTCCATAAGGCATCATGCTCAGCATATAAAGCTGAGAGAAGAAGAAGGAAGGGGATGGACATTGAGAGTGATGGTGTTTGCCATCCTAAGTCACCACTGAGTGTAATGGAGCCCTGATTTCCTGGGAATGATTGAACACCTGCCTGCCCATGGGAGAAGTGAATGAATTCCCTTTTTTGCTCTGCTTGTGTGCATGGCTTTTGCTTTACTCATTTAACTGTTTTCAGCTCCAAACAAGAGTTTTCTTATTTTTATTCTTCTGATTGTCTCCCCCATCCCTGCTGCAGTGGGGGTGAGTGAGTGGCTGCGTGGGACTTAGTCGACAGCTATTAAACCACAACACACCTTCTTTTCCAGAGTAGGCTTTTCCACTTGCAAAGATCTGGGTTTCCATTCTGTCTCTTTGTCATTATTCCGCACTTAAGGGCATTGGTTTCTGTTCTTCCCCGGCTCAGCAATCTTGAGCCCACAGTGAATGGGAAAAACACTACAGAATGGAACAAAGCTGTACTTCCCTTAACAAACAAAGATTTCTTCTGCAGCAAGGGTAACTTGCACTAAGAGAAACTTATATATAGATACACAGGGTACAAAAACATTGCCTATATCACATTGTCAACAACTGAAAAATAGAATAAGAGCTGTGATGAGTTAAATATATGTTGTATATTTATAATACTGGTCTCCTTTCTCTGTGTCTGTCTCTGCCTGTCTTGCTGTGCACATCCTATCTCCCTGAAACTGGAAATTAATGTGTTGGATGAGCTGTCTTTGGCATTCATTTTCATCATTCCTATGCTTAGAAATCCAAACCAACTTTCTGATAACGAAGTTCATGTTAGAAGGAGACAGTGGACTTTTGTACATTAGACAGTCTAATTTGTGTGTGAGATTAGTACTGTTTTACTTTATGTTTGTTGTAGCAGTACTGCTAAATCTGCGCTGGCTACTGGCCTTGCCAGCATTTCCAGTACAAATTTCAGTTCAGTACAAATTCCATTACAAATTTTAGGGCTTAAAAAGCAACTGTTGCTTTTCATAGCGGTGCTGCTTGACACATGCTTAGCCAGCAAAAAAATGATTTTACAAATTTCATGTTTTGATTGTTTCAGCCATTTAGCTCATTGATTGCAGATGCCTCAAAAATACAAAGCAATGTGGGAAAATGGGAAACGAAGGTTTTTTTGTCAAGCTTGGTCCTGAAAGTGGTTTAATTGTTCTTCAGCCTGCCAGTTCATGTGCTGTTGATGTGTTTTATGCTATTAAAAGGCAGTTACTTTAGGAAAAAAATAGATACTCTAGACTGGAGGGTTTGAGTGTCTCAGTAATGACAATCTCATGAAAACTATTCCTCCTTTTCTAAGGATGTCTGTGCATACCTGATGAGGGGCAGACCTGGACCTATTGAGACGCCAAATCTGTTCAGCTTTCTTAATTTCATACATGTGAAAGTTGGCCTTAATACTCAACTTAGCAAAGGACATCCCTGAGCATCTGCTTCCTCTATCAACTCTTCAGCACTGTTTTTTTCCCCTAACTTTGCTTTAACCTTCAAAAATGGTGACAGATTCCCATCCCTAACCGAACAGATAGAACATGTTCACCTTTATTTTACCCTCAGCATTAACTCCTCTTTCTCTCGGATGGTTTCATGGAATAATGTTGCCCTTATTTCTGCTCAAGGTACATTACAAGCTGTTGCCTTGCTGCTGGCATCTTATTTGGGCTTCAGGATGGCAAAAGTTGTCATGTGGGGCAGCTGGCCAAGTCAGTGCTTCAGGCAAGAAGCCAAGGCTGTCTTCTTTCTAGTGTTGCCACTTTCTTTCCTCCCTGGAAGATCTCTCTCTTCCTCTCAAGCTGATACAGAAAGACTATTAGAGAATTAATCATACCTCAGGTGTCTTGGGGAATATTCTTGATTTTCCAGTCACTAATGTGTGAAAATCTTACACTGGAATAATGCCATATGTCAACCTGTGGCAATATCAGGGAAATATTGACAGCGTTTCATTAATGAAATGTTGAGCTTGAATAACCTGTAGGCTGAAAATTGAGGCTACATAAATTTAAAATAGTCTCTTAGCTATCATTTGATCTAGGGTTCCTGCATGAACAAAAATGTTGTCCCTGTGGTCACCAGAAAAAAGTATTATTGCAATACCATAAAAAAAATTTGCCCAAAGACTAAAACTGAAAAACCTCTCACATTGCTATGATAGAAAGACTTCTAAATTTTATAGGGGCTTTTTTTTTCTTTTGTAGCCCCGTGATAGTATTCCCAATAGGATCTCCCTAAATAAACTGAGTGTATGGATGCATGCCACTGAATTTCAGTACTTCATTGTGAATTTCTCCACTGATTATGTCATGTGTGTCTTTACACTAAATTCATGGCAGAGTAACCATTATAATCTAAAAATTATTATTACAAAAGTATTGGTTTTCAAAGACTTACTGACAAATTTTACCTGTGTGTCTTCAAAATGTGAGAAAAAGAAGCCATGAAAAGCCAGAATAAGAAGTGCAAATTAAGCAACACAGCAGAAATATTAATTAAAAGAGGTTAATTGGGTAGGGGCAGGGTGGTGGGAAATGCTCTAATCCTCTGCATTACCATGTGATGTTTTAGTGCTTGATCATTCTTGAGGCCAGGAAAAGAAGGGATTGGAAATTACAGCATGGAGGAGGAAAGAAATGTAATCAACATTTTCATTTCTTATTATTTTGCACATTCCAATGGGAGGAAGAATGCTTGGGTAGCCTGCTTTAAAAAGAGTAGAGTGTACATAGCACTGGGATGTCTCCAGAGAATGCCAGTCCTGTCTTGTGCAGTAAATTCTCGTGGCCAACCCCACAGAGTAGCTGGAATTGTGAAATAATTAGCATAGCTAGCCCTCAACAGATAAATAAGTTTAGAGATGTTCTTTCTTATTTTTGACCTGTCCTTTGAAATTAATTTCCCTTATTTGCAACTCTTAAGTGTTTTTACTCTCTCTTTGTGAAACAAAGTAAACTCAATCTTTTATTCTCCAATTCTTTTTATTAGTGGCCTGATAAACATGAAGTTTTCCCTAAGGAGCAACAAACAATACTAGAACGTGCAGGATTATTTGTAGACTCCTGTCTCCCATATAATTTGTGAGTTTCCAATAACCTACTGTGTCTTTTTTCCCCTAAACTACAAAATCCTTGATGTTGAAAGAAAACATTTAGTTCAGGAATTTTCAAAAATCTGCCTCTCTGCAAATAATTGCTAACAACACATAGACAGAATGAAAAACATGATTTTAGTAATCTATCGCTGAGATTCAAATCTGGATTAAGACATGGTTAATTGAAAATTGTGTGAAAAAAATCTATGTAGAATTTTCAGAAACAGAACGACTTGCAGGCACGATAAGAAATTATTAACCCTCTCAGAAGTCATCCCCTTTTCCTTCAAAAGTATTTTAGTATTTTCATTTAAATCAACGTTTATGGACCCACAAGACCAACTTTTTAAATGCAGGAAGTGTTAATATTCTTAATTTCCTTTCTTGCAAATTTCTGTTTGAATTTTAAAAATAAAAGAGGGCAGATTGGATGTGGTGGAACTGAACAACCTGGTCTAGTTGGAGGTGTCCCTGCCCACAGGAGGGGGGTTGGAAGTTGATGGTGTTCAAGGTACCCGTACAACCCAAACCATTCTACAATTCCATGGTTCCATAAAGGTGTCTTTGACAGCTATTAGTATTGCTGCCACATGGCTTTGTTTTGGTTTTCAAAAGTCCCTGGATGACAGCTGGGATGTTCACAGTCTGGACACTAGGGCATTTGCAATCATGGCTGGAAAGCCAGCAGGGAGAGATTTAATGCAGTATTTTTCTGGGCAACCAGCTGTGGGTTTTGTTGTTGTTGTTGTTGTTTGGGTGTTTTTGAGGAGGGTGGAGGGTTGGATTTTTGATTTTGGGGCAGCGAGGCTGTAAGATCATACTTCACTGCAGAGAGAATTGTTGTGGGTGAATAAAATGTTGATAACCAATTATCCAATACTTAGAAAAGCAAAATCCCAAACTAAACAGTCAGATTAAGAGTAACAATCTAACAGGAACCTGACTCACAGCCACTCACAAGAGCTGCCCTGCTATATCTCAAGATAAACGTATATATGGAATTAAGCAGAGAGTGACAACTTAACTTGGATTTTGTTTTCCCTTTCCTCTGTCAAATTTGTTAAATTTCTCTTAACCCTCCAATGATGCCAACTGGTGTTTTGTCAGCTACAGTTTTAGGAGAATGTCAGCACATTCTCAAGGATTTTGGTTGCCATGGATAAGTGTATTTCTTTGATTTTTCTGGGACATTATATATTAATAAGCAGGATATTTTGTTTACTTTTTTATGCATATTTAATTTTGCAGCCTATTCATTCCTTTAAATTTTGACAGAAAAAGTATTGCCAAGTGTGGGGCCACCGTAAAGACTGTTAAACTTCTGCCAAACTTTAAAGGTCAAAATCAACTCTGACACCTACAGTTCAAATGTAATTAGTTGGAGATTTACTGGGATTTTATGCCAATCTCCCAGTAGCTTAGGAGTGACATGATATCCAACCTTATGGGTTCCCAGGAGAAGTACAGGTGGATGTGAGGATAAACAGTAAGATACACTAGCTAACATGCTGCACCTTTTAGCAAGTCATCAGTCTCCTACACTGTGCAAGGAACGAGAAAGCATTCAGTATTTTATTTAAAATAAATAACCTGCCAGTCTCTGACATGGCCATCTAGTACAAAGTTGATGTATTTATTTAAAGCTTAGCTCATTCTGTATGTTCTTGGATCATTAAACTGAAGGACTTGTACAGTCGTGATTTTTAATGAAGCATGTTTGAATAATTATGCTAATTTACAAAGCACTAGAATCAAATCAAGTGATCAAAGTTTTCATGATTACTATCGTGTTTTTGTAACTTCCCTCATCACTGATTTCTGGATAGACTCTAACCCTGGCTGCTTTTTTAATTTTAATTTTTTTATATATTTTTTTGTCATTTATTTAGAAATTGCCACTAATCAATGTAGAAAGTTTTAAAAAATTACACTAGAAACGAAACATTTTTTGTGGTATGTCTCCATAGTGGACTTTGTATGAGTTTGAAAGTAATATAGCTCCAACAGACACCAGCCTAAATACAGTCTACAATCAATACTGTATTCTGCCTTGACAGAAAGCTGAATTTTTATCTGTTAAATGTGTGAGCTTGGGGCAGCTCTGTGTCTGAAGTGGTTTAAATCTGAAATGTGATGTGCTGCAAAGAAAGTTGATTGACATCTTTGTTTATTGAAAAGTATTACATGAACAACAAAACACGGCCAGATACAGAATACTCCATTGCAAAGTGCAGCTGTGTTATTTTTCAATCCTATGTGTTCTGCCCCTTTGATGCCTGTCTGATATAATAAAACTGCAAGGATCTTCTTTGATTCAATCGTAAAAAATTTGGACAAGGGCGAGATATGGACATATACTGGTTGCAGAGGTTTGGTGAATATCTTTAAAAAAAGAGAAGGGGTTTTAGATTTAATGTTTCTGAAACCGAAAATAAATTAGTATACATTTAATAAGCAAGTTGTCTGAGTCTGCTTCAAATATTTTTAAGTATGCATTGTAAGAGGGAGAAAAGAACAATGATGACTAATCTTAAAGCATTAAATATGCAGAATACAGAATTAAGTTACATTTAAATTTCATGTTAGAATAATTATGCTGTTCATTGACATTTTCCCATGTTTTATTAAATCTTTATTATGTCAAGGTAAATAGAGGTTAATTCTGCTGTTATCTCTTCCAGTAAAGTATTATCTTTAATCTTGCATTAATAAAACAGTAGTAAGTTGCACAATGTGGGTAATCACCATAGACTAATTTAGACCATTTTAAAATCTTGCCTTTACAGCACAGTGTAGTTTAAAATAGATGTTACCAGAAAACATAGAACATAATTTAACTAATAGAAAAAGTACGTTTTTCTCTAGGAAATTTATGGCTACATTTCCTTAATACATTGACTTATTGGCAATATACATTACAAACTTCCAGCTCTGCTCTTCCTTTCTAGTGTTGCTTTATCTTACTGCATAAGCTCCTTTGACTTGCCTCTGACACAGCACAAACTATTAAGCAGAAGTCTTTGTCTTTAGCACTTTTCTGTAGAGTCCTCACTTTGAGCATTTTTATGTGGTCAGCACAGAATGCAAAGTCCCATGTCCTTGATTTCTCTGCATTTCTCTTCAGCCATAGGGATTCACCAAACTACACCACACTGTAGTGAGGGCAACAGGCACTCACTGCAACATTGCTTGTGTCTGCCTGCACACTGTTCTTGACCCACAAAGTCTCAGCTGGCTCATCATTCACCCCTAGGCAGAGCTCCAGGCATCTCTGCTGCTTTCACATACAGTCAAACTCTTCCTCCTTTCCATCCTAGCCTATCCCTTCTGAATATCCGGTATCCACCTATTGCAACACTGCAGTTCTGGAAGCTATCCCACAACATCCATGTGATCCCAGTAAGTTCCTAGCCCTGCAACTGCATGCACACTTCAAATTCCTTCTCTTTGTTCTTCATGCCAGGTACTAACGCACGTTTAGGTGCACTTTACAAAACTTCTTAGAAAGTCCTATCCCTTAGAAAAAAACAGATTTTGCAACTCAGAGTCTGTGAATGCATGTTTTTCCCTCTCTTTTTGGGATAGGTTTATTCAACTTAAAGGGATGATATGCCTCTTATTGCACTTTAGCCTTCATGCTGTGGTGGCTTTGTGGTTTATTTACACTACTATCATTTTGTTTGTTATAATTAGCTTTAATTTTTGTTTTCATCAAACTACAAAATTCCCCACTGAGTTTTGTCAGGTTTCCATAGCAATTCAATCCTCACGTGCTTCCTGCACACCACATTTTCATTTTGCCAGCTTCTTGTTGAAGCCCTCCTCAGACCCACAAATAAGTAGATAGTCAGTTACATTTTCTCATTAACTCCATTTCATTATCTGGATGTCCATAAAGTTATTATTTTAAAAGCATGAATGCCAGTAGATCTGTAAAAGGCATTTACCAAGCAGCTGTTCTGATAGGAAAGAAAGAACTCATTTTGAAAGTGCACTTGAGATCCATGCAGAGAGTGGGATAATTCTGTAGTTGCATGCTAGTACTGCAATACGATCAGAGCACTAGAAGATTTTTGCTGCTGCATGCAGGACTAATTTTCAAGTCTTTCTTCCAGTGTGTCTTTTCAAGATAAAACCCAGTAGAGAAGCACTGGGGTGTCTAACCAAAGTTACTCAACTAAGCATTGAGAGATGTCCGGAGGATCAAATTACAAAATAAATAGATTTTTTACAAAATAGTATTACAGCAACATTTCCTTCAGCCCTTCCTGTCTAATAAGAATCATCATAAGGTGGTAGCATACAGTCTTATTTAGATATTTCATATGAAAGTTCTTTGCAATAAAAACTACAGGAGGCTTGTTAGAACTCAGGCTTATTCACAGACATGGAGTGTAGACACTGCATGTTGAACTTTTTACTAAAAGTCATATCTTATTTGTCTGAAATTAACCCTTCTAATAGATGAACTCCTGCCATTATATTGAGCTGCTTTATAGCATTTAAAGACAAAAAGAAGGCAAGGAAACACAGATTTTTGAAAGAATGTGGTTGGAGTTTACTGGTTTTGCCCTGGCTTCTCTTTGGCATACAGGAGCTGCTAGGACCAGAAATTCAAATGAAAGCCTCTGAGATGGGAGTCAACTGAAAGGGAAACAAATGTTTGCATAAATCTCCAAGAGGTGCTTTATATGGTCCCACTTTTTTGTTTTCCTTAACTATGGGATGACCTGAAGCAAGATTTTTCTTGTCAGACATGTTTTGGGCAGGGAGCCGTTTTCCTTAGTGTTTTACAAGGTCTGGTGCCAATGAGGTGGTACATAGAGTCTCAGTAAGTACTGAAAGCCCTCTTTAAAGTGGAAATATTCAAAGCGTGCAGGAGTCTCTAAGCGTCTGTTCCAGGGACACATTAATGCATTTTAAAGGATATTAAAGCTTAGCACAGAGGAAAAAAAAAAAAAAAGTCCTAGTGGCAAGATGTAAAACTGCTTAACAGAATTACATCCAGAACTTTGTGTATTTGATCTGAAAAAAAAATAAATCATCTTACAGTTGCTCACATTAAAGCTGCCTGTCGGTTTGGGAGCTTTTAGGATCTTGGACAGGTTTCATTTCTCTGGTTCATGTAAGCTGTCTGTGTATTTGTGCAACTGCTGAACCTCAGAGTATGATTTCTAGTGACCCTGTGCACTGTTTGAGGATTTGCCTAATGTGCAAATTTAAGACAATCATTACGTATAGTAAAAAATTATTATCCACCTTTACCCCAGTACTCAGTTGCTAATAGTGGTCATGGCTTGATTAAGAATCCTTCTCAGTTTAATGCTTCCAATTAACTTGCATGGTTTCGTGGCTGACTTGATGGCCCAGATAAAGCCTGGGCTCTTCTGAGAGAGATACCAAGCTTCATTTTGGACTATGGGATAAGGAAAGCCTTGAGCCATGGTTCAGCTCTAACTACTGGTGGATTAGGAATGTCATTTAGACTTGAGTAACTCTAAGACTCTTTATATGAGTCAGATTGAGATATAGAAAAGTGGAGCACTGAGACAGAATGAAGGCATCTTGCAACAAATGCAGTAGCTTGAGACTTGCTCTGGGTCCAAGTGGCAGGTCTGCCAGGAGATGAAGGGCTGCTAAGCCCTGGAGGATGGAAGGCAGAGGCTGTAAGTAGCATGTCCCTCTATTGGCCACTGGTCTGTTGGTGACAGAGGCAGGCATGATATTGAAACCTCTCCTCTGAGGTAAAGCTGACTTTGGTGTGAAAATTAAAAAAAAACAAAAAAACCCCAACGGAAAACAGGACCTTATACAAAGAATGTGGAAAGCACAATTCTGTCTTTGGCATTGTGCTGTCCTGCACTTCATGATTTAGAGATAACAGTGAAGACAGCAACTAGGGGACAGATGTACTAAAAAATCCAAAGGTTTTTTTTCCTGAAGCCAGGGAAACACAGATAGTTTGAAATGTCAATCTCTTGTACTACATGAAATAAATATTACAAATGGAAAGAGCAAACTGATTATCCTAATATTAAGAGCATCAAGAGGAATTTATAAATATCTTTGCGTGTTCAGCACCCAGTCCTGCACAGGGCATGTTAATTCTTGTCACAGAATTGGAAATTCATTTAATCAGAACAGAGCCTTTGAGATGTTTCACACCTGCAAGTGCATCAAGTGGCTAAATTTTACAGTCATTCTCCATGATATGACCTATGTATCTCATTACAAGACCATGTTCACTACAGGTGCTTCCTTACAGGAACATTTACATTAATAAAAACATGATTACTCATATATAGTGAATGTTAAAAAGTGTGCTACATATAGATGTAATATCTGACAGGGGTTGTCATTTATATTTATTTTTAATTCGGGGCAATATTTAATATCAATGGTTAAAGGACACTTTAACATTTCCATTCTTACATATCCCCTTTTCTTAAGGATGAGTTGATGGTATCTTATGTATAAGCAGAATACATTCATTAAATAGAAAAAAAATTCTGTAGGTAGATGAAAAGCATTTTTAAAACCTCTTTTATTTTTTAGACAATAAAAAAAACTATATCTACCTAAATGCTTTGGAGTGTTAACCGTTTCTGAATGCTTAATGTTGACTGCTTTAATGATGATTGTTCAGTACCCATACCAATGTTTGGCACCAAGTAATATCTTGTTTATTTGTGTGAATATAATCGGAAGGCTGCCACAACATCTAATAAAACTGTTTCCACTCAGAGAGGCATATAGACAGGAATGAAGGGCTGTTGAAACACATAGCATCCAAAAAGAAATTCACCACAGCCAGTAATGAACATACATGTCCTTTATTCAACTTCCGATAAGTTTGTAGTGCTGTTTATAAAAGTATGATTCCATGCCTTTCACATATATTGTAGAAGATTTCAAGATAAAATGTACTATAACTGGTCTTACTGCTGATACATCTTTCTTAAAAATATTCCTAAAAACAACTCAGAAGAGAGTAGAGCAGATCAAAGTGTTGATATCTGTGTATATATGCACATCAGGACTTTAACAGTTTCATGTCTTCCATGCTTCTAGTGCAGAAAACTAGTACTGTCTCCAAGGTCATCAGTGTCATTTTTAGGGCTAATCAGCGAGGTTTTAATGAAAAGCCTTTGTCCTCCTAGTGACCTGGGTTCAAGTCAATCCAACCTCTCCATGTAAGCATTATGCCAGTGCTGCAAGACTCCACTTGAATAAATCTGAAGTCAGACAACAAGGTATAGATGGCAATGAAGATTTTTGTTTCCACAGCAAACAATTTTGCACACACGTATCTGTGTGTAAGTGCATCTTCACTTAGATATGTGCACATATATCTATATATTAAACAAAATTATATGCTTTTTTTCATGTGTTAATATTTAAGATGCTTTCACAGTAAATGGAAGCAACAGTGGCTATTAGTTATTCAGCAATTGAGATTAATGCACTGTTCTTCTACATTTGGAATACAGAAGAAGTATAATGATTAGATAGGTGGGAGATTCAGGAATCTCCAGAATGTAGACTAACTACTTGATGTAGTATACAGAAATTGAATCTAATTGTACACATATATGCTTATCTACTTTTTTTCTTTTCAGTGAGCAAAAACACTGCAGTCCCCAAAGGAGGTTTTTTTCCCCTGGCATGTTCAACTATTTTTAGCATTCCTCAGTGGTGCACCAAAAGGAGAATTATTTTATCTCTGTGGGGGCCTGTGAATTTCATGCAATGTGGGCTTCTGTGAACAGAGTTGACAATGTAATAGAAAAAACAGGTTAATTTTTCCAGTAAGAGGTTGAAATGTTGAACTGCCCTACTGTGGCAGTGTGAAGCATCCCACAGATAACGGTGGGGGACCAAACTCCTAAGAGCTACATGGAATATATTTACTATTTTCTGTTTTAATTGTGGGCAAGAACTCTATTCTTCTTTCTGAATTTTTAGTTCCCCTTAAAGTAGAAATAGGGTAATACTTCAAAATCTGCTTAACATATTTAATATCCTTAATTTGTTGTTTTTACTTTCAGATTTGTTTGTATTCAAAATAGCAGTAATTGGCAGCTGAAGTTGAATCATAGCATCTGGGTTCTAGTCTATTCATGACATCAGTATATTTTTACTGCTTGTAAACATGCCCTCAGATCATCACAAAATGTCACAGAATTTGAATAACTGGAAAAAGCAGAGAGAATTTATGCTGCCATTTCTCCAAACACTATACACAGCGTGTGCTGATGGTGGGGATTGAGGTAGAGACAAACTGGCCCAGAGGAAAGGCAGGAGCAGGACTTCTTATAATGCTCTTCATCCTATTCCACTTCTTTCAGTCTGAAATTCAGACTAGTAAAGAGGAAAAAAATAAGAAATACTTTGCACTTACAACTGGTATGTAGATTGAGAAGGAAAAAGAGGATTTTAGTCTCAGAAAGAGGAAGACCCCATTCAGAAAATTGGAAGGAACTCTCTACTATTTTCAGAGGATTTTACTGAATACTACAGGTTTACTACAAGCTTCTGTCAACTGTTTAGTCACTCTGTCAATGAATGACATTTAGTCCTGTGAGGGTCATACCCTAGGGACTGAAAGATACTCTTCTTATAGTGCAGACTAATAAACTTACTGTTTTAGGGCTGTAGGCACTTTCCCCCCCAGTATATTTTTTCAATTTATGAAGAACATTTGCATTGTAAACCTCGAGGCAAATATATACATGTATTCAGACGTACACATGTACGAAGCAGAGGTCCTGGCTGGCAATGTAAAGGGGAGCCAGGAAAGCCAGCAACCCCACAGGTCATGGAGCCCAAACTCCTTGATGGAAAGTCCTAGCACCACAGCAGTCTGATACTTCAGGCCAGAGCAAAGTCCTTGAGTTATCAAAATGTGCAATTACAACCTGGTTTCTAGCAGGCAAGAAGCCAGTGACAAATATTACACGTATAATGACTGCTTTGTATGCTGGCAAAATGCAGGACATATTTATAACTAAATGAGACAATTGATTCTGAAATGTCTTGAAAAACCGAAAAGTTCTTTATTACTTGGTCAAATACTAGTTTATGGGGTTTTTCTGAAACTCCACTGGGATTCAAAATCATTGTATGCTTCCACAGTGTTCTCTTGGTTCTGAATTTTACAGTTGGATGTAATTTGGTGACAGCCATGAAGAGTCTCAAAAGGACTACTTCTGAAAACCTACTAGATACCCCAAAATGTGAACACTCAAAATGCTAAAAAGTTAATCTTTAGGAAACACTATTAAAGTGCTTCCTAAAAGATATGGCATGATGCAAAATAAGCAAAACTCCTGTCTGAATAAGTGTAAGATTTAAGATGAAATATGTTGTAGCTAGATCTCAGATGGGAAGGGGAAGCCTATATTGATAACCAGTATAAATTTGCATGTCTCTTGATTGTGGTATAAACAGAGTACTAGAGACCATGGCCTAGAACTCCAAATATCATACAAAAGCCTGAAATTTTCCCTTGTGCATGAAATTTTCTCTTGCAGTGCTTGTTTCTATCCTTGGAACACTGGAATTTATTTGACATAATAATAATAGTAATAATAATAATAATAATAGTAATAATAATAATAATAATACCACCATTTTATATAAAGATCTATGGTAGGTCACTTTTAGAAACCTTTATTAAATATCATGCTTCTATTTGCAACTGGGCACTTAAAAGAAAGAGACATAGTATTCACTGCCAGTAATTCCTTAAAAATTATAACCTCCTTTAAAAGATATTTTGAAATAAAGATGTGTAAAAAATATCCATATAAAACCATTACCATTTTTCATTTCAATTTCTTACCTAGGATAAATATTATCATGCCAAAGGGAATCAGCCCTTATGACCTGGGCTTTTGATTGTAGTCCCTCTAATCATTTGTGGAAAGGATGCTCACTAGAAAAGGTAGTCAATGATGAATTTTATGTGTAGTTTCCTTCATTCAGTGAAAGTCTGGTTAAGTTTTTCCTAAAAGAGGTATTTTAAAAAATATTTGTTTAAAAAATGCATCTTTTGGACTTGGAACTCCCTATCATTTTCACAAAACCTTCAGGAGCTGTTAATATATTGATGAACATGTGGTGACAACATTAGCTATAAATATCTTTGAGATTTGCTGGGAAAAAAGAGATCTCCAGATTCAAGTAAAACTTATTGCTTTTCTAGCCCAGCATGAGGAATTCCTGATTCCCCACTTGTCTGCTGTGTTTAAATATTATAACTCAAATATGCTTACATAAAAGCTTATTGATTGGAAGAATCACTTGCTTTTTATGCATTAGTTAACCAGGCTGCTGTTTTGAAATCTGTCCAGGAACCCACAGTGGAACCTTTCCTAATCCATCTGTTTAAGTCTCAAATGGTTTCACTGCTCCAGTCACTTACCAGCACTGCTGGAATGTTAGTGCTTTATGATTAAAGGATATTGTTGTTCTTTTCATCCATCATCCTGGAGTTTGCTATTAATAATACAGTCCTTCCTTTCTTTTTTTCTTTTTTCTTTTTTTAATTTTTTTTTGCTGTTTCCTTAAAAAGCTGCTTAGATTTTCTATTATTCTCTGTTTTCCCTTATTCAGAACAGTCATTTATAGCAATGAAGGTAGATGGACAAAAAAATAAATTGCATCAGTGCTTTCTGGAAAATATGCACTGCCTTGCAGTATTTGAAAAAAGAATGGGGGAAAGACAAAAGAAAATTAAGCTAAATGCAAGAGGAGAAAAGGTGCAATTGTAACTGGAGACATGAAACTATACAGAAGTCTCTGTGACTCCAGAAACATGTATGAATTATTGCTTCCTACTCATAATAATGTCTAAATCCATTTTTTTTCAGCATGTGCTTGTGATTAAATTATATTATTGGGAAAAAACTGAGATTTAATTTCTATTCAGGTATACTGTAGTATGTGAAAAAGAGCCTCTAAAAAGAGCTTCTCTAAAACAGCTAAGCTGTATTTGGATATAACTGCTGATCAGTGACATTTCATATAAAATGAAGAACCTATTCAGTTTTTTCTATTTCTCTCCAAAGGAAACGGGGCCTAAATTAAGAAAACAATAAGGATTTTATATTTTTTTTCCTTTATAGGTGGATAAGAGTCATGGATGTTAAAGGAGACATTAATCAGGCTGTTGTGAGAGATCTGATACCAGCTTTGGTCAAAGGGGACGAGTGTCATCCTGAGAGTGCTCCTCTCCGGGACAGGAAAGCGCCGGAGCGAAGCCCTGAGAACACGCCGCCACACTTCATATTCAATCCGCAGCCCTATAAAGAGATGAAAAATGAGCCTTGTCCAAAGCTCTTACCTCAGCACCCAGTGGCAAAAATAAAATGTGAGCTTGGGACCAGGTCTCTTTGAAGCTTATTTTTTCTATTTTTTTTTTAAACTCTCCAACAGGCCTCTGGTGGTTACAGGTATTGATCGTCAGAAAGTAATCTGTTCGGGTTTGGGGGCATGCCAGACTGAATCCTGGAGTACGTTCCTTCCTCTCCAAGGACACGTTGAGCTTTTTATACTGTCCACACTGGCATGCTTGTCAGCTGTCTGGCTTCTTTGTCTTTACTGCTTTCCCTGTTTGTGGAAAGCATATAATTAAACCTCCCTTGTACAAATATTATACATTACTAATCTAGAATTTTCTGCCAATGTCGAAGGTTTTCTTACCCCATTTTTTAACCCTCATTTTTCTTCCATAATCATTATTTGATTCCCTCTGGCTGCCTGCTACTTATTTGTAGTAGTACCATTCATCCATTGAGACTTTTCCATCTGTCACACGGTTTTGCTTTCTCTCCCCAGAAGCTTTCTTGTCCTACTGTGCCATGCTTGATTTTTTGGGTTTAGCTGCATGTTTGTATGCGCTTTTTACTAACTTAAAAAAATGCTTCAGTATTCAGAACAAATACAACAAGAAGAGAAAAATCCCCCAACATAGCAAAGAGCAGCTCAAATTCAGCACTGCACACAGAAGCAGGATAAGGAGACTGAGATTCCTGGTTAATTAAGGAATTAACATATAGCCAGGGCAGAACTAGTGGCCAGACCTTGCTCTCTCTCAATTGTGTTCATTGCCTTCAAAATCTTTCCAGTTTTTTGCTAGATAAATAGGTGATGTCAGGAAATGTTGCATTCCCTCTGCTGTACTGACTCGTTTTGGTGTATTGATTATAAAGACTATCCAAGGAAAACCAAACATACCGAGGTACAATACTGTGATTACTTCAGAGAAAAGTGTCAAACAGTCCCTTACTAAAATAAGATCGTGGTAGAATCCTACATTTAAAATTAAATGAGCAATTTTTGTTTACAGAGATTAGATATTAAAAAAATGCAGCACTTGTTAGTGTTTCCCAGGTGAAATGCAGGAAGGGCTAAAGCCAGCAGCATAACCCCTCAGAATTATTGTTTTTTCTCTGTGTATCTTCAACCCCTATTAAAGAAAATCTTAGTTTTTGATGTAAACAAGAATAGGAAATTTAACAGCAGCTCTACAGATCACTTGCAATTGAATCAAATCTCAAATCTTTACTCTTGGAGAACTCACAAAATTACCTGCTTTTGATAATATGTTTTGAATACTTTATTAATTTTCTCTTCTTTTCCTCTTATACATCTCATTGTATCTTCTTATGTTCTTGTTTCAAAAGTTCCTGCAAGTTTATCATTATTATGAGGATTAGTAAAAAGCATGTGTTGTGTTTTCAAAAATCTTTTTTTCAGAAGAAATGCTTCTATTGTTTATCAAATTGCTTCTCTGTATAGAAAGTGCAGGTAATGTCCAAGCAAACATAAAACTGTGAGTGTGTCCTTGTTTGAATGGCAATCCCCAGAAAGTTTTCTTTGCTACCAGCTACTTCACTGCACTATTCTGAGAATGAAGTGGGTGGAAAAAAATAGGGATCTTCAGTATGTACTTGTATGGGCAAATGTCTGAAAATGTAAGTATTTTACAAAAAATTCTGTTTATTAAGTGTATGTGAAAGTAAGGGTCGTTCAGATCCAGCTTTTACTTTACCTGAACTTTAAGGTGCTCTGCAAAGAAAATAAATGGTTCCTTTTTTGGAATAAGTTATGAAAATAACATTTAAGAAAATGAGTGAGAAGGCAAAAGGGGAAGGAATGTGAGAGAGACAAACAGTTCCTCCAGTTCCTCCTGACCATTGAAAACCTTTCTGTGTTTCTTCTCAAGAATAAATGATTAAAAAATAAGGGTGAAAGGGTTTTTTTTGCATTTGTGTGTGTAATCACAAATTTGGTGGTCCCACTGTATGATCAGTGCACACCTATATAATTCATGTCTATGCTGCCTGCTCTGGAAGACCCTCAGTGGGTGAAATGCCACTGCTGCACAGGCAACCTAGTCCACCAATGCTTTATTAAAATCACTTTTTATTTCTTTCAGAAACTTAGGTATATTCTTTATTTTTTATTTTTTATTTTTTATTTCTCCAAAAAGGATTAAGCAAACATATAATTATCTCCTACACCATAGCCATTGTTCAAATGCCTCCTTCCATTTTCTTTGGTTTAAGGTTAAACAGGTGCAGCTCCTTCGGGCTTTCTTCACAGGCCTGATGATTTACATTTGACTCCAGCTGATCCCCTTCTTTCCAACATGAGATCTCAAAGGTACATGCAAACCTTCAGATTCCTGGGCTGCACAGACAGGTTATTTCATCTGCCTTGCAGATGTTGGTAGTTTTTTTTCATGTAGCCTCATCACATTCTTTGACTCCTCTTTGAGGTTATTCTTAAATTTCTATTTGTTTGTGGATACTGCAAAATAAAGTAAATTTGAATGGCAGTAGGATGAAAGAAACAGTGCAGGGACCTTACAGCCATGAAACCCAAAAGCAACCCAGTCTGTGGATGTGGTAAACTGAAGAATGGCCTGCATTGTCTTCTGAGTTAGGTTTTGGTAGTCCTGTGAGGAGCAGGAGGTTGGATTCAATGATCCTTGTGGGTCCCTTCCATGTCAAGATATTCTGTTCTGCTCTGTGGACACCTGAGGGGATGCTAACGTGGAGGAACACATTCTCATAACCTCACAGAGTCAGGAGCTTGGTGTGACAGGCTTGCTATTGGCCCTGTTCTGAAAGTGTTTTATTCCCATATGTGTAAACTTAATGAAATAAAAAGTTACTATTTATTTAAAGTTGCTATTTTTCAGTAGGATTGTGTATAATCCTTTGTGTACAGCACTAATCTGAAAATCTAGTTCTGTCTTTGTGGCCAATACTTTTTGTCTTTTTCTTTTACAATGAACTGGAGCAGCTCTACCCATTAACTGAAGATTTTCTTTTAAAGGCTACTGCTTGTTTTTCCCCTCCTTCCTGCTTCATGCCATCACTTTTAGATTTCAGAGCCATAGACCAGAGTGCTTGTGTTAAATGAATATATTTGACAGGAGTTAAGTCTTTTGGGCATTGCAATAGGTTTTCCTCATCTTGGCATGTGAAGACTGAGAGTGTTCTTTGACACCAGCAGCAGAGGATGTGAGCACAGCAACTTTCAGGGCATCAAAAGTGTCAGCATAAAGAAAAATCAGCAAAAGTAGACAGTGTTGAGGTAATTTTCCCACACCAAGCCATGAATTTAGCCAACTGGTGCTCCTGTGAATTCTGGGCTGACAGAGTTTCCTTCTTTGTTGCTAAATATCACATAAAGTGTTCTGTCAGCATCAAGACTTGTTCTACTCCCTTTATGTAGTAAAATAAAAATATAATCCTTATGCCCATGTTTGAAATTTGAGTATAAGTTAAAGAAAAGGAAAAAAAATGAATAAACCTTTCCAGCAGGCCAAAACTACATTTTGGAGGTTCATTTTTCAGAACATCATGTAGTCAATGCTGTCGAGAAGAGCTGAAGGTGAAAGATATGTAGGGCACAAGTACTAAAAATTGAAAATCTTGCTCCCATTAAAATGCATGGGATTTCTGCCAGTTGCCATAGACATCAGTGGCAGCAACATCCTGTTATTTTTTTCTGTTTTTACTTTTTGCTTTCCTCATATTTTTATTTATTTTTGAATCCTGAGAAAATGAAATAAAACACACATTGCTGGAATGGTTTCCAGGGTGTATATCAGCAATTTGCTAATGTTATTAGGATTAAAATTATATAGTTATGTTCCAAATTTCATAGTTATGATTAGAATCTATGGTCAGGAGGAATTATAGTGACAGGTTAGAGACATCTGATCTCATGAGTACTGATAAATATGTTTATCGGTCTGAGTTTTGCTGCACCCAGCTGGGATTTAGCTAGGGTACTTAAGGGCAAAAGTGAAAGGCTGGGCTCTCTTTTGTGTGGCACAAACATCAGATGAGAAAGTGAAAGCTCTGAATCACCAGAGAGCTTTGAGTTTTAGCATAGCTTTGAAAGACAGAATGCTGCACCTGAAGAATTTTGCATATATGGATTACTGACAAAGGATGACTGCACATTTGTCTGCACAGTATCATTTCTTCTGTTTTTCTTGTTCTATTTTAAATTTCTAACCTCTTTAGTAGTGATATTTTGCAGGTAATCTGGATCTAATATCTTTGCTCTAATATGTGCCATGACCTTGAAATGAAATAATCCACTGCAAAAAAAGGGCGCAAAAGTTGGTCTTTGAAGGAATTTCCTCTCCCTTTCAGTGTCCCATAAATGTCTCCAAGTCAGAATTACTGCTGCTTCTTTCCTGGTTCAGCAGCCGAGATGCTTCGAGAGGTTGTCCTGCATCCTCCATCCCAGCTATCGCCTGCGGGAGGGATGGATGCCCAGAAGTTTCCTCTCAGTCAGGGTTTGTCACTGCCACTTGCCAAAGACAAAATGTGTGTGCTAGGCTTAGGAATCCAGATATTGGCAATAGCCTGGCTGTCTTCTTTGGGAACTTCTGAGTGGCTTTTTCTACAAATATATCTCCATTTCTTTAGGACTTTACTCAGGGAAAGTATTGACTGAAAAGTTCAAGGAAAACAAAGACGTTGACTGCACTCAAGACATTAAAGCCTCCGAGTTGGGAATAACTTTGTCCAGTATGAAAAGAAGCCTCTTATTGTCTTTTTCTCAGGTGTCCAACAATTGCCTAGATATCAATCTTTGACACTTGTATTTATCAAAATGAAGAATGTCCTCCTATAACAAAAGAGAGATCCTGAGTTTCCCCTTTCACTCCTTTCTGTCAGTGCTGTTATGCAACTCTCATATAAATGGATTTATTTAAACTCAAAGTGTTATATGCGTTCTTTCCCTTTAAGTGCTAATATTTTTATGTTAGAAAAAAGGCTTTAAAAATATTTTCTTGTCCTTTTGACCTCTAATGAAAATGTCATGATTTTTCTCAGCATTTTAGTTAAAAACGTGAGGTCGAATGAATTTATTGTGTGAATTGATTAAGAAAAAATATGAAACCTAGATAGTGTATTCCTGAAAACTTAATTTCCTAGAAGTACAATATTTTTTTATACCTCATAAATATTATACAGGATCAGCCCTGGAAAGTAAATAAAATGTAATTACTATTGATGCTTTATATGATGTTCAGACTCTTTAAATGATAATCCAAGATTAAATCTTTGTCTAAACTAAAGTAGTCTGAGTAATTTCACCTTAATTAGTGTGCTTTTTGTTTGTGTAACAAACTATGCTGATATTTTTAAAGCAAGTTCAATACGTGGAGTAAAACAAGCTGCAAGCACATAAGTTTAAGGATAATTAACACAGCCCTTATGGTGCTTCTCAATTTTTTTCTGTATGGAAAGGTCAGTAGAGAAGACTGAAGAGATCAGTTTGGAAGGTTAGGTTACTGTAGAATGTGTGGAAAATCACAAGCCATGCTGCAGTCTTTGTCATGGCAAATTGTTGGTACCACTTCTGGCAAAATAAAAGGATACCTTTAGTTTCTCTGCTTGTAGTGTAATCAGTTTTGAGGCAGCATTTTAAGTTTAGGGCAAGAAATTACTCAACCATGTCCCCCTCCAACCTCCACCCTCCCCCTTCCCCTTCCCGCCCCCCCCCCTTTTTTTTTTTGTCACTGATAAAACTGTAAGTAGATTTTCTGGGAAAGTACATCATCCAGTGCTTCCCCACGTCTTTCCTTGAACTACTTCTTTTGTCTGTCTCCATTACACCCGTGTGCAGTGACACAATGTTTCTGCACAGTGGGAGCTTGCAATCTCTGAAGAGGCTTTCCAGCATTGCTTTTTAGACTGAAATCATTACAATCTTCAATAGGTACTTGGATTTGAAAAACTAGCGCATTATTATTCTCTGGACTGTCTGGATGTAAAAAGAGGCTATTTTCTTGCTTCCTTTTATTTATTTATGTCCCTGGGTACACATTGCCCTTACACCTAACTTTAGTTTGTTTGGATCTCAATCGGAGCTGCAATTCAGATGTCTTGTGCTGTTTGTGTTTTTCTTTCATGTAAGGTTTTACATTATAAATGAGAACTCTGTCAGAGAGATTTATATTTTGGTTCTACTTAATGCTTTTGAGTTGCACATCCTTTTTTGTATGTGTAATTATCATAGTTATTATTATCACTAACACGGTGCAGCATATTGTAGGGTATGTTACAATAAATGTTATGATGTGTAGCGTAACAGATGTTTGTTAATATGCCTATGATTTTTAAATGCCAACAAGTTGCATAGCTTCCGAGGACATTCAAGTTATCTCATTTGACATCCTCTAAACCACAAGCTGCATCTGTTGTACCAGTAAAACATTATCCTGAACCCAGGGACTTTAGTTAGGTTAATTTGTCATGGGACACAACAGTTGTTTCCTCTAGCAAGAGGAGGAGAGATCAGGATTCTAGCAGCACCTGAGGACTGTGTTGTGGGTGGAAATGGATTAGGAAAGGCTTGTCCAGATGATCCTGGCTATGGTCTCTGGCCCTTTCTGCAGAAAAAAGACTCCAGACTCCTCCTGAAGTGCTGCTGAACTCACCAGAAAGTAAACTCCTCTCTAACCCTAAGCCTGGTGCATGTTTTCCCTGGACATGTGAGCAAGTGATGGTCAAACATCTCAGAAAGGAAATTAAAAAGACAGTACCACCATGTCAGGGGACAGCTTTGTTCCTTTTGCTTCACAAATACAAATCCCCGCCCCCCAATTTTCCATTTTGACTGATTAAAGGCTGTAACTCAATAGAACATTAAAGATTCATAGTATAGACTTTTCTAAAATATGCAAAATGGAAAATTCAATTTTTTTTTCATTGTTATTTAAACCATACAGCTAAGCAAGAACAGATACAGACCAGCCTCTACAGTCTTTGTTTGGTCTTGTTATGAATACAGTGGTTTTCTCTTAGAGGATCAACTTCTGGAGTTCTGTTGAGTGGTTACAGCTCTAGGAAAAAATATATGACAACAGTTGCATAGTCTTTCCACAGAAAAACCACAGATCAACAGTATCAGCTGAGAACAGCCCAGTTAGGAAATTACTCACATTGTATTTCTCAACGACAGTAACAGAGATGCATCAGAGCTATGATTTGCTTAGAAGTAATGTAACCTTTAATCAATTTTGTATTGGCCACACCTGCAGAGGTTCTGGACTAAATTACACAGCTCTGAATAACTGTGGATGTCTGTTTCCTGATGCTCAGGAAATTTTTGTTTTGATGGAACCTTTACTTGCACTCAAAAGAAAAAAATCAGGCAAAAATTCCTGCAAGTGATTTAAAAAACTGTCTAAAACCACTCTGATGCTCTGTTGATAATAGGTGATAGAAATTTCATTGATGCAAAGAGCTATGTTATTCCTGGGCATCAGTTTGATCACTAAAAGACCAAGAGGTATCTTGAAGCAGTGAAAAGGATCAATTCTTCTATTCAGTCTTGAATTTTTACTCAGGCCCAAGGAAAGAAAAACAGAGCACAGCATTTTCTCTCAAAATGACAAAGCCGAGATTTGTTCTGTTTTCTAAGCAGTAAGATTGCAGCCTGTTGCATTTATTGATACGTGGCTTATTGTGTTTGTGCAGCTTCCCAAGCATCAGTCCTATCTTCCATTCATTTTGTGGCTTTTTTAGGCTAGCACAACCCTTATGAACCTAAATTAGCATAGAATGGGTGCTGCCGACTGTAAGCTATCACTGCAATTTCAGTATACAACCAGTTTTTAATAAACACAAACACCAGCTTGAATCATTCTTGCTGTCTCTGGATAATATAACTCTGTTTAGTAAAGCATGTGTCATGTTTTCCTAGCATCTTACAGTTACTCAGCTTTAACCTGCTGGGCACACTGGGATTCTAAGGAACCTGGACAGAAAAACAAGCTGCTGCTGAAAACAACACAGGGATCAATATCTTGTATTACTGTAAAAATCCTTCTGGGCTTAAAACCTTATTTTCTTGTGTTTGGCAGGGAGCCCCAGAGAGTAGCAAGGAGGGTGAATCACAACAGTTGTAGCAAATGTGTTCCAGCAGAAAGTGTTCCTGGGTTTCATGGATTTGAAGGGTTTTAAGGCCAGAAGGGGCTGTTGGATTGTCTTGTCAGACCTCCTATTTAGCAGAGACATGCTAGTATTAATTCTTGCCTTACATTCAGTAACTGCAAAGAAAAGGCTGTACCTTTCAGTAAGGTGACTGATCTTGACATCATTTTTGACAGTGTTTTCTCCTGTTCTGGTGTTAATTTTTCTTACTATGATAAATGTGGACCTTATTTTCTATTTATTCATCTTTGACTTCAAAAAATCAGATCTCACCCTGCCTTATTTAGACTAAAGAAACTTTTAAATGCGCTTCCTGATTTTTGAGTGATCAGCTTCTCTCTTCTCTAACTCTTTCCTTGATAAGGAGAAAACTCTCAAGGCCTAAAATGAAAGGTTGGCATTTCAAAACTTTAATTCCTCTCATCGTTCTTGGTCAATTTGGTCACATTAAATCAACTTAACGTTTTAGCTTCCAAACATACATAAGGTATGGAAGATATTCAGAGAGCTTTTAAGTAATACTAATACTAATAATAGTAATACTTTAAAAATACTCTTGCAACAAGGCACATTTGGGAAACAGCATATTTTGCCCCCTGAAAATCAAATCTGCAGACTCTGCTCTACAAGGACCTGCATTACCTGCATGAAACAGTTATGCATTTCTCAGCTACACCTAGTTCAACAACTAGATGAATACATGAGAAAGAGGCATCCTAATAAGCCCCACATTTAAGGCCTGATCCAGCTCCCACTGCAGTCAGAATTTGGGGAAGTCCACTGACTACACTAGGGGTTAGATCAGGACTTTGCTGAACAGTAAGACTTTTCCTTGCAAAGATGATGCATTTAAATATAAAAAGTAATGAAGTAAGCATGGCAAATTGTGGTTTAGTTGGAATCTAATTTTCATAGCTTTTTAAAAAAAATTAGAGATAGATATCTCTATTGTAAGTATAGAAATACATAAAAGTAAGATACAGGTAAAAAAGATGGCTGCATAAATTAAATTGTGTCTGCTGAAGTTATTAACATCACAAAGCTACATGTTAGAGGTAGAATCCTGACCTCACAGAAGTAGAAGAGATGTGCTGCCTTTAGAAACATAAAATTTTCTTATTGATTTGAATTGGGTAAACGAAATTTTTCTTTTCCTCCATTAAAGAGCATAAATTCAGTTGCAAATATAAACTTGGGGCAGAGAAATTACTTGTTATCATAGATATGCAGGGGAAGGAAGTGGGGAAACAGGGAAATATAATTCCCTTTAGGTTCTCTTGAATTATGTGAGAGGCCAGGGAAGCACTGTTTCATCTTGGATAGGTAAGGATATTCTCACCATTTAAAAAAAGGCATCATGTTCAAGGATGTACTGGAAACAACTGGAAAGGGGTGGGCAAATTCACCAAAGTTTTGCAAATTGCCTTCAGGATACAAGAGATTAAGAAAACCTGCTGTCTATCAGTATGCCATGACCACAGACAATATTGGCCAGTGTGGTTTAGCAATGACAATCACAGGTAAATCCCAGTGTGGATTTTTGCACTGTTGGAGATGGATGTGACTCTATCACCCTCATTTATGGGGTGATTTCACCCAGACATTTAGGAATATAACTTAGTGCAGGAGAAAATCTTAAATGCTCAGAGTTCTGAATGCCTGCCTTCATTCTTAAGGGTAAAGAGCTCTCAAAATCTTCCCTGAGTTTTTCCCTCATAAGGAATTATAGGTGGGTTTTTCAACTCGGCATTTTAAATGGTATGTTAGGTATTTAGAGCTGGCATCCTGAAGAATTAGTTAGTGTCCTAAATGTTGTTAATTTCTCTTCTTCTGCTATGTAGGAAGGAGAAAGGAAAACACTAATACGGTACTTCAGTCATATATGCTGAGAATTTTTCCAAAGAGCAGAAATCTTTTCCTTTCAGAGGTCTGGATCATTTCCTAGTGCATCACCATTAATGTCTCTGTTTATCTCACTTTATCATAACTTTGAATATGAAGTAACTTCTAATAATTTCACTTTTGGCTTAGCACTGCAGAATCTATTATTCCAGGGCTGGAATCACATGCCATCTCAAAACCCAGTCAGTGCTGCGTAAGTGCTTTGAATGATGACAGATCAAGAGACAGTGGGTCTGAATACATAATTGCTCCAACACACAGTTAATATGGGTGGATAAAGCTATGGACACACAATTAAGAAAACATGCCTGATAAAACAGTTCTTTTTAAATAGATGGGAATGAACTATAACTAGTTACAAAGGCTTGTGAACTTCCCTTCCCTTGCCGAATGTCACTGCCTCAGATTGCCTTGGCAGCCTCATGTATAGTGTTTGCTTCATGCATAATGATTTCCCTCTTTCCCCCTTTCCTTGAACGGTTTTGCCTTTTCGACTAGTTACTGTTACCACCATTTAATAAGAAGCCTTTCCTTGGCTTTCTAATCGAAAACTTGCTTTTATCTTTCTTCATAAAAGAATTGAAATGGCTTCTCTCAGGTTTCTGTAGCCTCTGGGGAGATAAGGACCCTGCGGTTAACAGGATGAGAGATTTTTGTTTAGAAATTTTTATTTAGACAATGAAAAATGACCTCTGTAAACTCAAAGCGATCTTATTTTGGGGCTTTGGGCTTCTGGCAGATAAATCAATTGGGCCCTTGGGACAGCAGAGGAAAAACCTTTGCAGTAACTATGTCAGGACAACGCAAGAGATTTGTTGTGAGGATGCAGTTGTGTTGAAGGTAGAATGCACTTAAAAATAAATATAATTTTATTTTCTATAAAATATTCAGGATTTGGATAGTAAGCCTTTCAGCTGCTACAAGAAAATATATTTTTTTGTTTGATATAAACTTGGAAAAAAGCCTGATTTCTTCTGGGAAGGGGGAAGCAGAGGCAAGGGACTTGGGGGGATACAAAGGAAAGATATTTTTACAATTAAATATTCAACTTCACAATAACAAACTTATGAAATTCTATCTTCTCTATTTCTCTTTTAAAACAATAACCCTTTTTTCTGATATGAAAGTCTTCTATCTGAATACAAGGCCTTCATTTTATTATTTTTTAATTAAAAAAAACCCTATTATTACCTAGCTGAGGCTATGGATTCAACAGAGTATCACAACAGTTTTCACACCTATGTGTAACCCAAAAGAACTTTTCAGATCTTCACAGCATGAACTTGCAGAACATATTTGCTCTGAAGAACAAGCGTAGAGTTTTGCTGTGCATTCTCTACCTGTTTCATGCAGAGCGCAGCCACAGAGTGAAAAGTTATGCAGACATAAATTGCAAATTTGACAAGGGAGCAAATGAGGAAACAGATGCTTAACTAAAATGTATTGATGTGCAATTGTCAGTGAGTTGGTGGGTGTTGAGTAATGCAGTTAAGATGCATCAATGAAGCCTTATTTCATCTTAAATAAAAACTAATGTAAATAGAATTGGAGAGTGTGATACAAAGTAATGAAAGGCAGATAAATGCGTGTGAAGCTATTGTCACCCCACCAGATGCAGTCTGACATTTGTTTGTGCAAAACACCCACCCCTGGCAGTGGGCTTTCAAGCTGGCATAAAGAAGCAAGGTCTGTTGAGGAGGATGTCTTATGGATCCAGTTTCCCATTAGGAGGCAGCTGAATTTGGAGAGGTGGCAAGTTATGTAAGGTGTTTGGTAGTGGTAAATGCCACAAAAGCCTTCATTACTATTTGCTTGGTTAAGGAAGGGATGATGCAAGAGTAGAATGAGTTTGCAAGTTTGTTAGTTCTATGTCATAGAAGTGTACTGAGCATTTACATCTTATGTAGTGCTATTGTTTCAGTTTTACTTTATATTTACTTTTACTTTATATTTACTTCATATTTACTTTATATTACTATATATTTATATAAAAGAATACAGCTTCCTATTTCCCTCATATGTGTTTTTCTTTTTTTCCTCAGGTGCAAGACAGCTTCAGAGAAAAATCTAGGAAATTAACAAAAGTGCCTTTTATAACATAATGCTGCCATGTGACCACTTAGCTATCATCTACTTGTTTTTTTTTTCACAACATAAAGTTAGCCACAAAGCAGCACTTACCTGGATTTCTCAGTACCCTTTAGCCTACCAATAACACTGATGCCATCTGTATCTCATTATCCCTGAGGCAGTAAGATATGGGCTTGTAAATAAGATATGAAATATTTTATCAGAATTATAACAATCAGCAGAACTGGACACACTCACATGTATTTACTAGGAAACAGTAAGCAGAATTTCCTTGCAGTGAGTGAAATTGAAATGAAGCAAAGTATCAGAAAAAAGAGTCACTTATAGGTTTGTAGTGCTCCAATCACTGATGTCCCAATTTATATTTTGCTATTACATGAGAGGAGAAAGAGTTTTTGAGAATGTTTCCATTTTTTCTCCAGTTTGCAAACATTAGCATTGAAATTCAGTCCAAAATTCCACTTTTAAACAGAAGAATCTCTTTAGAAAGCATGGCAGTGCAGTTAAATTCAGCCAAAATACATTAATTCTGGTTTAAACGATTTTCATCATGCTTGTCTCTCTTGTAAGACAGAGAAATTCTGGAAGAGTGTCCTTCTTTGGTTTTATTTTTAGCTTTGCCTGTGAAGCCAAGCACAAATTGTGTTATTTTTGCGAGGTAAATGTATGTTTATGACACCACAGAATTGTGTGTGCTCTCTGTGTGTGCAGGTGACTTGTTTTGGAGGCTAGTAGTCCAACATTTTTTGCTGTTTGAATCCCATGGATTTCTGCTCTGTAGAAAGGCGTTTTGTGAACATCAGAGGATTCAGCCTTGCAGCCCCATGGCACAGACAGGCTGCAGTTTTGCTTGCAATGTGACACAGTGGTGGTCAGCACAGCCCCCTAAAACACTTTTGCCTTGTGAGCAGTTTGGGTATGGCTCCCATGCTGGGCTTATGCTGCAGGAAAAGCAGTTGGGCTCTCCTCACATGAAACATTAGTGGAAAATCAAATGTATATTTGTATTTTGTATAAATGGGAAAGACTGCTGGGAGAAACAGCATTGGCATCTTGGATACATTGTGGGGGAAGCAGGGTTCCTGGGGAGCCACCCTTACTGTTCTCCTCTGGGGCTTTTTTCCTTTTCTTCCTCTCCCTTTTCTCCTCTGAGATATGTGTGTGAAATTGCTCTAGGGTTTGCTGCAGGTTTGCTGTAGTTTTGCTGGTCTTTTTGAAATCAGCCATTTCCTAGAAGAGTGATTATTCTACTCATACTTCATAATTAGCAAATTTATGTTCCCTTACTCTTTCTGAGTGCTTTTTCATGGGGCCCAAAATTCCATTTCTGAAGGCGTAACATCAATAAATACAGTAGTTAAGGATGACAGCAGAATGGAATTCTTGTGCTTGATGATTAGAACCTGGAAAGTCCTTCTAGACTTACATTATGGTCTAATGTAATAACTTGCTTGCAATCTGTAGTGAAGCTCCCGGGTAAAGAGCTGAAGACATTTAGCTCCATCCTGCTGGTCTCTCTGTGTCTTTTTTTCCCTGGCTGATGTGCTGTAGCCTAAAACCAGAGTTTGTGCTAACATGAGTTTACACTGATGCCAAAGAAGTTTAGGTTTAACTGCATGCTGGTCTAGTACAAAAGACTAGTCTGGACCACAGCCTGAGAGAGTCTTTTCCACTGAACCTTGTCAGCACTCCCATTTTAGTGCCTCTTTGTACCACTAGAAAAATGCTGAGGGACATTGGTATTAATGGCAATAAACCTCTTCAATGCCAAGGAGGTAATTCTACAAAGCTACCATCATCTATTTCTGAGCTTTGAACTAAGAATGAAAGAATATTTGGTAAATGGCTTCTCTTTTCCAGTGGAAGCTGGGCACTATGTAACTGTAATGGCTACTGGGAAAATGCTTTCCAAGGAATTTTTGTCATAAAAAAAAAAAAGAACTCATAGCAGACTGTAACATCTAAGGCAGCAAGAAATTTCCTTTCTAAATTTTTCTACATAAACAATGTGGGCTGTAATAAAAAGAAAGAATTTGTCTGTTTGAACATTTGACTTTCTCATGAAAGATTTGTCTGAACTGGGCCCTCATGCTGGTTCATGTCCACATAACTCATCCTTTACAGTCATAGACTGATGTGACACAGGGTAATAGAAAGTGATGCATTGCCTGAATTTAAAGGAACACGGACTATTTCAGGATCGGCTGTGCAGTATGAGATCTGTATCAGATTTGAAACAAAGCTAACCAAGCAGACAGAGCAGTAAGATATCTATAGCATCCATTAATCAGTATATACTATGCTGTTGCTGGTTTCTTTTTTTCATTTTGGCTTTTCTGTGTGTGTTCACCATCTAACATTATTTGCTCTATGTCTTTTTAAAGAGAAGACAAATATACAAGGTTACTTGGGAAACCATTTACAAATTTTTCTCCTCTTTGTTTTTTTAATTTCATGGCAAGAAATCTTTCTTTTCTAACCACAAATACCACGCCAGAGTATCATCTATATGTCTACATAAGCTTATAGTTGTCAAAACACAAAGAAGTCAGATTTGTTGTTGTTGGATTGTGTTCAAGTGTTTTTTCTGTATGTGTGTACCTGTACCTTCATGACTTTACATTTGACAGGAGATAATGATAGCAGTGTACACATGAGAACATTCCTACAAAACCTACCTTGCCCTTAATTAGATAAAACAGTGATATTTGTTTAAATTTCCTTTCATATCAGTAAACTCCTTGGAATCCTAGGTTCAAGTTCTCAGAGAAGCAACATAGCTCTTCATTGTTGAATGGCCAAAGCACTTGGCTGTGAAGTATATTCAGATGAGATCTTAAGTGAGTTTCTTTATAATCTATATGCTTCTCAGGAGCTAAAGCCACACTTTATGCTAGGAAAAATGTTTTGTATTATTGTCCTCAGTTTTTCCCTCTGGAACCTATTTGGGAAAATGGACAGGAGCTCCAGGCATTCCTCCAACAGCCAAGAGCTTACTTTGTTTTTGTATCAATTTGTCCTTTACCTGTGTTTAATCCAACTTCAGTTGTAGTACAACCAGGTATTAGAAATCTCAGTAGAAATACTGTCTTCAGCTATGACAGCCTTGGTGGAGAATACTTCAGTAGAACTAGCTTTTTATTTTGAATTTGGTTAACTTGTGAAATACCATGGAGGAGAAAGCATTTTTATGATGCATTACAAAAAGCCTTACAAGACATATATATATATTTTAAAAATATTTTTGTCATCTAGTATGCCTTCCTTCCATTTAGAAGTTTCAAACTGAGCTTCCTCACTGTTCTGCTACCTCCTATCAACCCTTTCTCGGTATGCTATATGTTTTAATGTTTTAAAATATTTTTCCAGGAAAGTTCTTATGAGAAGTACCTTAACAAAGTTAATCTTTGCATGTTGCTTCTGCCAAAGGACTACTCGGGTTGCCCAAATAAGAACCAGAATAATATGAACCAGATAATCATCAACACAGTTTTTTTGTTTGTTTGTTTTTTTTTAAGAGCAGAACTTTTTTTTTTAAGTTGTCAAATGTTGTCCATCAGAGACTTTGCATGTTAAGAACATTTCTGCCGACATTATTGTAGTAGAGAGAGCACAGTCCTTACACTTAGCACAAATTATGCATTTACCAAACAAGCAAAGAAGTTGTGTGCCTTTAAAAAGTTTTTCTTAGCAGTGTATTTCATATTTCCTTAAAAAAATTAATGCTTTCCATAGTATTGCTGTGACATTGTGTACTATAAAGTTTTAAAGCCAGACACCTTCTAGCAATAAGAACTTCAGAAGCAAAGCCTGCTGAAACCAGCTGAACTGCTTCAAAAAGAGCATCCTCCTCTCAGGGATCAGCTATTTTTCCCAAGTTTGAAATTCTAACCTGGTAAATAGCATCAACAGGGGACTTTTCCCCCAACTCTTTTGGAGAACCCCACAGATATGAATATCTTCAAAGGAGGCTCTGTTAAAAAATGTAACAGTCTTCAAAGGGGAAACACCACCCTCAGCAATCTGAAGTTCTTTAAAGTGGGAGCCCACCAGCACTATGAATCCTCTAAGGACTAACTCCCAGAGCACTGTGGAAATTTGTAAGAGAACAAGCTCTCCCAAATACCCAGTAGGCTATTATTTTCCTTTAAAAGGACTCTTACATGTGTACATTTATAATTACAGAAAGGGTCTTATTTAACCAGAGCCCTGTAGAACTCTCTTACTTTTAAAACAAACATTGATTAAAAGAAAAGAATGACAGAGGAAAAATATTTGACTTTGCTATTTTCCTTTTTTTCTTTTATTTATACCTGATCTCAATATAATACACCAATAACACTTGGCTCGTGCAGCTCTTTTGATCTCTGTAACTCGAAAGTATTCTTTGAGAGTTGTGAAGAAATATTCTCTGAGCAGAGTTTTCCACTTATACTGCTGGTTAAGTGGGAGTCCAAATACTTTGGTAAGAAGCACATTTATCACCACTGTAGCATTGCTGGGTGTGTCCTTTCAAGAGGTACTTTCGCAAATAAATATTTAAGGGTTTGGGGTACTGGCCTCCACCCTCCTCCTCTGTGTAAGAATTTTATTAGATAGGGGTAGCTAATGTAGGCCATTGAAGCCATTATCAATTGCCAGGTTGATTACGTTCCAGGCACGCCATGAATGTCCAGATAAGTTGGGCAATGAGGCCAGGTGACTCCAGGAGAGGGGAGATGCTGAGGTGGCTTGGGCTACTCATGAGTGTCCTTGGGTACCTTTCCAGATATGGATGTGGGCATGTCCTTCAAGAAGCAGGGAATTTATCATATGCTGTTGGAAGGCAGAAGAGCCCAGTTTTGCTGAGATGGAGTATGGCTTATCTGATGAAAGTGCCTGTGTCAAAGCCAGCAACTGAAGTCAGTTCTCCTGAGTCCCAAATCAGAAGAGTGGCTGGGGGTTTTTTGCATGTTTTTGCATCATCAGTCAAGAATACAACTACATAGAACTGAATATTTCCTGACCCCCAGGGTCTGTGAATGTATAACGCAAATGCTGAGATTTACTAGTAAAATTTCTGACTTGTTGAAGAAATGACAAGAATAACTAAATTTTACCTTTAGAAGAAAAAACATCATGCTCCATTCATGTATTTATTAGCTTCTTCTCTTTCACAATGCTGTATGATTTATGGCTTCTAATGTAACTGTAAAATCTGAACCTCTCGTATCTTATGTTTAGTGATGTTTGATGGTTTGATTTCCTGCTACTAAGCTGATCCAAAAATATGTGCCAAGAATATGATGCCTGATAGTATCCTCATCTTTCACAATATGGAGGTAAAAAATCTTTTGCAGTATATGATAAATATCTTTATACTTCTTTGATGATAGAATAGTATGATATTTGTCACTTTTTTTCTTTTTTCCTAACTAAAAATATTCTATTTGGAACTTACTTAGATGTTTGGGTCTGATACTAATAAACACAGTTATCCCATCAGTAGACTGACTGTGTTTTGCTGTGAAGCATTGGTAGTTGCAGCAGTGTGCATATCCAGCAGCATCATTGGCTAAATCTACTTGCCAGTGTGAAGGAAAGAAGTGAACAGACAAGCCAAAGGATACTTTGATAGTTCTGGGCAGGCTGCAAGGAGTCTTTAACTAGTTAGAGGAATTTCCTTCCATTATGAGATCTGACAATTAGTCCCTCCATCCAGATGTGATAGTATTTTGCTAACTTTTTTTTGCTAGCGTTTATGCCAGGTGGGAGAATTTGATAAGAGAGAGATAGCTATGTTCAGAGCAAGCCTTCCATTGCTGTAAAGCTCTCATGGAGTCCAGATGTCAGAAATGGGGATGTAGACATGGATGTAACCTAATGCTTCTGCTCGGTAAATCCTGTATTTGGATATGAAACCTAAGAGAAAGGACAAAATTAGCGGAAGTTTAAACTGAGAATATTCGCTCTCTGGATTCAGCTGAAGCAAACTATCTCAAAAAACAGAACACAAATCATAAGAAACCGTAAGTTTAATGTGTAGTATGAAACACTGAATTTTTTTCTTGTTGGAATTATGTTAGATTCAACAGAGTTACATCTGAGACAAATACAATATGGTTATTCACAAGAGCTGGGAGGAATGTTTTTTTTTCCAGTGAATCTTACTTAGTCTTAGTAATGCGAAATTTACAAAGCTCCCGACAGAGGAGAAAGGTGCAGAAAATGGCTGTAGTACCTGTATTTTCCTACTCTTATGTTAACTGCTAATAGCATAGAAACCTTAAACAATAGTTTTGAACTGCAGAGCATTTGTCAGTTTAAAGCGAAAAACCATCACGTTTAAAAAATGAAATGTTTGAGGCACACTGTAATGCTCAAGCCCAAAAGGAAAATAGGAAGACTCTAAGTTTCCTGAATCCCGTCCCAATTATATTTCATTTAATAACACTCAGTGAAATATCTGGTGTCAGGGGAAATGAAACTACATGATTTTATGGGATCATTCATCAAGAACTAATTGAAGCCTTCATACAGTTTAGTGCTGATAAAACACTGTAACAATAAACAATAACAAAATTCACCAGAGAAGGATTTGTTTTGCCGTGAGGAAAATGGTTCGGTTTCATCCTGGGGATTCCTGGTTAAAAGAGTCTCCAATTTAAAAAGGGATAAGCACAGGCTCCTGTGCATAATGACAGAGTGGGAGCTGTGGCAAATGTATTAGTATTGCTCCAGTGGAGCTATTCTCATTGTAAGTATTTGCTATTGTGTGTGGCTGAGGCAGGATGCAGAACGACCAATAGGATTTTTTAAAGTTTGATTTTTTTAAGCAGTTCCCATGTAGTTGTATGAAAAGTAAATTACAGCTCCAGCACAAGCAACTGAATTTCTGATTTCAAAGTTACCAACTAGTCTTAGTTTTATTGACTGCAGAAAAATTGTTCTATCCTATATTTCTTCACAGAATCAGGCTGCTCTTACAGTGATAGTTCTTTTTAATACATGCTAGAGTGATATCTTGTCAATACTTCAATTGTTGAGATAAAACATACTGTCTCCTTATTTCTGATCTATTTTCTGTGATCAGAATATTTTAGTAGTCCAGAAACACAAAAAGGATAATGAAGAATGTATTAATTTTGATTTTTAAAAATGAAATAATTAATGTTTAATCAATCTGCATTGGGAACCCAGGGAGGTTCCTAGGAAGGTGGCATTATAGTTCAGGGGTTCCAGACCTTACCAGGCCAACTCAAGCAAATAATCTCTGTTCATCTCTTCTTGTCTTCCTTCTGCCCTCTTAAAATGCAAGACTTTCTGGATCAGGAAGTTTCATGCCACCCGTCTGTAGAACAGTGGGCCTCTTTTTTAAGCTAGCTAGTACAGTAAAAACAAAATTAAATTAGAATAAATAACATGAATGAGGTACAATACCAGATAAGTGATTTTATTCTAGATCATGCAGCAGGAAACCACATGCTTTACAATGTTCCATCTAATCTTGGATCTTTCTGGATGATCCTATCAGAGAAAGGCAGGAGAAACAATCCTATTTTTCTAATTAAATCTACTTTGGTATTTTGCTTATTAAGATTAAAAATTTCATATATCCCTAGAAACACCCTCTTGAAATTTTAGTGGTTGGTTTTGTTGTATGTTTATCTGGTTTCTTTTCTTTTTTTGTTTTTGTTTTTGTTTTTGTTTTTGTTTTTTGTGTTGGTTCTTTTTTTGTTTTGTTTTGTTTTATTTGTTTTTTAAGGGAAATAGAGGGCTTAAAATATCAAATAATAGCAAATAATATTTGGAGTCTAGCTTCCCTGCGTTTGGGTATACTTTTCCCCTGAGATGGGCATGTACAGATCCTTCACCTTAAACCAGTCATTTCTAGCATTCTCTGCACTATCATGTTGGCCATTAGTACACCTGCATCTCTGTTGTAGCTGTAAAAGCAATAAAAGGGGGCTCAACCAGACTGGGGATCCCCAGGTATGGTGCTTCATACCTGCTGGTGGGTAATTTGATGGACCTTCAACACTCAGGCTGCTTGGGACTGTACAAGTGTAAATGTAAACGAAGGTTCAAATTTTGGCCAGCCAAAGACCAGAGTGAATTGAATCTAATTCCATATCTCAGAAGATGTCAATTTCTCCAGAAATGAGAAATATTCAACCTGAACTTAAATCAGAGATGATATATAAATGAATATGTGAAGACATGATACCGGTCAGCTATGACTGACCAATCTTTATTTAATGGTAGATGCCTTTGAATCGCTGGTGTGCAGAGCTTGAAAGGTCCCTAAACTTTCAGAGTGTTACATGTAATGAAATATTACTTTTTTATATCAGTTAAACTTAGATTTATCAGACTATGGCTGCATTTTCTGAATTTCATTTACCCCAATAAAGTTTATTAAAAATAATAGCATAATATTTCACATTATAGTAAAATAAAGAAGTTGTTATGTATGGATGTAGCTGTTTCCTCTGGATCTAAAATTAAGCAAAAGGTTTTTTTTATCAATCAGCCAAAATGATATCTTTAGGATTGTCTTTTACAATTGTTTCAAGGTTTCTGGATGCTTACATATTCCAAGCATTTTGCACTTCAATTTTCTCATTAAAGTTTCCTTTTTCTCTTAACCTTTCAGTGTCTCTCTTTAGCCTCTTTCCACAGTTCCTGCATAAATACTTCTATCTTGGGCAGCACAAGCCCAAAGCCATAAAACACAGGACAGATTCTCAAGTGGGAAGATGCACCAGGCACCATCAGCTGGGGACAGAGATGATGCAGTGTTGGCATTGTCTCTGGGGACTATTTGTGCTCTAATTGACTGAGCTATAACACCTACCTCTTCCATTATTCATACCTAAAAACAGTAGGGATGGAGTGAGCAGATGTGGCAGCCCTCACTACACCTGTCCTTTCCTGCTCTGCAGTACATGGCTGTGCCCGTTCGAGCACAAGCTTCAAAGCAGGAGATACAAATTCCTCTGCTGATCTGCCACAGGGACTTTGGCTGACATATTCCATGCATATTTTGTTGCTTTGCCAAATCTGGAGGATAATCATGTGTATCTTTGCAATACATTATTCTTATGCATAGTGAGCATACCTTTCTCTGGATTTCAATGGGACTTTTCCTAATATCTCTCTGATTCCCATCGACAATCCTATCTTTATTAAAAGAGTATGCATGAGCCACCCAGGCTTGTCAAAATCTGAGTATTGCATATTTCTCAATCAGTATGTGCTCTGACATTTTTACTTTTAAATTCTACATGGCTAACTATATTTATTAAACTATCATCTAATTTTGTTTTAGTGCAATAAGCTAATCTTTGGCTTTTGAAAATTGCCAGTGTTTTCACTGAGTTGTAGGCTGGTTTTCAATTTGTCCAGAAACGTCTGTGAACTGATCATAATTAAAATAGTGTTAGCAGGTAAAAACAACAGAGGAAGATTTATTTCCATCTGGTATTTTCATAGCCCTTTTTGTGTGTCTGTGTGTGGATTTTTATTAACACAAATTAGGAAATACATAAAAAAATTAAAAGCTCTGGGAATTTCTGTGAGCAGCATCAATAGTTTCTATGCAATGGCCATAGCTGAGGCTGCCACTGAATTTTCAGTAGTATCTTTACCAGTATTTCACTGAGTATACTTAAATTTAAACTTTGATTCAGAAAAAAACATGTGGGCATATCATTAATTCCCACTGATGTAGACAGGTGCCTAATTTTCAGGATATATTAGGAGTACCCAATTGCTCTAAATTGAACACAGACTTAAATGCCTTGCTGAATAAACCCTTACCATTGAAATCGAACCATGGAAACAATTCAGCTGCACTGGAATCAGCCACATTTATCTATTATATAATGAATGGAAAGCTATCTGAAGGGTAGCAGTTGTGGCACTGATAATATAGGTGCTTGAGAAATGGAAGCGATTGCATCAAGATGTGCATGCATGTGCATTATTTTATGGGAAAAATAGGTGTAAAATTATACATAATGAGTAAAAATAGGATGCATTTTTGTGTAAACTCCTCTCACGTACAAAAATGAAACAGAGAGAAATCATTCTTTGTTGCTTCTCATCTATAGCTATTCCTATATTTCGAGCCTGGGAAATTAATATGGGAGCAATGTGAAAAAATTATCAAGAGGTTTATCTTTCTATATTATTAACAAATATTAGTAGTATATAGTGCTTGCCATTTAAGCACTTTGAGTCATATGTAGTTGAAGTTGTGAATGTCTTATGTGAACATAGACTTTTAGCTGCTCCTAGCATGTGCTGTGCCTGCCTGACAGGACAGGGAGAGAAATTTCAAGCAGCTTACTGTTTCCCCACCTTCAGCTTGGCAAGTTTAAACTGTTCTAGCTTTTGCTGAATGACTTTTTCAAGTGATTGATATTTCACAAGGAAAGAACAGCATTCTGTATTTATTTTTATTCTTCAGGTCATCTTTCTTGAGACATGGAAAGTTGTAAAGAGCCTCAGAGTAATGCACATTTGCACCTTGGCTATCCTCCCATCCTTGCAAGAGTCCTACATGGCTAGAAATCAGCTTTACCATTTATTTTCCACATCAGATTGTATAAACTAGAAAAATAAGGAAACTGAATGTTAAGCATAGTGTATTTTATTGATATCTCCTAAAATGGTCACTAGTTGAATTTAGGATTAAATATTCCTAATCTAACCTTCAATGCTTGCAGTAGCAACGTCCATATCCAAGTTCATCACCCCAGATTCCTTTTTTAGTGTCATGGTACTTCTATGTCAGTAGCACTCTAATTTATATTTAGAGATATATTTTTGGATATAACTACCATCATATTATAAATATCTATATTTAGTCAGATAAAACCAACCTCTGGTACCTTAATTATATACTTTCATCACATACCTTTTTTTACTGAAAGAGCTGTCGCTGGGCAAGCATTGATGCTGGTCTTTCAGTGTTTCAGCTTCTGTTTTGTGTGGCAGAAATAACAGTAATATTTGTGGTGGTAGAATAATAAGCAAGCCAAATAAAGAAAAGCCCTGCCCTTACCTGGGATCAGAATGCTTCCTACTCATTTGTCTGGGCTCTTTTCACAGAGGCTGTATCTGACTGTGCTCTTCCCCCTTCAAAGATAAACCAGAATGCTTAAAGACAGGAGTGAAAAAAAAGAAAAAGAGACAGGAATAAAAGACAGAAATAAAATACTCTGTGTTCCACAGTAGACAAAATAAATAGGAAAACAAGACCAAATGGGCTTGCTTTCATTCTTTCATTTCAGCAATTGTATCACAGCTAGAGGAAACTCTACAGTAGATATGTGTTTCAGAAAACCTATGATGTAATCCACCACATAACAGAAGACTTCCTGGTTCTCTAAAAATTGCTTACAACATAGTAAAATGCCAAAAAACCCCATAACCAGAATATGCCAGAGGAAGAAAGAAGGTCAAGCATACCTCCTAAGAGTTGAGGTAGTATATTAAAGAAAATTAAGATATTACAAAGCAAAATACCTTGAACAGTTACTGTGAGTGACCCGGGGAAAGCAATTCCTGCTGCCATAAAATCTGACAAATGGTTCAACCCTGAGAAAGTGAGCTGGACCCCAAAGCACACACCCAGCTCATCTCATTGTTTTACAGGGTGAGTCCACCTGCTGTCTGCCTTGGATCACTGACACTTTCCAGGCACCGAGAAAGTTTTAAAGACACAAAAATTATAGCTACTACATACCTTGAATGCACTTCCTGCACATTTTTTGCTGCCTGAAAAACCCCATAAAGAGGACTAGTAACGCCTAAAAAGTATTATGAAACAACAGGTTCACTTCAAATCCTTCTAGAGACAACGTGACATCAAGTGCCCCAGATCCCTAAGTCCCACTCCTTTCTGCCTCAGCTGAGTGCTGTCTCTGTGCTACAAATTACGAGAGACACAGAGGGTACAGTGGAAACGCTGTTACATGCAGACCTCTTTTTTCTGTTTGTTGCACAGTCCCTTCCCTGTTTCCAGTCTTAATTTTAACACGTTCCTTGAATTGTTAATCTGTTTGTGAGGCAACTCCAGTGCTTTACTAGATAACTAAAAAACAATCTCAGATGGAATAGTTTTAATTTCCAGTCTGAATTTATTTGTGACCAATTTGTAACCATCTAATTGTGTGCCTGCACTAAATGGGAGTTTTCCCATTGAGTGTAATTGGATCAGGCCCCAAACCGCAAAGACAGCTGCTCTTATTACAGCGTGGAAAACAGGCAGGGTCTGGGTGTTACTGCATAATGACAGCAGTAAATTATATTCCAAGGGCAAGATCAGAAGCTGGTGTAAATCAATACAACTCAACGGGCTTTTAAAAAGTTATATCAGTGTGTGCAAGCTGCAAGGTTGGCCCAAACATTTTCTCAGTAGATTTTAAAGCTCATCCTGTTGCATAATGCATGCTAGGGAATTACTTGCAGCAGCTCCTGCACCAAACCTAAACCATCTGACTGAACCCAGGCTTGTATTTCAGAAAGTCATCCAAACTTGATTTAGAGAGTGTGTATCACGGAGAATATACCCCACTCCCAGAGACACTTTTCAAACATTTACTGTCCTTGTTCTTAAAGAAATCACTTTATTTTCTTCTTCACTAAGATGTCACGTTCTAGCTAGATTTCCTAGCTCTTTTTTCCTAATACATGTAATAGCCTCCTCACTCAAATTTCCTCTTCTTGTATTTGTAGTTCTGCAAAACTGTTGTTACACCCTTTAGTCTCCGTGCTCGGTAGACGAGTTGATTAAACTTTTATTTTATCTGGCCATTATTTCACAGTTTTTCAGTTAAACCATTTTCTAAGGCTTTTCTAATTGTTCAAAGTCACCACACTGGTTGCTTTGCAGGACGAGCAGGTAGCTTCTGATGCAAAAGTTTACAGTCTAATATATTTAACTATAACTAGAAAAAGATAATATTTGTTTGTTTCCTGGGAGAGAAAATAAGAAATAGCAAACAACAGCTACATTAAATTGACTATGGCTCAGAGTTTTTTTATAAGGAATGATATATTTAATGGAATTACTCTGTGGAAGAGTCTCTGTTGTTCCCTTTGAATTCAGTGATTTTTCTGTTAGGTGAGATTTTGAAAGACGTGCAGCCACACTCCTTGAAGCTAGTTCTGCAAGTGTAATCAACTTTGATTTACCTGAAGATAATAGTAAAATTCACTAGTTTCCAATTACAGGAAATAAAAAGGAAGTTTTCCTGTAGAGAAAAATACTCACTGTATTATTGTATGAATGTTTTGTGAGGACTTGAAGAATGCAGTTTCATGTCTCAAAACACTGTCCCCATAAGAGAAGCCACCACAACAGAACCTGAGATAAGTGCAGACAGCACCAGGAGGATGCTCATTCCAGGCCTGGTGAGGCAGATCTGGGTAATGCACCCAGATAAATTTCCCCCCATGGCAAACTGTGGGACAGGCAGTGAGGGCTTATGCACAGGGCACCCCACAGCACCCACAGGGAACAGCACCCACACCCTGTGCACACCCAGGACCAGACAGTACAGAAGTGACACCGACAGAAGAGCTACTCTGGGACCCACCCCACTGAAGGCCAGGGTGAGGAAGGACCAGTGGGGCACTGCAGGAATCCACATGGAATGATATCTATTGCTTAATTTCTCTCTCACTCTCTCTTTCTTCCGCCCCTCTTCTCTCCTCCAATTTCTTTCTATCTCTCTAGCTCATGTGTACTCTTAAATAAAATTTGTATCTGTAAATAAAATCTATTGACTTCAGCACATGGTCTCGTCTGCCCCTTAATTCAGGCAGAGGCATTCATTATAATCAGTTCTTAATATGTTTTCATCAAAGTAAAAGTGTTGGTAACTGACTTTCATGCTTCATATGTCTTTGAGTATGTTCTAAAGCTGACCAGGCAGACAGTGCCCCAGCCTAATGTTATCTTGGTCTTCAATCCTGAGGAGCAATGGAAAGACAGTGCAGTAATAGTTTAAGTACCTGCCTTTCTTTCATAAAGAAATTTGGCTAAAAAGGCTTTACTGGCCTAAGAGTAAAGGGAACTTCTACTCTGAAAGCACAGCTGATAGCTGCAATCCATGTATATTCATTGTTATAAGGTTTTCAGCATTATGAACTATTTTGGAATATCTAAGATGGATAAAAAAACATGAGGACTAGAAACAAATAAATATAGTTACAGTTTGGAAATGGGAAAAAGAGTTAAAAAAAGGTCAAATATGACGAAAAACAATTAAACCAAAACATGTTCAACTGGTTCATTAAAGCATAATAAGCAATTAAAAAGCTTGTATTTATTTAGTGCTGTGAGAATAATTTGAGTATAAGCCTTGTTAACTTCAGTTGTCCAAATCAAGGAGGATCTGTCAAGGAGGTTCTCATCAATCTTGTATAATGACTACAGAAGCATTTAGCTGATCTGAGAGGCACAGCTGGATTTTCATCCAACCCTTTCATTTGGAAGCTCTAATTTAACACTTAGAGGAAAACTCCTGTGTTGTTCTGTCAAACTTTGTCTGGATAAACATTTTTTTTAAAGCAGAATTCTCTTGGCAAATAAAATTTCAAAGTAAAAAGTATTACTAAAGGTATATCTGTGCAAGTTGCATTAATTTTGTAGTAGTGAAGGATGCACCCCACAGAGATGGTTTCACCAGACCACCTGGATAAGTCAGCCTTGCAATCATACGGAATAAGACAGAGATTAGACTATATCTCGTGAAAAAGAGTAAGAATATTAAGTTTACTCCCAAGATTGACAGAAGAGCAACAAAATGCCACAGAACAATGTGAAAAATACTGACAAAACACCCTGAAAACAGAATGTATTGGGCTATTCACAGCACAAATTAAAGAAGGGAGGAAGATAGAGATGCAAATTTTAGATGCCTGCACACAAATTATAAGTGTAAGATATGCGAGAGATAGAAAATTTAGAAGGATATCATGTAATAATTTCCATAATTAGAGTAGGAACGCAATCTGGTTCAGGAAATATAGGAAAATAGGAAGTTTAGATAATATTAGGAAGAAATAACATCTTATATTTTCCATTAATTTTATTCAAGTTCTTTCAATGAGTTTTTCCCCTTCCAAAGCCTAGTGGGCAGTCTCCATTTTTCTTCTGGGTACTTATATAATCTCTGTAAGATTATTGTTATATGTTCATTTTGACATCATATAATAACATTAGTTAATTGTATTTTTCTTATGATAAATAAACAATTTATTAATTGTATTCTTCTTTGCCCAAGAAAGAAGACTTTGGCTTATTTAGTTATACCACACTTGACATCACCTGTATTTCTCATACTCCCACATGAGTGCTGAAGGGGAGATTGTGGAGGCTAATGTTTGTTTAGGTTAGGATAGGCTAGGAAATAATCTTTATATACAGCAAAATATTTTAAACATTTCCAAAATTTCCTATTCCTCGTCAGACTAAGTCTTCTTGTATTTCTTTGAATTTTTAATATGTTCTTCCACTTGAAAAAACATGCCTTCATCAGAACAGAGTGGTGGAAGAGTCCTCACTAGACATAGAGAATATAGAGATGCAGGTCCTGGCATACCTGCTCTTTGCTTCCTCCCTCTGTCCTGATCAAAAGTTAACCTGTTACCCAGAAGTGATTATTTTTTCTTCAGTCTCTTTTTGGGAGGAGGTGTTCAATAATTATTTCAAAAAATACTAAAAATTTCATTATAAATAAATAGTTTATAACAGTTTGATATATCAGCAGATAATGCAGGAGACATCCTTCCAACAGTGCATCTATGTTTATGTCAAATGTAAGAATACAGTTCATGCTCAGTCAGAATGTGAAAGGAGTAAGGTCAGGATAAGTATTTTCCTTGTAGTTGTCTCTGTTGGCTTTTAAAAAGTTTTATTTAGCTACATCAAGATTTGGTGGTTTATAGCTGTTGCATATTTATAAGTTCCTGGCTAGAATGTACAGAGTGTAAATTCTCAGATAGGTCATCCAAGAAATAGCACATTTTTCTCTCTGTTTTTTCGCACACAAAAGTAAAATTCAAAATATGATATTTAAAAACAAATCTGAATTTCCAGAACAAAATGATAGTTTTGGTACTGCAAAAAAACCCCTAGCAAAATAAAAACCAACAAAACCCAAATCCATACCTTTCTTTCTTCATTATTCAGTCTTCATTATGATACCACATATATCCAGACCACTTTCACTGTACCATCTCTGACCTGTTGTCTTGTCTTTTGTCATTTTGGACTATCCAGTGACTTTTCCAGTGACAGGTGAAATACATAGGCTTAGGTTTTTTTCCAGGAGAGCTATATTGTTATAATTTTGTATGGCTGACATAAATATTTTTGATGGAATGAGTTAAAGGAGCAATACACATTGCAATTTCTTACTGAAGTACATAAAACATGCAAGTTAAAATACTGCCAAGTTTTCTGGCCTCTTCTGCCTATAGAGAGGCACTGAACAGGCATCTGTTAAGAAGCATCACATCCTTGGTTACTAGCAAATATTTTTATTGGTTTGTAAGTCATGCTAGAACTTCTGCTTTTACGCTTTATGATACATAACTACAGCAGCACATATTCAGTGTGAGAGGAGCTTGTTCTGGAAAGCAGTGCTCTCCAAAATGCTTTAAACACTGTTGTAACAAATGCAGCAACCAGTGAAATGACAGCACAGAGCAATTTAGATAGATGACATCTCATACCAATACTCTGTTTAATATAAAACATAATAGTGTTCAAGGAAATTTATAAGGCTCTGCAGTACTTTTTATCAAAACTTTCAAGTTAAGAGATTCTGTAGCCATACCTTCTTTGTATAGACTATAAAACTAATGGATGGAGTCCTGCTAAAATTTACTTTAAAAATAGTGGGACCCCAGCCTGGGTGATCTCACATTTGGATGTTCCCTAACCTCATCAGCTTACAGTAGTATTCTCTTTGTAGCCCCCATTCCTAATCGAAATCTCTTGTTCAGAGGACTGAGGAAAAAAATCTTGAAGACATAAACTGGTCTCCTCTTCATCTCTTACTTTCAAGAGAAGGAATGCAATCTAATTGTAAAACATATTTTTAAAGCAAATATCTTGCAATGTCACAATGCATCTTTAAGACATACTTTCAAATTGAGAATACTTAAAGGTTCTGCACACAAGAACATTACCTAAGTGATAGATTTCCTATACTGAAAGGTTTTTTCATGTAAATTGCTCAGTAATTACATTTCAAAACTACATTGATTTCTTATATGTCAATATGTATTAGAGATTAAATGTCCAATTCCTGTCAGGTGAGTGAGCATTTAAAGTTGGAGCTCTTGAGAGATTGTTTTTTCAGTAAGGCTTGGTTTTGGGATACTTTCTACTTCTTTTTAAAAGCTCTTTTTATCTTATGCTCCCCTTTGGCTAGTGGATCTCTTTTCTCTTCATTTTCACTCCTCTACATTGCTTCTTAGAAATGATTCAGTGAAGCAGCACTGGCCCCCTTGTACAAAATTCCCAGTGTACGTTGAGAATTTATCTTACTTCTACTACGTGTTATAATTACAAGTTCCAATCAAAGTACATCTTTTGAGTTACAAGTTTGTGTCATTGCTTTAGTAGAAATGCAAATGTTATGTATTTAACATGCAAATGAAGTGAAATAAATATAATGCATGAAGTCTGTATTCCATCTCAGAAGTAATTGTAATGTGTAATAAGGGTTCAGCAGCCAGGTTTGACAAGAGAGAAGGCACAACAATTTTTATTTACTGCAAGAGCACTCATCTCTGTCTGACCTCTCCTGGTTCTGGTGACATTTAATGTAAATTTGGCACTCTGATTTCTATATGTGATGGCAGGCATAGCTGTATTACTTTTGCTTTTTTTCACTGGCTTAGTCACAATCATTTTTACAACTTGATGCTTCTGCATATAGAAGTGAGTGTCTGTGTTTATGAACTACAGAACGGTTTTAAGTCAGAACAAATGTGTACTGTCTACCAGATGATGCTTTGTGAAAGTGCTAGAAATAGGACACTACCAAAATAATTCTTTATTTGGTATATGTCTGAGCTTCTAGCACATCAGAAATTAGCTAAGGGTTGAACTGGGATGACTATGCTCAAGAAGTACCAAAGGAGTCATCCTCCAGGACTGACTCTTGAAACTCACTTGGACCGCTAGCCTCCAAAATACACAGTGGCAGTGGTTTCTGTAATTTGCCTTGCTTTCTAGAAAACAGATTTTCCTTTTCTTTTTTTATACCTTGTGAGCAATTTTAGTGGTGAATGATTGTCCCCCATTCACCTTCTCAAATACAGTTTAACAAAATAATTTTTACAGAATTTTGTCAAAACCTTCTTTACCTTTTTGTTTTAGTTTTATTTTTATCATTTCTTTTCCACATGTCAGACTCCAAGTTTGTTCTGGGTGATAAAGTATTCCAATCTTATCATCATCCTTTCAACATTTCTGCATCAAAAGAAGGGTTGAGCATAAATTCACACATTATTTAAAACACAAAATTACCTGGAATGCATACCAGCATGATTATATTAATTGATGCAACCTCTGCAATCTACATGACTTGTGATGTAGTACAGCTAAGCTTCTTAATTACTGACTAGTTAAATATTGCAGGGTGTTTTTTGCAAGCAAGTGAAATAAAGCATTGCCACTGTGCTTGCCTACAGGTTTCTTCAAAGCTTTATTTGTAAATGAAGCTAGGAACTGCATTACTTGTTTGGGTTTTTTTGTAACTATAGTCTGTTCTTTACTGTAAGTTTAAGTTCAATCTGAAATTAAGTGAAAATAATCTTAAATTCTAATCAGATGTGCTTTAAATTTTGTTTTGAATGATTTGGGGGTTTTATTGTTTGGGTTTTTATTTTGGTTTTTTTTTTTCATTTTCAGTGCTGTTCTATTTCAGCCTTGCTCTGTTAGAACCTCTCAGGGTAATTGGCAGGCTACAGAACACATCACTACTACTGCTAACTTAGTTGAAAAGATTCTGGTACCTAATCAAAGCAAAGTTTCGCTGTCTAATATCAGTGAATATGGACATATATAGACATATATATTTCTTTGGTACCTGATGTGTTTTAAAATAAATGATCAGGAGTAGGGAGAAGAAATAGGTCATGAAAATTGAGAAAGTAATACTTATCTAATAAAGACTCAGTGAAATCTAAGTTATACGTTTTACAAATATATGGAACAACAATAGCAAAAAAAGAATAGCTGAAATTCCCATAATCCAAAAGACTGTTAGAATCAAGGGAATGGTCATTTTATACTGGTGTGAGCAATAAGTGGCCTATTGTGTAAATTTATTTGTTAGGAGTAAACTCTTAAAAGCAATCTGCTGTTTCACAGGAGGCAAGTGAAACCATTTCATTATTGCAGTAATGTAATTAGAAATCTCATAAGCAATCAAGCAGCCAAATTTTGCACCAGCTGTAAGCAACTAAAACAAAAAGTGACAAGTGGACCAGTAAGTAATGAATTACAATAACCCAGATGAGAAATAAAAGACAAAAGTATGAGTGTCTTGGCATCCCCAGGAGAAGTAATGTCTACAGGCTGGAAATGATCCTGGGACAGTAATAAAATGGCTCTGTAACATCATTAATATATAAAAAAAATCACAACTTGGAATAAAATCTAATTTTTTGTAAGCTGAGACTTTTGTGGAGTATATGGGTGTCAGAGACAAAAAGCTAGAACTTGGAAATGAAATATATAATCTCCATGATTTGTAAACGTGATAAGCAGGGTTTTTTGCTTCTACCTACATGCAGGGTAAGAAAGTGGAATGATCTCCAAACCTCCATATGACAGTCCTGTTTGTAGAATGTGGAGCTGTAGAACATGGCTGTAGAACATTCAGGGCCCATCACCTCAGCTGGAGGTGATGGAGGCTGGATTGCAGCGTGGAGCTTTGATGGAGACAGATTCCAACTCTGGGATGACTGAAACTAAATGAGATAAAGCCTGCCCAGGGAATCTTAGGGAGCAAATTCGTGTACTACTTTGGCATATCAGAAGCTGAAGCTAATCAGTCCAACAACAAAATAAAAGTGAGTGATCTTCAAATGAGAGCAAAAGAATAGTAATCTCTGAAAATATGATTTCTTTAAAATATCTCTGTTGCACCTGAAATTGGTCCTGCAGGGCAATTACGACAGACAATCCCAAATATGGGTGCATGAGTGCTGCTATCTGATTATTTTTTTAATTAAAATATCTGTCAACAGCCACTCTTGGCAAACATGTTTAGGAAATTTCCATTTTCCATTGACTTCATAGGTCAAGTCCTGACCTTCCTGTGGGAAAAAAATTTGTTCAGATACACAAAGCCTGAATGATATTAGTGTTTCAGTTTTCAAAGGAATTCAGGAGACTAAAAGAGCAAATTCATCAAACTACAAGCCCTGAAAATGCAAAAGGAGCCTGAGTTTCTGAGCATCTTGAGCATATCTCTCGAGCCGTTATAATGCAGATAAGGAGCCCGGTGTGAGATGTGCAACAATAACTCTGCATTGTTCAATTTTCCTGAATGTCTGACAAGTATGTGTGGCTCTCTCTATACATTTATGTGCATGTGTCTGCAATGCTTGATCTCACATACTGTAAATGTTAATGGATAAAGAAAAATGCACTAACTGTAGCTAGCAGCTGCTTTGTTGATTTGTTAATACAGATCGTACATTGTAAGGAATCTGTAATGAGGTAAAACCAAAATACAAAGACATATAAATTGGGAGGTGGGAGACCAATAAAAATGACACAAAAAGTGCCCTGGGCAACAAGAAGCTCAAGAAGTACTAAATACTTAATCAAGCTTTAATGTATATGTCCTCTGATTCAGCCTTCCAATGTTGCTCCTTTGGCTTAAGCTCAACTTTTTTTTTTTTTTCCTGGTTGTAGCACATGTTGATTTGGAACTGGTAGGCTTTCAAAAGAGCCTTCATTTTTCAGGGTATAATCTTAGTCTCAAGGAGATAAATATTGTGGTGTGTTGTTAAGAATAAGTGTCATTTGGAAGGGATAAAAATGTTACAGGGAGGACATTTTTCAAGAATGGAAATGATTCTGCGCGGCATCACTTTGACATCCTCTAGCAAGAGAGGAACAACAGTTCTGGGATGACATTCAAAAGCAAGTAAGACACATCTTAAAGAGCCAGGCATTTTACATGGGAAACTTCTTCCTTTTGTGAAAGTGCTGGGCTTCTTCCTTGACTTCAGGCTTGTCACTCTCTCCTACAGAGGTGTGAAATAACATAAATAGATTTTCTATTGCAACCTTGCCACAAAGGTTAGTTTTAGTCTTCCATTTAATTCACAGTGACTGAAATTCATTCTTTTAGAGACAGGAAGCATAGACTTGCGCTGCTTAAAACCTTGATATGAGGGTGATTTTCACTCAGGCTGCTGATCAAAGGGAGATGTCCACATGTTGTTAATACATAAAGACAGAGTTCTTAATGATGCATATTTTCTGTGGTGGATCCAGGATTTCTTCCATGAATCCAAACCTCAGCATGCACTCTTTCCTTCAAATTCTGTCTTGCAGTAGTCCCAACAGGATGAATATGTTAATCTAACCCTCTAAATATTTTTAGTCTTGAAAATGTTGGACTCTGACCTATATACTATGTGCTTTATTGGTATTTAAGTGAATATGATAGTATATGTATATGTATATGTATATGTATATGTATATGTATATGTATATGTATATGTATATGTATATGTATATGTATAAGATGTATATGTATGTATTATTGTAATATGTAATATTATTTAAGCCTATTGAAAATGTAGATTTATATATGCTACTTTGCATTGAGATATGTTACATTCACTCCAGCTGATTCCATGCTGTTGCAGAAACCTGGTCCAAAGAGTCAGTCTTCAATTCCCCTTGCCAGCCCTTCCTCATACTGATATCATGAAAATAAGGAACACCAAGGTGTGGCCTAGAATTGCTTTTCACTCAGGGCTGATGGTCGTGTCCAGTTCCACAATGGGGGAAAAGTAATTTTGAAGTTACAGACTTTGACCTGTTTTGTCATTCATGTCTTTAAATGTCTCTTGCTAACTTCCCAAGAATAAACTTGTTATATAACATATTTTAATAAGTCACTTAAGTAACTGCAGATGAGCTCTGTAGCTCTGGGCTGTAGTTCAAAGCAGCTGGTTTGCAAGTCGTGTTTGAGAGACAAAACCAATAGAAACCGTGTAGAGTGGAACTTGTCATCTATAATGTATATTAAAAAAAATCAAATTAAAATAAAGTAATATCAGATCTGTTTAATCTCGGGAATTCTTGACTTGCTTAAAAGCTTAAGACACACATACTAAATGTTCTTTTAGAAGGTGTGTCATTACTGTATTATTTTCATTTTCTGACATTAATTGATCCAGACTAATTGCCTTCTGCCAAATTTCAGTTTCAGAGATAGTGCCTTGTTTATTTATTAATTTACTACAAAACATCAAAAATGCCCAGTGGGTTACTGAAAGCAATGATCAATCACATCTAATCTTAGATTATGAAGTTGATTTTATTCTCCTTCCTTCTTCCTCTCACCTACTTTTATTTAATTTCTTGAATGAGCTGCAGTTTGGGGACTGCCTGGAACATCTCTATATGAATAGACATAAAGGATTCCCACTTTCAGTGCATCCTCTGATCTCAGCTACAGAGCCAGACACATTTCAGACATACCCAGGGCAGCATTTTTGGAAACAACAGGAAGATCTTGTCACTGCCATATAAGCCGTTTTGCTTTTATACCTCACTTTTAAGAAGAAAAAATCTCATTGGTTCATCTTCAAAGCTAAAAGCCTACTTATCGAATTCCCCCCAAAAGTTTTTTAATCTATTTTTTAAGACCTTAAGGTAGAGGATTATTTCAAAAATGCTGATAAAGAGGTAGTGAACACTATGACATAATATGAAGACTTTTATTGGTTTACATGGTATCTACAAATCACATCCTAGGTCTCCCAGACTATATATCAGATGAATGAAAAATGAAGAAATTAAAGAGTTAAAATAAGATGACTGTGACAGATTTTCAGTCATGCATCCATCTGACTATTTAATGATAATCCAAGTCACTGAACTGAATTCTCACTGCTAAATTTTTGAATATTCTAAGTGATGATACAATTGACTGATAATAGAATAAGTCAGACAGAAAAGCAGAAGAAAGCCTTTATATCAGGGTTTAGCTTCATTGGGACAGGGTACTTCATCTTTTTGGATCTATTACTGAAAAAATGGGAATCATGCTTGTAACTAATACAGAACCCATACCTATATACAGTTCAAATATGCATGAAATTGCTTATTTAAACAGATAAGGATAAGAAGAATAGATGAAAATTATGGAAAAGAGGGAAAAGGTTTTCATGGTTTACAGATAAATAACCAATAGAGCATATTAGTGCTAAAGGCAGCTGTTTTAGAAAAAACTCTATCATAAAATACAAGTTTCATAATTGAATTTTGAGCATGATAAAAGTCTTAATACATGACTTAGATGATCCACAGCAGGAATATGTATAGAAGAATTTCTTATGTCAATGAATCCTGTCTTCTTTTATTGCAACAACATACTCCTTAATTTAGACAGATCATGAATCTTTTTCAAAGGGGGCTAATTTTTTACCTTGTCCCCTTGAAAGGCTGTTTCAAGATCTTGCTTCTTTGATAATTAGAAATTTCCTTCCAACATTTTCTGTTTCTGTTGTTGCAACAATTGCTACTTTTCATGGGTGAAATAGGAAAAAAATCTTCAAAATATTTCTCTGATGTATAGACTTTCAGATGCAGTAGCACAAAATGAGCTTATTGAACAAAATATGATATGTTCAGACCGGAAAAAGTAAGTCAATTCAGTATTCTGACCTGTGAAACTAAATGGAATTAGGGTGAACTTCAGTGGCAAGATGTTGGATGTGACAGTTTGAAGGAATTTTTCTTTGAATGCAAAAGGCAAATCTAAACATCAATAAGTGTTTTAAATTTGCTTATAAGTACTCATTTGAAATGCTCCAGCAAGTCTTACAGCTGAGAAATTCACCTGCAAACAAACTTATGTATGTATGACAGAGAGGGCCCACAGCACATCTGACACAGATAGCATAATATATAAGGCATAATATATAAAGAAAAACTCATGTCTACAGTAGATTTATTTACGTATGGCACCCCAAGTGTGCAGAGGACAGAGCAGGAAGCTCAGTGCCCATCAGGATCCTGTGATACAAAACTCAAACATTTCATCACTGAGCCTCTGACTAACTAACAAGACATTAACAACCTACCAAGTCATGTCCTAGCATGTCTTATTCTTGTCTGCATATGTAATAAATTTTACTTCAAAAATACCTTCTATTCAAAAAACAATGGTATAACACTTTATAGAGGAGAAGGTACGACACGAGCATCACTGTACACGTATCTGTGGCTGTGAGCCAGAGATTTTGCAGGCATATGTGCAGGTTTATTACAGTATAGGTCTTATTTTTAGCTGTTATTGTGAATGTTCTATCAGTGCTCTTTTTAGACAAAGAAATGCTTTCAAGAAAAACCCCATTTTTGATGAAAGATATGCATTTTGGACAGAAAAACCCACAATCTTTTTTGTGCCAGAATTTCAAATGTACAAACATAGCAATCTGTTCATGTGATATAATTGCAGTAATTTTTTGGACACTCTATTCATGCTTTGGACCTCTAGAATTCCACAACTCTGATAATACACCTGATGCAGATGTTATTTACTCATTTCAGTAACCTATTAAGGAAAAAATCCTGGTCTATAAATGCAACAATGTTACTAGGGAGTTTCTGTAGTTGCTGGTAAACAGAATGAAACACCCAAAATTCAACCTTAAGGGCAAAAAAGCAGCATTTCTGATTTCAGGATAGTTTGGTATTTAGCTGAAAAATTCCTCTTTGCTTGCACTTTTTTATTTTACTGAGAAAGAAAATCATCCATTTTTGCAGTAGAAAGAATGGAAAAGGGAATTATTTCTCAAATATACTGGTTAAAATTTTACTGCTCATCTAAGTTACAAAACCTATTTTTATATAGTCTAAGAGAGAAACTTATTAGCCTAAAGACTGTGCTTTATTTTCTGCAGATCTAGTGATATCCCTGAGTAATGACAATAACCTATTTCCCAAAAAGTTTCCAAGAGCAATGGGGGACTGTTTGTCTGCGTTATTTTTCAGCACTCCTTTTTCTTAGTTTTTGTTCAGCATTGGTCTTGCATCAAGGCAAGCAGTGACAGTGCAGATTGCTAGTGAAGAACAGAAAATATCTGCATTGCTGATGCCAGCAACCTCCTTCAAGAAGGACCTTTCAGGGATGAGAGCAATGGCTTTAAAATATAAAAGTTTTGGATCTTTAGAGAAAAAGTGAGTAAGTTCTGCACACGCAAGTCAGGGTATGAAATGGATCATCATCAATGGAGACTGCATTCGCCTGTCTTAATTATGGTTTTTAAAGGCATTCTATTTCACAGCCGTATTTTTCATAATTTTTCAAATTTTTAAGAATTGATAAGTTATCAGCCTTTAGCAAACCACCAATGCATTCATGTCTCTCTCAATTATACATAATTTCTTCTTGCTAAATCCCCTGTGTTTTATTTGAGAGTTGCCTTATTTATTGTGAGCCAATAATGCATTGAATTGTGTGTGCACTGGCATATTATCTTGTTGAACCATCCAATTAAATATGATAATGTTGAACATACTGACATAGTTAAACACTCAGGTGAATGAGCAATTCACTGTGAAGTGCAGAAATATTTAAAGTCATCTGTGTGCCTTCAAGCAATCTGTTTTATGTAAAAGAACACTCCAGGAGTTGGAGAATGATACAGGTCTGAAAAGAAAAAAAATGGAAACTTCCAAGACATAGGCCTCATGGCTGACAACTGTGGCTTTTGAGAAGACTGAAACCCCAAATAAAGTACAGAAGTACACTACTTTATTGGGTGAATAATAGACACAAGTAAGGTGTTACATTGTGCTCAAAATCATAACATGGAATAGCACCATTATTTTGGCCAACGGATATTTCCATTCTGGACTAAAGTTACATTATATCTGACATGAACCTACATTTCTAGGAATACCTCTCTGCAGAGGTTTTCTGTGAGATTATGTAAAATCAATATGTCCTGAGGTGAAACTTTTGCATCTAAACCAACATAATTGTCCACTGAAGAATCTACCTGTGAAACTTAATGAGAAACTAGTCTAACATGCTCAGTACATGGAGTTTCAAAAGCCTATAACTAAATCACATCAAAACCAATTTTCTCCAGAACACTCAAAAGCGCTTCTCCTTAGTGCTGTTTTCCTGACAAATTTAAACTTTCATCCCCCAGCTGTTTTGGCTGTAGAGTGATTACAAAAAAGTGTCATGGTAATTGTTTATTGTCAAGAGTGTCTTTTCTCAATTTTTACATGCTTGAAAAGCCTTAGCTTTTTTCTCCTTCAAACTTCAGAAAAGAATTGAAGAAAACTACAGGCAAAGTCAAACAACACAACAACAAAAAAAATCCTGAAAGAAAGCCCGATGCACATTGGCCAAAAGTTGAAGTTTGAAAACTTCAGTCTGAGTTGAAAGGTTCAAGAATTACTGAATACTGATGTCATCAGGTTAGAATACAAGTCATTATTCAATTTGATACTCTGCTATTACTTCTATTGCTATTGATTATTTTACTACTGGAGGAGTGCTGGATGAAATTCAATTGACAGATGGTCACTAGGCATTCCAGGTGGAGTGAAACCAAAACCACTGGCTCACTGGTTCCCCTTTTTTTTTTTTTTTTGGACAAATTGTAGGGTATTCCAAACAACCTAAAACAAATCATTTAAAAATGGGACATACATTTCACTTTTAAACTGTGGGGGGAAAAAAAGCACATTTAACTCTCAAAAAGGATTTACTTAATGGTGCAAGGTCTATGATTATTTTATTACTTCTCTGAGAAGCAAAAGAAATCAGTAGTTTTAACATAAAATATGAAAGGAAACATGATGTTTTAACTACATGTTGTTGAAATGCTTTATCCAAGTTTCATATTCAAAATGAAACCTCCAGTGAGGCAGGAACCTATTCAAATAACATCAGCCAAGATGAAAGCATTGAGTTATTACTTATCTGTTTGCCATATCCTGTCACTTTTTCTCTAAAGAACTTTATCCAGCATCTTATATATAGGGCAAGACATCTTCATGTTCATCCAGCATTTCAAGGCAAGCTCAAAAAAAGAGAAATAATTTAGTCATAGTACACAGTTTCCAAGACTCTAAAAGTAGATGTATTTATTTTCCAAATCTTTTTGTGTGTGTTATGGAAAACAACTTTTCTGCTACTGCAACATTTTTTGACCATTTGGCCATATATTAACATTTCCCTGACACTGAAGACCTTTCTTCACTCCTTATTCAACAGTCCTTCTTTCACAATCTTTTTTAGTAATGGAAAACCTGGAAGGAACTTGGGGCTAAGCATCTGCATATGCTTTAGTCTGAAAGTTGCACTAATCTCCAGGAATATGCTGACATCATTCACTTCAAATATAACCCATATATAAGTATGATGGAAAAGGGTTTCATATAAATACAGGCTGAAAAGGGAAGACAAGTTTTCAAACAATCTTGAAAAATAATTCTTTCTGGAGGTCCTAACAGGGAAAAAAATCCAAGACAAAAAGGTACTGAAATATTTCTTAACTAAATTATTTGTACAATAGACATCATGTCAACAAAAACTCTGCCTGCAAAATTAAAAGCTATTTCAATTAATATTCACTTAACTAACATTATGCAAAGCGTAGCATTAAAGTCCTTTGTATTATGGTTTATAATTTATAATATCAGAATGCCCAGGAGTCGTAATCACATAGTTAAACACCATTGTGCATCATGTTGTGCAGTCAGGGAAAGAAACTGTGTTTTAACAGTGCCTCTGATAAGTGTATGTTCTTGAAGTATGGATAGATATTAACCAATTAAAGCAATCAAACTTTTAGGAGTGATGAGTGGCGTGTTAGGCATTCACCTCACACATGAACCTAAGAATTACTATATTCAACCAAACCAAGAGTACAGTAGTTGTTTCAGCACTACATGCCCTAAAAATGTTATAAAAAGGAAAAAAAGCACCCTAGAAATTAAAAAAAAAATAATAGCCATGCATCTTTCCTTTATAATCATATTATTTCCATATTTACTTCATCTGACATCGTGCCAATACTTTGACATTAGCACATTCAGTTCTGTGCTGTTATTTTACCTATTGTTACTATCTTTTTAAAATTTTTTTAATTTGTTGACATGCATAACACTCACACTTAATGTCTTTGGCTTCAGTGCCTGCTAGCACTCAGGCTAACCAAATATCCTAGGAAAGGGTTGAACTGGATATGCAGATAAATTAACAAGAGCCACAGAGAGAAATTTAATTGATGGGCCTTAATTTCATTAGTTTACTACTGAAGGAAGGGCATAATAAGCTACAGCTAATGGCAGAATGCCAGGTATCAGTTTGGAGTCCAGTGCCAAGTTGGAAGTTCCTACCTTGGTAGATCTGTGATCAGTCTCTGTGATCTACCCTTTTAGCTTTCAGATTAAGTTTGAATTCTTGTGCCAGCTTCTCATAGAAGAAGGTTACCATGCATGGATTCCAGATTTTCTTTTTTCCATGCCACTTTAGACCAGCCACAGTAATAGGAAAGAAATTTTTTCTGCTCCCTAAATTAATGTTTAGGTAGACTTACAGCATGACATAAGAGTGAAAGAGTGAGATAGAAATTTTATTGTGATTTTTTAAAAAATAAATTTCTTAATCCCAAGATTTATGCAAGTACTTAAAAATACATCAGCAATTTAGAGTAGTGTGTGCAGTTTTGGGTCCCACAGTACAGGAAAGATGTCAAGGTTCTCAAGCACTTGCCCCATGCAGAATGTCTGAGGGAGCTCAATTTGTTCAGTGTGGAGAATTGGTGACTTTAGCAGCCTGAGCAGCAGCCCCTGGGGTACCCATGGGGTGGAATAAAGAAGAGTAAGCCAGGTCCTTCACAGCAGCACACTGGCTGGAAGATAAGAGGAAAGGGTCCAAACAAATAAAAGAGGAAATAAGGAAAAGCATTTTCACCATGAAGACAGCAAAGTAATAAAATAGGCTGCCTGGAGAGCAGCCTCCAAGCTCCATCCTTGGAGGCTTTCATGACTTGGTGAGACACAGCCAGCCTTCAGCAATGTGGCTTGACATCAGAGCTGGCTCTGCTGTGAGCTGAAGGTTGAGTTAGAAGTCTCCAGAGGTCTCTTCCAAAATGAATTTCCCTGTGGTGCTATGACCCTAAATGAGAATGCCTTTGAAGCATGTACCCATGTTAACAATCCTACTGAAAAGTGGCATAACACAGATCTTATTCAATACTTGAGCCTAAGGAGCCAAACAGCATAGGATAATAATAATAATAATAATAATAATAATAATAATAATAATAAGTATATAATACAGGCTAAAACTTACTATATTACCTGTATAATTTAATTTTTTAAAATAATGACACTTTTTCAGAGAGGAATTGTGCCAAGGATAGGGGCAGGATAGGCAGACACATCTATGTTGTATTCCTTCAGAGCACTTATCTGTGTGTGTAGATACAGCTGCTTTTGCAGAGCTAGTTCTGCTGTCTTTGACACAGTGCTTTGACACATTGGTCAGCATGGATACATCAGAAGAAAAAAAATATTTTTGAAAATATAAATATCTACTAGTCACCCAGTGTTCTTTGAATTTCAAAGAGCAAAGTACACAAAAATCTGCATTTTGACCCTCTGAGAAACTGAGATAAATGGTCTTATGCTTCTAAAGCATTTAGACTTTCATGCAAACAATAGCATTTGACTTTCAGATAAAAAAATGTTTCTATGGTATATCTAAATTAGGCATATTGCATTATGAGTTAAGCAAATATGATAAGAGACTACATACATTCCTTCATAAATAATAATAAAATAGTATTGGTTTAAGTAAATTTTAATTTAAAGAAAGCATTGTTTTTTGTTTTTTCTGCCAGCAACTTATTTTTGGTACTGTGGAATATTGTACAAAATGTGTTTCCAAGAATGGTTATTTGGACTTGATCCTCCTGTTGGGAACTTCAGAGAGGACCATCTTCCTGGCTGATGATGATTAGCACAGATTATAATTTGCTACCTGAAGAGGAACCATTATTTCACCTTTACAGAAAAACAAGGCAGATGTAACATAGAAGAACCCAGAATTACCTCCAACAGGTATGCAAATATACTTCGATAGGAAACAGTTTTCTGCTTCTTTTGTCTTGTTTTTCACTTCTCTTTTTTCTTTACTCCATGCTGCAGTGTTGGCTCATGGATAGCTAGATGCAAAATGAGACTGACATGTTGGACACATGGATATCAAGGATGTGGTTTCCTTAGCAACAGTAACCACATGAAAGGTCTCAGAACTTACTCATGGGACATTTCAGTTTTTCATATAAAATGAATACTGGTGGTGAATATGATTGGTTCAATAGTACAGTGAAAGTATCACAGAACTGTAAAGTAATAAAGTATTAGGCTCTTCTATTCTCTGAAACCAGATACCATAAAGAATATTGTCTTTATACCATGGATAAGAGAATCTCAAGAACATGAGAGGCATTAAATCCTGCAAAATTTTACTATTTTAAAAATTTTGTAATTATTTAGCATAAGTTTTAGTAAAAATTAGACAAATATATGGTCCATGTCAGCAAGAAGTAAAACACCATCAAAATCTATTTGCAATCAGACTGACTCAGATTAAAGCACAGCACGAAAGGTACATATATCTCAAAATTTTGGTCTGGACTTATTTCAGTATTTTGCAGCATTTAGCTTTATTCATCTATAAATACAGCAAACAGATTTGCTAAAGACAAAGCTGTTGGCAGACTAGTTATGTAGTACGGGTAAAGCACAGGAGCACAGTTATGGAGTGAGATCTGGCACTGTGAGGAAAATTTGGAAGAAGAGGTGTTTTAATTACGTGATGTATAACACCAAATAAATTTGCAAAGTTCACTGAGTAATTTCAGGGCCACACTGAAGAAAGGCAAAAGGAAGTTTGTTTATTTTCTGAGCTACCGCCATGTTCTTCAGTAGCCTGTATTTTCCCATTTTGCCTAATGTGTATCTCAAGAAGATACTGTGACTTCCAGGAGGTCTGAAGAGGGAAGTCAAAAAGAGCAGAATTCTTTTTATGTGTTCTTTGACCTTTGATTTTGTTTTCGTGGCAGCAGAACAGACTGAAAAGGAACATGACTAAAATGTTGCCCTTGTTCTGAACAGAAATTTGAATTAACTTCACTTTGCATTTTCTAAGATCAAGGAGGATGTTGCAAGTAGAGTGAAGATGTAGGCCAGGAAAAACTGTACTTTAATCTGAAGATGTCAGGAGATTAATTTATATAAAAAGCATAAATGTGCCAATCACTTGATAAAAAGAGCCTTTTAAATATTAGTTTATCTGCAAGGGTGGAAGAATATTTTCAGTGCAAAGGCTGTCTTGTAGCAATGGATGAGTGATTCAAAACAAAGGAAACCTTGAACAACTGAGGGGTGAGAAGCAGGTGAAAGCTTCCTTCAAGACTAGAAAGTTTTAAACAACCTATGGAGCACCCTGTTGAGACTCAAATCTGGGGTTTTTGTCCTCTAAAGGATGTGCTCTTTTCAATGCCAATATATTGTTTCAGTTCAGCTAGTCTCATTTTTTCTAGTCAAATGATTTAAAATATGACCACGGTACTTTTGGAGCAAGTATTGTAAATAGTGATAATAACAGATGTTGCATAATACTGTTCATACACTACTTTGTGAAAAGGAGTAATTCTCTTTATCTGTATTAACAGATACAGAAAGGCATAGAAGACGTGACTGTCTCAAGGAGAGCTATAAGTCCAGCTGCAAAGCAAGGACCAGAATCAAGATTTTTAGAGATTTTCTGTTCCTTGATATCCACTGGCAACTATGGCTCCTAATAAACCCAAGAAAATCTGAATATTTCCTTCTTGTCTGGCACTTCCTTTCCCATCATGTTTGCAGAGTTTCTGGATTCAGGCCATCCAAAGTTCAGATTTAGAATCACACTCTTGTCAATTAC